>CAWUFW010019140.1:0-196733 GCA_963921515.1 Calotriton arnoldi | reverse complement strand
CACGTTCTTGAGAATATGCCCCTATGTTCCCTCCTTTGAAACAAAATGAAAAGAAGAGACTGCTCCCTGGCATCACTAGGTCTAGCAGAACAATGGGAGTCCTTTGCCACCTACCCTCAAGCCACGAGAAAGGTAATCAAACTCATTAAAGCCTGTTCATGCTTGCTGACAAAAAGTCATGTGCTCAGAGGCAGCATGGCTCACATCATGCCCTACACCAAATTAATACCTCAGCCTTACTTGGGCATAGCTATTAAAGCCCAGCTCAAAACAGCTTTCATGAGGTACCAATGGGCTGCCTGCTGTCACTCCTACGTCTGCCCCCATGGAGGCATGCAAATATGACAGGGCTGTGTAGGCTATGTGGAAAAGCCCCTAAGACACTGGTCCACCAGATCTGCAGTTGCAAAGCCAGCATGAAAGATCGGTGAGCCATTTTACAGCCAGTCTAAATCCAGAGGGGCCTACGTTGCTGCAGGCCAGTAATCCTAACCTGCTTCAATGGGACAGACATACAGCTTAGCTGCAGGCTCACAAAATAACTGGTTAGGCTTGACCAGAAAACCTCAAGCACCTGATTGCTGCAGTATGCAAAATCCCAGAATAAACATCTTAAGTCACCAGCGCAGCAGCGTGGAGCAGAAAACAGGACAGTAGCTGAGACTCATTAAAAAAAGACACCTAGCACTTTAGCATTTTAAAGCATCGCCATTTACAACATATTTTTTTCTTTTTTACGCCATTTTATATGTGAAGTCTTTTTAAATATCAACACTAGGTGCAAAGGTTTTAATTAACTGTGCGCTTAAAATAAACTTGAACAATCTGTTGATCTCTCAACATTGAAAATCCACCTTTATAGAGCAGTTCACAGCTTGTATCATATACCTAAAACACTATTTAATTGTCAATGTGATCAAAGTTTGGCTTGTTTTGATGTGCTCCCCCAAGGCCAATAAAATTCATATCTTCATCACATCCAGCAATGTGCATAAATATTGGGTAGAGGTATTTGAGGAAATTTCTGAACTGGCTGGGGTATTAGTAAACCCCACTCCAGACATTTTAATCCTGGGTTTCTTGGAAGTTATACCATCAGAATATGTTGGGATTGTCTTTATGCTGATAACCACTATATTCTGCATTGCTCGGTTACAGTTAGGACTGTGATAAAGTGTCTATCTCTGGTGGGCACCATTTTTAGATATCTGTGGGCTGGAGACGGCAATTATTAATTGCAATCCGGAGAGGAAAAGGCTTAAACAAATCTGGGCTGCACTCATAAAATGGATGAAATATTCCTACAGCAAAGGTAAATGAGAAATAAACTTTTGTCCTGTGTGTAACTGTGATTATTGCTATTTGTTTTTGTTTTCCATTTTCTTTTTTACAAAACATGTTGTTATTAATTAATTGTTGAAATCTCTTATTTTTCTATTGTTCAATCCTATTGTGCACCTCTCTCTTCTGCAAATTAATAATTATTTTTCAAAAAATGGGATTTCATTTTGTTTGGCTAAACATTACTCCATTATTGCATTATAGTTTTGAAGGTTAAGACAGGTGCTCGGGCTTGCAGGTTCTTGAGCTGTTCCTGTCACCTCAGTACTTCAGAACTGTTGTAGTATGTATTATCTTTCTAGCCTGTAAATCCATATCACCTCTGTCAACATGTTCATAGTTTCACTTATAGTTAATTTAACCCTGGTAAGATGATGTGTAGATGTAGCTAATATGGGCTTTGTTTATCGTGGCAGGAATAAAGTTCCCAAATGAGCTGTTTCCGTTAGAAGTGAAAATTACCCCTCAAACAAAGGTTATATGTATGATCTTTCCGCAGTGTTCGATACTGTCAACCATAGTCTTCTTATTGAGCGTGTTTCAGCCCTGGGGATTAGGGGTAAGGCACTTAAACTTCTCTCATCCTTTCTCTCAGACAGGGAGCAGTTTGTAGACCTTAATGGACTCAGGTTCAAGTCTTTCTCGCTTCCCTGCGGGGTTCCACAAGGATCATCTTTAAGCCCTACGCCTTTTAATCTTTATGTAACTCCATTAGCCAACCTTATAAAGGCGTTTGGCTTTACAGTGGTATCTTATGCTGACGACACACAAATAGTTGTGTCGCAGGCTAACGACCCGTAGGGTACGGCTTCCAGATCTCACGACTGCATGCAGGAAATTGGGAAATGGATGTCCAAAAACTGTCTCAGGTTGAACTCTGGAAAGACAGAGGTCCTCTTGTTTGGAAAGAATACCTCCTTTTGGTCACCTAACTGGTGGCCTCTGGAGATGGGTGAGCTTCCCACCCCGGTTATGAAGGTAAAAAATATGGGAGTTTATTTTGACAACAGACTCTCCTTTGAGGGCCAAGTTAACTCTACAACATCCTCCTGTTTCCTAACATTAAAAAATCTTATAAAAGTCTTACTTTTTATTTTATTGGATCTGCGGAAAGCAGTTATTTCAGCTCTAATATTCTCAAAAACTGATTAGTGTAGTGTGCTGTTTTTTAACATCCAGACTAGATTTTTAAACAAACTTCAGGTCCTTTAAAATGCAGCTGCCCGACTGCTGCTTGCCATACCAAAATGCCAGCCAGTATCCCATCTTTTGCCACGACTGCACTGGCTCCCTATAAAAAAAACGATTCAATTCAAGTCCCTCTGCATTGCCTTTAAAGCATTGCATGTTCACTGTCCCGATTATTTTAAACACAAATTTGTCTGGAATATCCCCACAAAACATCTTCAATCCGCATCCGCCTTTAATCTTGTAATCCCCAAAGTCAAAACAGCCTACTGGGTGGGGGGGGGAGTTTTGTAGTTGGTACAGCCAGGCTTTGGAACTCTCTGCCAATTTCCTTTAAGAAAAAATCCAATCTTCTCTCTTTCCGCAAATCCTTAAAAACCTGGCTGCTCAATAAGTAACACTGCATTTTGTCTTTTTCTCTTTCTGTTAGTTAGAGCATGGTGCCTAGACACCTCCGGGTAGTAGTGCGTGGTATAAATTAAATTTTCATTTCATTTCCTTTCAATGTACTTCAATAGTGTTTCCATAAATCTATTTGGTCATGTTGTGCTGGAGGATCTATTGCAGCATATCAAGTAAAAAGCCCTGCTGCATCCAAGGCCTCTAGTTCAATAAATGAATAGAACACTAAATAAAAGATCAGCTCTTAACACTAACATGATTTCATTCTCCATTTGAGGCACTCTCTTTGTTGATAAATGTGCAGCCAGGGCGGGACACACATGCTCAGGTGGATTTACTGTTTCTACTTCTACTGTTTCTACTGCCATTACAGACAAAGACTCCCAAATCTGTACCAACAATGCAAGTATATCTTTGGTAATTGATGCAAACCTAACAAAGTCATTTGGATAAGAGAACACTTTTTCTACATCTCAGGCGGTTCCTCTATTTCTGAATGTATCCAGAATAATGTATTTCTGCAATATACTTTTGGAGTGCCTGATCCACAGGGGCCCTCAGGGGGCCAGGTTCCATGTTGTGCAGTATGTGGTGAAATATTTAGGATCGCACCCAAAAGATTTCTTAATTCCCAAATTAAAAAGTATAAATTGTTATGATAAAAGAAAATTGTTATAAATGGTATAAATTGTGATCAAATTGAGAAAAAAGGGAGTTTCCACATTTATTTAGCACCTTTCAGGTGATAGCATGATCCCAGTATTTGATTGATTTCTAGGACAAAGGTTGTACCTTTGTGGTACACTTGAAGATATAAAAAAGTTGAAAAGAAGGTAAAATGTAAAGTATCAAATAAACTTCAATTCAGGTTGTGCATTATAGTGACCACAATTTTTTGTTTGCTCTGTATACTAATAGGTCACGTCTCAAAATCTTCAGTTGCAAGGGGGTCACAGAATGCCCAGTGTAATGAATTTGAAATAAGCAGGTTGCTACTTGCAACATACTGTGATTGGTTACAAGCAATGGCAGACCACCATTCATCTGTCTCCAGTCCCAAATGAGAATTTCTTTTTAAAGCAGCCCATGTTCATTAAAGGAACGAGTGCTACTTTGAAAATAAATATTCCTCATTTGTGAAAGTATCAGGGGAGTTGACAAGGGTCCAAGGATGTCAACATGATTCACAAGGGGGAAGGTGTCCCCCCTGGGCCAAAGAAATCATATTTTTCTAAACTTTTGGCAGGATCTGCAGATTCGGATGAAAAGTTTGAAAAAAATGAAGCGCAGTCCCCTGCGCTTCGTTACAAATTGGTCCCTGGGTGGGCCAAGTCCTGGGCGCCCCCCCCTGGGGCTTATTATGCCCTGGGAACCTCACCTCCTTGAGGCTTCATTTAAATAGTAGTGCGGGATTGCCCTCACAACAACCCCCGAGCCCAGGGGACCGCCACCTCCCCAGGTGAAAAAGTTAATTTTAATCCCTGGGGGCCCATCTGGCCCCCCACAGCCACAGGGACAGCCACCTCCACAGGGCAAAAGAAAACATGAATGCAGGGGGACTGCATGCCCCCTGCAGCTTGGGGACCACCACCTCCCCGAAGCTTTATTCAAAATAAATGTGGGGAAGCGCGGCCCCACTAGCCCCGTGGACTGCCACCTCCCTGGGGCCATACCCAGGAAATTGCAGGTGGGCACGTGTGGCCCCACCCACAGCCGCAGGGACCGCCACCTCCCCGGGCTCAAATGATATAATGGAGGGGTCCGTTGCAGACCCCTGGCCCCAGGGAACACCACCTCCTCGGGGCTACATTAAAGAAAAGACAAGGGCCATGCAGCCCACCTCCTAGAGTCAAATATGGCCCTGGGCACTGCCACGCCCCAGAACTGACTCCAGCAATGTCCTGGGGTGCCCACCCCTAGGACATTGGAGTTTGCTATCTCCCGCCAAGCCATAGCAAACACTGCTCCACTTCTAGTAAGCGAGAGCAGAAAATGCTCTTGCTTACTAGAAGCAGAGCAGAATTGCTTTTACACACAAGGGGTTGCATATTTAGCTACTCCCTATGTGTAAAAGCAATGCTGCTCACACAGGATGCGGGGAGCCAGCAGGAACCACAGAGGCCTTCAGACTCCCACCGCGGTCCCCAACATTTAAAAAGTGGGTGCCCTGGGTGGGACCAGGGCACCCAATAGAGAGACCAGGTCTCACCCTTTTTTATTTAAAAAAAAAGAAGGGGGAAGACCCCGGGGATAGGATCCCAGGGGCCGAAATAGGCCCAGGAGGGGGGATGCCACAGTCCCCCTCCCTTTTTCATGTAAAAAAAATAAATATGAAAAAGGGACAAGCCTCGGGGATGGGTTCCCTGGGCCAAAATCGGCCAAGGGAAGGGGGGCCACGCAGCACCCCCTTCATTTATTAACAAAACAAATGTGTAAAAAAAGGCAGAGCCTGGGCGATGGGGTACCCGGGGCTGTAATCAGCCCGGGGAGGGGGGCCGTGCAACCCCCTCCCAAGGTCATAAATGACTGGCCACGGGGGATGGGGTCCCTGGGGCTGAAATTAGCCCAGGGAAGGGGGCTACGCAGCCCTCTTTCCCTAAAAAAAGAAAAGATAAGATTAAAAAAACCTCCGGCAAGTCGCCAGAGGCCACGCCCCCTTCACCACCACTCTGCAAATACACCTCCTGGCACAGCGGTAGTTACGTAACTCCAGTAAATCCCACATAGCGGGATTGCTACGAGGTGTTCGAAGGCCACGCCCCCTTACTCCTCCACTCTGCAAACGCATCTCCTGGTGCACTACTGGTTGGGGAATGAAGTCCTCTTGGATGGTGTGGGACCTTGGGGCCAAGAAGCCCTCCTGGTACTTTCTGTAAGTCCTACACATCAGGATTCCTGAGAGCTGGTAAGAGGCCTCGCCACCTTTCTCCACCACTACTACTTAAAAAAACATAGAAAGTCACTGAAAAAAACAAAGGTTACAGGGATGTTATAGTTAGGAATTAGCATTTAAAAAACCTTTGAAATTCACTGAAATAAACAAAGGTTACAGGGAGGCTATAGTTAGGCTCAGGTTTCACTCGAACAAAACCAGTGAAATTCAGCAGTTATAGTTAGCTGAGGTAACTGT
This sequence comes from Calotriton arnoldi, assembly GCA_963921515.1. Taxonomy (NCBI): domain Eukaryota; kingdom Metazoa; phylum Chordata; class Amphibia; order Caudata; family Salamandridae; genus Calotriton; species Calotriton arnoldi. The sequence goes on along the minus strand of CAWUFW010019140.1, from coordinate 190,672 downwards.
AACTCGCGCCCCTGCAATGCACTGCTTATGACCTCACATATTACATCACTCATGACAGTCAGTGACATCACTGATGACATCACTGATGACGTCTCAAATGACATCACTGATGACATCATCCACAAAATCACTAACACACCCATTCACACCCCATAGAACCTTTCACACACCTACTCCCACTTCCACACTACCATTCACAGGCCCGTACAACTTCTGACACACCCACTCACTGATTCATAGATCTACACACACATCCACTCACTCACCCATACAGCCACTCATACACCCACTCACTCACTAATACAGTCAATGACATATTCACTCATACATCCATACAGCCACTCACACACTAGGTCAGTCACCCATAGAGCTACGCACACACCTACTCACTCACCCATAGTCAATCACAGAGCAACTTTCTCACCCATACAGTTACACACACCCCCACTTGCTTATGCATACAGATACTAACACGTACTCACTCACCTATACAGTCACTGTCACATTCACTCACTCACCCATACAGTCACTCATATACCCAATCACTCAACTATACTGCCTTTCACATATCCAGTTACTCACCCATATACCACAGACACATCCACTCACTGTCCCACACAGCATACACATACAACCCCTCACACGCACATTCACTAACCCATACAGCCACTGACTCACCCACTCATTCATCTATACAGGCAGTCATACACCCCTCACCCACCCACACAGACACTTAGACACCCATACAGGTAGTCAGACAATTAATCACCCATACACTCACTGACGTACCCACTCACATACCCACACAACCACTTAGACACCAACTGAGAGACTGATGCAGACATTCACTCACCCATAAATTCACTGAGACACCTATTCACTCACTTATTCAGTCAATCACACATCCACTGACTCCTCCGTACAGGCACTCATACACCCAGTGATTCACCAATACACCTTGGTATATATATTAAACCTCACAAACTTAATAAAAACACTCATAGTCACTGGATGATGTCATCAGTGGTATCATCAGTGATGTTATTTGAAATGTCAACAGTGATGTCACTGACCCTGTCATGAGTGATGTAATATGTGAGGTCATAAGCAGTGCATTGTGGGAGCACGAGTTATAGTTAGCTTTGCTAACTATAGCTGCTGAATTTCACTGGTTTTGTACGAGTGAAACCTGAGCCTAACTGTAACACGCCCCTGTAACCTTTGGATTTTTCAGTGAATATATATATGTAGTCCAACACACAGTCTCCCAATGTTGGGAGCCCCAATGCCTGCAGGGTGTTTTAAAAGTGGGCAGGGGGCATCCCGTAATTTACATTACACCAGAAAGGAACATGACAAATCCCAACTCAGTGACGTACTGCCATTTATTCTGATTCAAACTAGCAGTATATTCTTCCCAGAAGCGTTTCGGCTGGCTAAGGGACTAGCCTTGTTCACAGGTGAGCAAGATCATAGTGCGAATTATTCATGTCTTAAATCAAAGTGGACACGTGACCAAAGGTATAATCCTACCCCTCCCACAATGCACCATCAGTGTCAATGCAATGTTAAAGACTGACAAATATTAATTGCGCATGGTAGCGTCTTCAGTAACACAATCTTGTAATGCAAATATTTCATCAAAGTGCATGTTCATAAATTTAATAGTCACATGTATATTTCCAAATAGTCTTGCCAGCCTTGCTCATCTCCTGGTGCCAAAAACAACTCCATGTTTCCTTAAAACACACAGTTCAGTCAGAATCGACAGGAAGAGATGTTTTGCCTCTTCTTCCCTTTTCACCTCCATGAAAGGAATGCCAGGAAAATCCTTAATGTTTCTCGGGGGCAAACAGGACATGCTCCCCACATATAGTCCAACACACAGTCTCCGAATGCTGGAGCCTCCACCCCTGCTGGTTGGCTTCCAAACAGTCACGGAGCATCCCATAATTAACATTGCACCAGAAAAGAACATGACGAACCCCAACTCAATAACATACTGCCATTTATTCTGATTCAAACTGGCAGCATATTCTTCACTGATGCGTTTCAGCTAAGGAATGAGCCTTGTTCACAGATGAGCAATATCATAGTGCAAATTATTTGTGCCTTAAATCACAGTGGACACATGACCAAAGGTATAGACGGTTCTCCTCCTCTCCCTTTCTTGCCTCTGTGAACGGAATGCTAGGAAAATCCTTAGTGCCTAAGTACGATGTCGGGCGGACTTGTTTCGGTCTTGGGAACGCCCGACCTCCTGTTGGCGGTCCCGACCGACCAATTAGGATGCGACCGAACTGTGTTCGGTCGCACTCCGACCAGAATGCATGCTATCATTGTAAAATGAAGAGGTGTATTTCATCCCTGCACACCGTGGCAGGCACCTCAAGGTCCCTGCTATGTGGTGCAGGGATCAACTGCCCCCTCAGCCACCATACGGAGGCCGTGCACCCATGGGGGCCCTGCTGGGGGCCCCCAAAGTCGACTTCAGACAGCCTGTCTGTGTCGGAAAGGCGGGCACAGAAAGGCATCCGACATTGTAATCTCTCGGGCGGAAAGATCTGCCCTTGGGATTACTGAAGTCATTCCGACTGTCGAATGGGCTCGAGCCTGTCGGATGGCAGTCAGAATGACCGGTCGGATTTCTTTCTAACCGACACCAGCCAAATGGGTCGGTCAGAAAGGAATCCGACCGCCTGATTACGATGTGTCAGAAACTGCTCCGACCGACGGTCTGAGAGTTTCCTAACACATCGTAATTGGCCCCTTAATGTTTCACGAGGGCAAGTGGTACATGCTCCCCAAATATAATCCAACACACTGTCTCCAAATGCTGGAAGCACCCATCCCTGCAGGGCGGCTTCCAAATGGGCATGAAGCATCCCGTAATTAACATTGCACCAGAAAAGAACATGACGAAGCCCAACTCAATGACTTACTGGCTTTTATTATCATTCAAATTGACAGCATATTCTTCCCTGACACATTTCAGCTAAGGAACTAGCCTTGTTCACAGGTAAGCAAGATCATAGTGAAAATTATTTGTGCCTTAAATCACAGTGGACACGTGACCAAAGGTATAATCCTACTGCACATACATATACAAATTAACATGAAAAATTAAAAAAAATACCAATTTATTTACAAATACAAAAATAAACAATAAAAAAAAATGTATTTACTAAAAATGTATTACCTATTAAAAACATTACTCATTCAAAATATTATAATGTTAACTACACAAAAACATAAGTTAATTTAATTAATATAAACTAAACTATAAAATTCCACAAATAATTCCTATAGTATACCCACTCCAATTTATAAAACAGTACAAAAACAATTTAACTCAGGAAAAGTACAAATGCGCAGGGGTAACATTTACCATTCCCACTCCAGTCAGTGCCACAGTAGGGAAAGTATTGGATTGCGGAGAGGTAAAATTTACTATTCCCACTACAATCATTGCAACAGTAGGGAAAGTGTTGGATTATGGAGGGGGTAAAATTTGCTATTCCCACTCCAGTCAGTGCATCAGTAGGGAAAGTGTTGGATTATGGAGGGGTAGCATTTACTATTCCCACTCCACTCAGTGCAACAGTAGGGAAAGTATTGGATTGCCGAGAGGTAAAATTTACTATTCCCACTACAATCAGTGCAACAGTATGGAAAGTGTTGGATTATGGAGGGGTACAATTTGTATTCCCACTCCAGTCAGTGCATCAGTAGGGAAAGTGTTGGATTGCAGAGGGGTTACATTTACTATCCCCACTCCAGACATTGCAACAGTAGGGAAAGTGTTGGATTGCAGAGGGGTACAAATTACAATTCCCACTCCTGTCAATGCAGCAGTAGGGAAAGTGTTGGATTGCAGAGGGTTTAAATACACTATTCCCACTCCAGTCAGTGCAACAGTAGGGAAAGTGTTGGATAGTGGAGGGGTTAAATTTGCTATTCCCACTCCAGTCAATGCAACAGTAGGGCAAGTGTTTGGTTGTAGAGGGGTTTAGTTTACGATTCCCACTCAAGTCAGTGCAACAGTAGGGAAAGTCTTGGATTGCGGAGGGGTAAAATATACTATTCCCACTCCAGTCAGTGCAACAGTAGAGAAAGTGTTGGATTGCGGAGGGGTAAAATTTACTATTTCCACTCCAGTCGGTGCAACAGTAGGGAAAGTGTTGGAATGGGGAGGGGTCAAATTTACTATTCCCACTACAATCAGTGCAACAGTAGGGAAAGTGTTGGATTGCGGAAGGGTAAAATGTACTATTCGCACAACACTCTGTGCAACATTACACACAGTAATTCACTTCAAAAAAATTAAAAATGTTAAAAAATTATTAAATAACAACATTTTTGAATATTTAAATAGAAAAACGTATATATATAATTTTATTTAAAGATAAACAAAGTACATATTTATTACAATCTTTAATACATACTATAAATTAATACAAATATTATTATCATAGTTAAAATACCAAATTATGGGCCCATTAAGATGGTGATCGGACAAGTGTCCGACCGCTATCGTTTCGGTCACGGAACCGTCCAACAAGGAGTCGGCAGTCCCAACAGCCCAATTACAATATGATGGAATAGAGCCGCAGCACAAGCAGCAATAGAAAAAGGGATGTTTTCAAACATCCATGCATCGTGTGCCAGGCCCCATGTGGAGCCCGGCACACAGTGCATGGATGTTTGGGCGAAATGTTCATCGCTCCTCTTGGATTCTAAGCACAAGATTAGTGCATCCTGACTTAACACCTTCTAATGTCCCGCTTTTTCACTGATCTAAAAGTCATTCATTAACATCTGTTTGTCATAAACTATAAAAGACTCTATCTAGTTAATCTCATTCTCTGGGAGCTCAAAAACAGAGTTCAAATGGTACAAAATCAAACACTGAACCACATGAAAAACTTCATATGGCTTTTTAGAATCTTGTTCTGTTCCCCTGACACCTAGAATATATAAACAGTACTGTAGAACACTAAAGACCAGGACACAGCAACAATACTGCGCCATTAACAAAAATTAAGGCGATACAAAAGGGGATGATGGACGGAACGTTTGAGCCAATCAAACACTCACCCCCAGTCAACTGATCTGGGTTTAATCCATCATCATTCTTTAGCTCACTCCACCACCCCAGTTCAGACATGGCCATATGCAAATCAGTCTGACCCTGTGCCTCATGGGAACAGTCCAGCCCGAACTGCCAAGCCATGTCTTCCCTGGACCGGAAACAAGCATCCTAGGACCGGTTTCTGGCATTCCAGCCGTCATCAGCCAGGCTTGCTTGAATCCAGTGGCAAAGTGAGCAAGGGACCCACGTCTGGGCATACCCCGCCAACTTAGGGCGACCAAAGCGATACAAAAGGGGATGATGGACGGAACGTTTGAGCCAATCAAACACTCACCCCCAGTCAACTGATCTGGGTTTAATCCATCATCATTCTTTAGCTCACTCCACCACCCCAGTTCAGACATGGCCATATGCAAATCAGTCTGACCCTGTGCCTCATGGGAACAGTCCAGCCCGAACTGCCAAGCCATGTCTTCCCTGGACCGGAAACAAGCATCCTAGGACCGGTTTCTGGCATTCCAGCCGTCATCAGCCAGGCTTGCTTGAATCCAGTGGCAAAGTGAGCAAGGGACCCACGTCTGGGCATACCCCCGCCAACTTAGGGCGACCAAAGCGATACAAAAGGGGATGATGGACAGAACGTTTGAGCCAATCAAACACTCACCCCCAGTCAACTGATCTGGGTTTAATCCATCATCATTCTTTAGCTCACTCCACCACCCCAGTTCAGACATGGCCATATGCAAATCAGTCTGACCCTGTGCCTCATGGGAACAGTCCAGCCCGAACTGCCAAGCCATGTCTTCCCTGGACCGGAAACAAGCATCCTAGGACCGGTTTCTGGCATTCCAGCCGTCATCAGCCAGGCTTGCTTGAATCCAGTGGCAAAGTGAGCAAGAGACCCACGTCTGGGCATACCCCCGCCAACTTAGGGCGACCAAAGCGATACAAAAGGGGATGATGGACGGAACGTTTGAGCCAATCAAACACTCACCCCCAGTCAACTGATCTGGGTTTAATCCATCATCATTCTTTAGCTCACTCCACCACCCCAGTTCAGACATGGCCATATGCAAATCAGTCTGACCCTGTGCCTCATGGGAACAGTCCAGCCCGAACTGCCAAGCCATGTCTTCCCTGGACCGGAAACAAGCATCCTAGGACCGGTTTCTGGCATTCCAGCCGTCATCAGCCAGGCTTGCTTGAATCCAGTGGCAAAGTGAGCAAGGGACCCACGTCTGGGCATACCCCCGCCAACTTAGGGCGACCAAAGCGATACAAAAGGGGATGATGGACGGAACGTTTGAGCCAATCAAACACTCACCCCCAGTCAACTGATCTGGGTTTAATCCATCATCATTCTTTAGCTCACTCCACCACCCCAGTTCAGACATGGCCATATGCAAATCAGTCTGACCCTGTGCCTCATGGGAACAGTCCAGCCCGAACTGCCAAGCCATGTCTTCCCTGGACCGGAAACAAGCATCCTAGGACCGGTTTCTGGCATTCCAGCCGTCATCAGCCAGGCTTGCTTGAATCCAGTGGCAAAGTGAGCAAGGGACCCACGTCTGGGCATACCCCGCCAACTTAGGGCGACCAAGCGATACAAAGGGGATGATGGACGGAACGTTTGAGCCAATCAAACACTCACCCCAGTCAACTGATCTGGGTTTAATCCATCATCATTCTTTAGCTCACTCCACCACCCCAGTTCAGACATGGCCATATGCAAATCAGTCTGACCCTGTGCCTTGCTCACTTTGCCACTGGATTCAAGCAAGCCTGGCTGATGACGGCTGGAATGCCAGAAACCGGTCCTAGGATGCTTGTTTCCAGTCCAGGGAAGACATGGCTTGGCAGTTCGGGCTGGACTGTTCCCATGAGGCACAGGGTCAGACTGATTTGCATATGGCCATGTCTGAACTGGGGTGGTGGAGTGAGCTAAAGAATGATGATGGATTAAACCCAGATCAGTTGACTGGGGTGAGTGTTTGATTGGCTCAAGCGTTCCGTCCATCATCCCCTTGTATCGCTTGGTCGCCCTAAGTTGGCGGGGTATGCCCAGACGTGGGTCCCTTGCTCACTTTGCCACTGGATTCAAGCAAGCCTGGCTGATGACGGCTGGAATGCCAGAAACCGGTCCTAGGATGCTTGTTTCCGGTCCAGGGAAGACATGGCTTGGCAGTTCGGGCTGGACTGTTCCCATGAGGCACAGGGTCAGACTGATTTGCATATGGCCATGTCTGAACTGGGGTGGTGGAGTGAGCTAAAGAATGATGATGGAGTAAACCCAGATCAGTTGACTGGGGGTGAGTGTTTGATTGGCTCAAACGTTCCGTCCATCATCCCCTTTTGTATCGCATTAACAAAAATTATGCCCTAATGTTCCTTGCTAAACATTTCAACATGCACTATAAAACACGAGAATTTATACATTTTTTGTCATTTATGAACTTGATTATATCCCTAATACTAGTTGTGCTGACAACTGGGAAATATCAACGAGACAAAGAGAATCTCTATGGATAACTAAACTTGACACAGTCAAGACAGGCCTCACAAGGCAGCTGAATTACATTACTAGCTTTAAGTGACGTGATGTCACCTCCCTCATAGAATGAGAGACATTCCCCATAAAAAGACATTGTTACAGGGGCACTTCCAGAACATCCGTAAATGATAGAGAAGATAGATATGACACTTGATCCCCGTTTTATTCTTTGTCCTCTTAAATAGACTGTTAAACCTTCTGCAAACAGTGCCTCCAGTGACTTCTTTGTGCAGAACCATGACGATTTAAGTTATTTGCACCACTAGCAGTTATTTTTATTCTGTTCCTCTGAAACTGCATGTAATATTATTCTAAAAGTAAATTTGTGGTCACAGTACTATACATTGTATAAATGTACGTATGTTACCTATTACTTTAGGAATGTTCTTCAAATTAGACAATAAATATAATTACGATTAATAGTGGAAGATGCACATACTTTCATAAGTAGATGACTATTATCAACCTTCAGCAATCATATTCTCAATTATTTGTTCCTACCTCTGTTACTGCTGCTTGAACCTAAAGATAAGTTATGAACAGCTGAATCAGGCACTTTACTCAAACTTTACATGGTATAATTACAGAATTCTGGTGTTGCTGCTTCTTTTCCGAATTAGAAAGATTGTAAATGGAAGATTGTAGAAGGAATTCTTTTAGAAATTAATCCGGTGTCTGAATGGAACTTCATCACGGAACTTCATTCTCTTGCTTATAACTGATAGATAATCTATCATATAGTATGTAGTAGGTGGGTAGACATTCTGAAGTCTGTTATTGCCATTATTTTAAGAATGCAATGGGTTAGTTTTCTTTTTAATTTGACATTTTAGCGAAATTTATGAGATATTAATTCAAATTATTTAGAATTTCGTAATTTGTGTCTACATCTTTTTTCGATGCATAGAATTACTGATTCTTTTTATAAGTTTTATGATATTTTAATTGTGTGAATATTGTAATGTTTGTTTAACAATATATCAAACAAATAAACTTGAGCTTATCTACCTATAATAATTTTCTTTTTTTTAAATTTCCATTTAACTTATGGCATGCTTGCAAAATGAGCCCTTTAAAAGAGTGTACTCTGAAGAACTACCCCACAGGCCCAGAAAAATCCTATTATGGTATTTTTTTCTTTAAAAAAATGTAATTATGGGCAAAATAGACAGACACAACAAGACAGCTTATTCAAGGGCATACCTGTCCTAGTGACCTGAAAGTTGCCCAAACCTAGGGGCCTAGTACTATGATGGTGGGACCGCCACCGACAGCCCATCGGTGGCGGTCCCACCGCCATTCTACCATATGATCCACCCGCTATATTACCATGGCGGGTGGATGGTTGGCAGTTGGAAAGACCGACTGCCACGCATCCGACGGGCTCCTTGAGCCCGCCGTTGCCTCGGAGGGACATCCAATCCCTACAATCGTGGCGGTGCCTGCCAGGCACCACCATAGGGATTATGATGTCCCTTTCCACTCGCCTTTTCATGGCGGTTAGCCTGCCGTGAAGAGGCAAGTGGAAAGGGACTTTGGGGGCCCGTAGCAGGCTCCCCTTCCCATCATGCCCTAAGCTGTGGGTTGTGGTGGGCACCTATGGTGACCCCCTACATATCCCTGCACCAGGTGGCAGGCACCGTATGGTGCCTGCCACGTAGTGCAGGGATATGTAATATATCCCTTTTTTGCATTGCGGCGTGTGCTGCAGCCAGCAGCACCCAGCGCAATGCAAAAGATAGGCATTGTAACCGCCGTGGTGGTGGTCGCATCGTAATGCCTCTGTCGGGACCGCCGACAATGGTCCTGTTTACTAATCAGCCCCATAGTTAGAACCCTTCACAAATAGGCTACTATATGACAATTGCCCCAGTCTATGACTTTTCCTGCTCCCGCTCTAAATTGGACTTCTAACACATAGATAAACCCACCACATGGGGAGTGCTAACAATTGTAATATTTTCTCCTCTTTTGGACCATTGATAAGCTAACAGACAATTTTAATATGACCTCCATTTGCCCTGTCAAAGTAAACTTCATATGAGGATGATATCACTTTCATCTGCAGAACATGGCAAAGTTACAATAACACTCTTATTGGTAACCCAGATGCTGAAAATATATTTGTATTTTGAGGAGCTTGACCCCTTAACATCAGTTGCATAAGCCCTCAATGTGAACCACCTCCCACCTAACCTTACTGACTACATTCAGATTTCCCAACTATAATATGGGCACTGAAACGCTTGCTCCACGAGAGATGTCCATTTGAGGACAATATAATTTCCAGGACTAAATATATTGATAGAATCAGATCAATAACGCAGATTCTAACAAAAATAAGCTAGGACAAAACTGAAATGTTACTTAAATGTTTTGAGGAGCCCATTCAATTAATTCCAACTCTACTAATATTCAACAAAACCTGGTAAAAACCATAGTGTTATACACCCTAAATAACATTCCTTCCTTACCTGTCTCAATCCCCTTCCCCCTCCAGACTAATCTATAAACCCCCCCAGGGTATAACAGTCTCTTAACTGTTTAAAGTCCCCTTTCAGAGAACAGGAACTTATTCAAAAATCCCCATAGCATTATATTGGTCACTACACTTTGCTAAGAAACAGATGGTATTTTAGATATCAGGCAACTTCAATCCAGTAGAAGAACCCATATGCAGCAAGTCATATACTAGATGGACATCATTGGGAAAAATCTGTGGTATATGCATATATATTTTCACACTTTGTTCTTTCTCATTGCCGTATATCGCTGATCAGTTTCGTAGATGCACTATACATTGCACCAGATTCCCTTAGCCAGGTGAGCTCCCCTTTTCGGTTTTAGTTTATTTCTCATTCATTTGATATATTGACAGTTCTCATACCTTTTTCATGGCACTGCCTGTTTTTGATCCTGAGGAAAGCCCTGTTCAATTCAGCTATTCGGGTCAAAACGTCAGCACTTTCTGGACTAAGGATCTGATTATGAGTATAGCTTATAACGCATATGATAAATATCGATACCATGGAGTACGAGTATTTATCAAGTTTAATAAAACTACCTATTACAAGTTGTTGGGGAAAAACATGCACATTTTGGTGTATAACTCACCAAAATCCGCATAGTACGGTAAATACAGTATGGTTTTCCCCAATTAAATTTCAGCAGGTTTGACCTTCCGAAATGTAATGATGGTTGAGTTGTTTCACACATCCGATAATTATCGAATGCGTTAAAAATACCTAACAACTCGCAATTCCAAACCATACGTAAGCAGGGGTTTATACACGTGGCGGAATTAGCCACTCAACTCATATTGAGGGCCTTAACCATTCATTAATTGTTGGATGCCGTTCAGTCCTGAAACATTACATATCCTGTTTTTGATATATATGTGTTCCAGTGCTAGGGTTACATATAATTTGTACACTGTATTATTTGTTCACTGCAATCACCTTCACTTCATTTTCACCAAAAGCACTTTTTTGTGAGAACTGTCTCTGAAATACTATATGATGTGTTCAGAATAAAATTAACACACACAGAAAGTCTTTTGTGTGGCACAAATTGCCAGTTTAATAGGGCATGCACATTCTGAGGCTCCCTATTTAATGTTAAATGTTTCCTGAATGGATTTAAGTGAAACACTGCATTTTTATACTAGTGTCACACAAGGCAGCCTTTTAGAGCTCCAGCAAAGCGGATGACAACAGCAGGTCAGTATTACTAGATATGGCTTGGCGCTCTGTTTTCCCTCTTGCGCAATGCTGTTCAGCGAATTAGTAAATCTGCCCCTTGATGTTTGAATTTTTTCATCCACACCTTCTCCAAATTGGTTTCGATTGGAGTGGGAATAGTAAATGTCACCCCTTTAGTGTCCAACACCTTCCCACAATATGGTTAGATTGGATTGGGAATGATAGTGATCAACGCCTTACCCAAATTGGTTTACTTTGGAGTGGGAATAGTAAATGTCACCCCTTTAGTGTCCAACACCTTCTAAAATTGTTTTATATTAGAGTGGGACTAGTGAATGTCACCACTTCAGTGCCTAAAGCCTTCCCCAAATTGATTTAGATTGGAGTGGTAATAGCAAATGTCACCCCTTTAGTGCCCAACACCTTCCTACAACACGGATAGATGGGAGTGGGAATTGTAAATGTCACCCCTTTAGTGTATAATGCCTTCCCCCAGTATGGTTGGATTGGCGTGGGAATAGTAAATGTCACCCCTTTAGTGTCCAACCTCTTCCCCAAATTGGTTTTGATTGGAGTGTGAATATTAAATGTCACCTCTTTAGTGTCCAACACCTTCCCCAAATTAGTTGAGATTGGAGTGGAAATAGTAAATGTTACCCCTTTAGTGCCAACATCTGCCCCAAATTGGTTTAGATTGGAGTGGGAATAGTAAATGTCATCAATATAGTGTCCAAAACCTTCCCCAAATTGGTTTAGATTTGAGTGGGAATAGCTAATGTCACCCCTTTAGTGTCCAACATCTTTCCCCAATATGATTGGATTTGAGTGGGAATAGTAAATGTCACCCCTATAGTGTCCAACACCTTACACAATGCGGTTTAGATTGGAGTGGGAATAGTAAATGTCACGCCTTAAGAGTCCAACACCTCCCCCAAATTGGTTTCGATTGGAGTTTGAATAGTATACCCCATCTCTCTGGTGTCTAACATTTTTATTAAAATGCTTTATGCTAGAGTGTTATTATTTAATTTTATAATTTTATTCTGAAATGTTTAATTTTACTTTTATTTGTATGTAGTAGAAATACTTTGTGTTATTTTGTTAGTATTGTTGGTGATTACAAATGTAATTAAAAAAATAGTTGTATGTTTGTAACCAATAATATAATTAATTAAATGTTATGTATAATAAAGACTTGTCATACATTTTTATCATTTTATCTATATTTTCGAAGTTTATTCATTGTATATTTTTACAGTTTTATTCATATATATTTCAGTTTAATAATAAACATGTATATAAAGTTAAGTAAATACATTTGTTTAATTATTTTTATTAAAAAACAAACAAATTATATTTACATAATGTCATATGATGTAGGTTTTGAACTTATATTTTCCATCGTTTAGCAGTTTTTAACATTTTTTAAATTGCTTTATGTACATACTTTCAACATCATATTAACATATGTTTTTTCAGTATATTTTAAATAATTGTATATATTTTATACTATAATTTACTTTATACTTTATAATTTTGTTTTCATTTTATCACATTTATTGACATGTTTTACTTTTTTTATACATTTATTTAATTGTTTTTACAATATATTCCATTCATTTCTATGGGAACATAGTCATTATTGTAGTTTCATTTAACTGCCTTTTTGTTTACCAATACCCTCTATTTTGTAATCTGTGTTATTTTTCGTTTATTCTCCCAGAACTATGTTGCGCTAAGGTGCTTCTGTTAGAACAGGTAAGTGATTTTTAAAGGATTTTTTAAGGGTTTTGAGGGTGGGCGGTTTTCGGGGGAGGTCTAGAAGGTAGTTATAGTGTTGTCTGTGGGTTTTTTGTATATTTAGATGTATTAGTGTTAATGTTTTTCACAAGTTTGTACTTTTGGGTTTTTGCACACTATTTTAGTAATGTATTGGTATGTTATGTCAAATTGTGTTATGTCAGTTATATTTTGATGATTAAATTTTATGTAAATGTATGTTTGGGAGTGTAATGTATTTTGCTGTGTTTTTTAAAATTTACTTTACAGGTTTTTGTCCACGAACATGTCCTATGGGCATTGGGAGTTTACTTTTTTTTTTAAGGAAATCATTTTTGGTGTAATTTAAACCAATGCTTTTCGCTTGCTTTTTGCTTTGATTACCTTTTTTTTAGTTTCCGGAGGCATTGTTTTAAGTACTTTTTCATGTTTTTTATGGTTTCTAGATACTTTGGATTGCTTTGAGGGATTTCTATTGGATTCGTTTTATTTTTGCATTTATCTTGGGATTTTTGAACAATATTTTTTCCATTTTTGGTGGACTACTATTTTTTATTACATGACACAGAGAAAGATCTGCAGCTACAGAACAGGAAGTTGTATTTATTTTTATTTTATTTATTTTGGGTGGAAAACTAGATTTGTTATTGTTTGCATAATTATTATGTGGTTGTTATGTGGAATTGTGTAATTAATTTATGTGATGTATTGATTTGATTTTTTACTTTCTTGGTTGGTGATGGCTACATTAAAAAAAATGTATATTTAGTTTTAATATGTCAGTCTAGTCTTCATTAACATTGGAATTGTAATTAATTTTTTGACTGATGCAATAAAATATCATATTTCTTATTTAAAATAAAAATGATTTGGCATGTTGGTTTAGAATTTGTAATACTTTTTTAGGACTTTGGAAGGTTCCAATTAATTTTATTATATGCTTTTGTCTATCATTTGTAAGCAATGTACTCCTTTGTTATTTATGAAGAGTTTGCCTTTAAATTGTAGCATGTCATACATTCTTTTGGTTTGTTTGCTTAGTTTAGGGGCAATTTTGCTGACAGATTGTTCCATTCTTGGTAGCTTTGTTCTTTTTGCAATGCTTCTATAAATCATAGAGAGTAGGCTGGGTTCTGCTTACTGTAGATCGGAAGGCATTGTCCCATCCTTCCAATCTGTTGCTTATTTTGACTTCCTGTACCATGGTGCTGTCATAGACATTCCACCAAGGTATTTGGAATTTGGGTTGATGTCTGTGTCCCGAGCTATGCAGTCTACCAACCCAAGTATCTTTGAAATAGTTCATTATGGAGTTATGTTTACCTTCAATTTGTTGTTGTAAGGGCTTTCTATTAGCAAATTGTAATGTTTGGCTACCTCTGTGAAAGGGATTACCATTGTTTTATTTCACTTGGCGGTTTGTAGAATATTCTACACTTCGTGCAGATCTTTTGAGGTGTCTCCATATACTTTGATTGTAATTATAGGAACAAACTTGTATGGCTGTGTGAAGGCAAATTTTTAGAATGGTTTGTATCATGACTTGCTCAAAATGATTATTCTTTGGGGGTAGTAGTTATTTATTTTACATTTGATATGGTTTAAGAGTTTGTAATAAGTTCTGCTTTGTTTATTTGGTAGTAGGGCATATATAAAAGGGATATTTGTTTTTTGATATTCACCAAGCAGCAGAGGTTCCTCCATTTGAGCGGAGGAGTGTCACCCCCCCCCACACTGCTGTGCAGAACGACTTTAAAATAAAATGGTAATAAAATAATTGTATTACTATTTTATTTTTTTCTCCTTGCCAGCAAGTGGAGTGTGTTGGGGCAGGAGCAGTGAGTCACTGATGCTGATTGGCAGCAGTGAGGAGTGACTACTTCAAGTTGAAGTACGCATGTTGGTTTGCCCGAGTAACTTGCTATGACCAAGCAGACATGCGCAATTCAAACCTCTCGTCTTACACAGCTGTGTTTGAGAGTAGGCACAGGGCTCCAGTGCCTTTCGTAGTGGAGAGCCTGCCTGCTACAGCCATTCCAGATGCTTCACTCATGCTGTTTAACAGCATGAGAGCAGGGTCTTGATTGGATAAGGGAGTTGGCTGTGGGACCCCACACTTGTACTGAAGTCTGAAGCCAGGATCATCAAGGGTGTGCTGCAGAACAACGAGGACGTGCAGTGCAAGGTAAGTGAAATTTTTGTTTTGTAAATTGTTTTATGGGCCCCTCCATTCTAAAAAGTCACCAACCACCACTGTCACCATATATGGTGTATATCTGAGTGAATGGTTAGGCTATCTGCTGTGGAGAATATCAGGAGTTGTTTTTCATTATTCATGTTGTCATGTAAAAGGTGTAATTGTTAAACGTTCAGGTATGTGTATCGCTGGTGGCTTTTTTAGTTCATGCAATTAAACTTTTTAAAGTGGGTAAAGGTGGTAGTTGGCCTGTTATGTGTTTGGGGAGTTTAGGTAGTATATCTTTAAGGACTTTGCTTCTGGGTTCTAGGGAGCTAGTGCTTGCCTATCTTATATTCTGCACTATCTCACTTACTTCAATTTCTGTCACATTTGAGGGATGGTTGTGCTCTCTTACATGCAGCATACAACATCATCTTTTTTTATTGATTTTTGAAACATACAAATGCCACAGTTATCCATTGAACATTAACATATCAGTTGAGGTACATAGTTTGGTAGCTTATTAGGGATATCCGCGTCTATACAAGTCAATTGAATTGTAGCAGTATGGCATTTCTCATGTTATCATATATCCAACTGATTCATAGCCAACTCCTGAGGTGTTTATCAAAACAATGCAACTAGGTATATAAAATACTATCCTTCTCACATATAATCGTAGGCAGGTTAGAATTTGCTAATCACAGTGCAATGCTAACTTGGTGGGGCAGATGCTTGTTGAGTGCATGAATTTGGGGGAGCTAGTGTGGCCGAGTAGTGTATTATTCATGTGTCTGCTCTGGTGTGTCTGGGTTTTGTAAATGGAGCCAACAGGTGAATGGGTCCCATATATCTTTTGGCCGGGATTTAATTGGCATGAGTTCCCAGAATGTGGTTAGCTATTCTTTACAATATTCAACGTCCTTTAGCCAGGCTTTGATGCCTGGGGCTGGTTTTCTACCCCAGTGTATAGCCACAGGACGCTTAGCTAGTAGGAGCAACATGGCGGTAAGGTGTCGGTTGGCAGCTGGGACATCCCTTAATAGCCTAGTAGTGCTATCATTGGAGAGCCCACCAGCCTTTGATTGGTTATATCTTTGATGTGTATGAAAACCTCCTTCCAGAAATCAGCAACGCATGGACAGTTCCAGGCCGCATGCAGAAATGTGGCCCCAGGTGATTCACAGAGCCAGCAAGTGTCGTCGGGACGTATTCCCAAATGGTGTAGTTGCACTGGGGTGTGGTATACATGGTGTAGGAATTCAAAATGTATTAGGCTTAAGTGGTAGTTCGGGGTAAGATGCTTGAGTTGACCGCAACAAAAGGCCCATTGCGAGTTCCGTGATGGGGGAGTTCAGTTCAGCAGCCCAAGAGTTTTGAGATTTAGGGGTAGTAACCAGGGATGTGCATTCTGTGATGGTGTAGATACAAGTTATTAGCTCACGGGCGGATGAGTCTGTGAGTATAGAATCTCTAGGGCCGGTAATGGCGGGGGTGCAGAGGGGAAAGTGTAGTAGATTGCACGACAAGCAGCCCACAGTTGGAAGTATAATAATGTGTCCAATGGTGACATTTGAAGGGACTTAGCTATCTGTTGTGGGGTAGCAAATGGACCCTCTGGGTATATGTCTGAGAATGTGCTGATGTGGTGTTTGCATGTCCGCTCCACTGCGCTGCTTTCCATTAACAGGGGAATTTGGGGATTGTTAGCTAGTGGTACAGACGGTGCATATATCTGGCTCAAGTTTGCCCTTTTCTGTAGCCCATCCAATGCCTATCTAAGGGCCTCTACCGTGTCAATTTCCTGTCTAGGGTTCTGGTAGTCCTTGTATAGGGCCGTAGTTAGTGGCAGAGGGGCAGCTCGGTCTATCTCGATTGAAACATTGGGTTGGAATGGTGTTGGGTGTTGCCAGAAATGTAAGAACTGAGCTTAGGCTCAGTATCTATACAGTGTTAGGTCCGGGGCCCCTAATCCGCCCTGTGCCAGTGCAAAGGTAAGGAGTTCCCATGATACTCTGGGTTGTTTGCCCGCCTGTACCAGGTCGACCATGATAGATTTAAGGCATTTTAGGAAGTGTATAGTGAGTGGCATTGGGATGTTGGCAAAGAGGTACAGTAGCTTGGGGAGGATTATCATTTTTGTGATAGCGATGCGTCGTGTGAGTGTCAAGGGCAATCTAATCCATATGCGCAGTCTCTCCTCAATCCAAGTCATTGTCCTTAATAGTTGGTGCTCCAGAGCTCCTGGGTGTTTCTGCTTATCCAAATGCCCAGGTATCATACTGGACCGTCTGCCCATGTTATCAGATATTCAAAGTCAAGTTTTTGCGTGCCCTCGGTGAGCAGGAGAAGATTGGATTTGGCCCAAATTATTTGGATCCCTGACAGGCTCCCAAAAGTAGCATCTCACGTGTCACTCGTGCAGGATTCACCTCAGGGTCCCAGAGATAAAGTGTGACATCGTCCGCGTACATGGAGACTATTATCCCCCTAGTGGTGAATCCTAATCCCATGCTGGCATGATGTTGATGCAATCGCGCCACCAGAGGCTCTATCGCGATGTCAAACAGGAGAGGGGATAGGGGACAGCCCTGCCGGGTGCCTCGGGAAATGCAGATCGGGTCTGATATTAGCTCATTTACTTGCACACATGAGTAGTATAAATGTAGAGCTCACCCCCAGCCGAACTAGAAGCGCGAAGAGGAATTTCCGTTCCAGTGAGTCAAATGCTGTTGTAGCATCTAGCATAGCGGCTACTGCTGGGATCTGTGGAGTAAGGTGATGCATTAATGCAAAGATAGTTTGTAAATTATGTGATGTAGAGCTACCAGGTATAAATCCTGATTGGTCCGGTCGGACGATAAGTGGGAGTAGCGACTGTAATCTATTCACCAATAGTTTTGCAAGAATTTTGTTATCAGTATTTATTAAGGACAGTGAGCGGTATGAATCGCATGATGCAGGAGGTTTGCCTGGCTTTAGCAAAGTTATAATGGCAGCCTCCCGCATTGATGGTGGGAGTTCCCCATGTTTTAGCACCCCTTGGTATACTGCCAGAAGGCGGGGAGCGAGCAACGTGGCATATTCTTTATAAAAGGCCGTAGTAAGCCCATCCAATCCGGGGGCCTTATCTCCAGGTAGGCTGTGTATTATTTGTATAATTTCCTCAGTGGTGAAGGGCTCATCTAAATAGGTACGGTGTGCTCTATCCAGCCTTAGCAGCTGGAGTGTATCGAGGTATTCTAGAAATTCGGTTTCTGCAGGGAACGTCGAAGTGGTGTGCAGTTGGGCATAGAATTCTGTCATAATGTCTAATAGGGCTGTCGGTGAGTGAACTAAAGTGGAGTCTGTGGTTTGTAGTTCAGTAGCATATGAGGAAACTCTGGTGGGTCTGAGTAGATTAGCTAGTGTTTTGCTAGGGTGATCACCCTCCCCATATCGCCGAGCTTGTGCATGTCAGTGCAAGAATTTTATCTCTCTATCGGCCTCCTCCTGGAAGTCAGATAGTTTCTCTCTAACGGTAGCTAGCAGAGTGGGGTATTGAGTTTGGAAGTACTGGCTTTCTCGGATGTCTTCCTCCAAATTGTTAAGAGTGCGTCGTATGGCTCTCAGCACTCCAGATTGTGTGGCTATGCATGCTCCGAGAATCACTACTTTGAAGGCCTCCCACAGTGTCCTGGGTGAGTCCACTGAGGCTGAGTTAAAGTACTTAATTATATTTTCCTGAATTTCAGTTCTAAATACAGCTTCTAGTAGCACTGTGGGCGGGAGATTCCATGCAAATGAATGCATGGGGTCTGCGGGAACTGTAGCGTGATCATGACTGGCGTGTTATCTGATAGTGTACGCAGTAAGTGTTTGGCTGTTGTGGCCCAGGCATGGACATTGCGGAATGTTAGGCAAAGTCCAGTCTGGACCAGGCTCCACGTTATTGTGTCACGCAGGTACCCTCTTTTGTGGTGGGGTGCAATTGTCTCCATGTATCAATTAAAGAGTTATCATGCATTAGGGTTTGGAGCATGGCCTCAGCTTGTGGATGATGGCTACGGGAGGTACCCACCCTGTCCATATGTTCCACCATAATCACATTGAAGTCCCTGCCCCAGAGTATCGTGGAGTTACCTAATGATTGTATCTTTGCCCTCGTTTGAATAAAAAATTCTGGATTGTCAGTGTTAGGGCTGTAAATGTTTGCTATAGTGACCTGTCATCCATATAGTACCCCTTCTAGCAAGATAAATCTACCCTCTGGGTCAGATATGTTTTGATCGGTTTTCCAAGGTAGTCCTCTTCGGATTAGTATTGCCACCCCTCTGGAGTAGTTAGAGTAAGCAGATGCGTAAATGTCCCCCTACCAGCATGCATGCAATCTGGCTGCAGAGTTGTTTTTTAGATGAGTCTCCTGTAGGAGGCATATATTGACTTTATGTCTGGCTAGATATGAAAGGACAAGACGTGTTTACTATAGTCGTTTAGTCCACGGACATTCCATGTGATGCAAGTTATGGTCGCCATTCTACACATCCAGAGTATTCATGATGTGCTGGCAGGGGCGTAACACAGGCCCCCGTAGCCCCCGCAGTGCGGGGGGCCCCCAAGCTCCAGGGGGTCCCATCAGCACAGTACCCCGGCCCGGGAGCTCCTGATTGAGCCTGTAGGGGGCCCCTCTACGTGCCTTGCAGGGGGGCCCCATCAAGTTTCGTTACTCCACTGTGTGCTGGCTAGTAGTAAGTGGAGTGTGCAGCCATGTCATACTAAGGAAGCAGTATAGACGGGCTCGCATACAGTGATAGCATGAGAGTGTGTGAAACGCTACATTACAGCTTGTGGTATGTATGTCATTTGTTGCAGTATTAGATGTAAAAGAAATAATTGATGGACGGAATGCTGGACAATGCAAACATTCACCCCCAGTCACAAGGATCTGCATGCAAATCAGTCTTGACCCTGTTCCTTGTGGGAACAGTCCAGCCCGAACTGCCAAGCCAGGTCCTCCCTAGACCGGAAACAAGCATGCTGGGACCGGTTTCAGGGCATCACCCTTCTTCAGCCAGGCTAGCTTGAATCCAGTGGTGTAGTGAGCACGGGACCCACGTCTGGGCATACCCTTCCCACTTAGGGTGACAAATGCAAAAGAAATAATTGATGGACGGAATGCTGGACAATGCAAACATTCACCCCCAGTCACAAGGATCTGGGTTAAATCCATCATTCTTTTGCTCACCACACCATCCCAGTTTGGACCCAGCCATATGCAAATCAGTCTTGACCCTGTTCCTTGTGGGAACAGTCCAGCCCGAACTGCCAAGCCAGGTCCTCCCTGGACCGGAAACAAGCATCCTGGGACCGGTGTCAGGGCATCACCCTTCTTCAGCCAGGCTAGCTTGAATCCAGTGGTGTAGTGAGCACGGGACCCACGTCTGGGCATACCCTTCCCACTTAGGGCGACAAATGCAAAAGAAATAATTGATGGACGGAATGCTGGACAATGCAAACATTCACCCCCAGTCACAAGGATCTGGGTTAAATCCATCATTCTTTTGCTCACCACACCATCCCAGTTTGGACCCAGCCATATGCAAATCAGTGTTGACCCTGTTCCTTGTGGGAACAGTCCAGCCCGAACTGCCAAGCCAGGTCCTCCCTGGACCGGAAACAAGCATCCTGGGACCGGTTTCAGGGCATCACCCTTCTTCAGCCAGGCTAGCTTGAATCCAGTGGTGTAGTGAGCACGGGACCCACGTCTGGGCATACCCTTCCCACTTAGGGCGACAAATGCAAAAGAAATAATTGATGGACGGAATGCTGGACAATGCAAACATTCACCCCCAGTCACAAGGATCTGGGTTAAATCCATCATTCTTTTGCTCACCACACCACCACAGTTTGGACCCAGCCATATGCAAATCAGTCTTGACCCTGTTCCTTGTGGGAACAGTCCAGCCCGAACTGCCAAGCCAGGTCCTCCCTGGACCGGAAACAAGCATCCTGGGACCGGTTTCAGGGCATCACCCTTCTTCAGCCAGGCTAACTTGAATCCAGTGGTGTAGTGAGCACGGGACCCACGTCTGGGCATACCCTTCCCACTTAGGGCGACAAATGCAAAAGAAATAATTGATGGACGGAATGCTGGACAATGCAAACATTCACCCCCAGTCACAAGGATCTGGGTTAAATCCATCATTCTTTTGCTCACCACACCACAGATGTGGCATGAAATTTTGTGGCAAACATTAACAGACATTTCCCAACCCCCCTACCACCCACACCAACCCCCCAATTAGGTTGTGTTGAAAACCCATCCATTTAGGCCCCAACAAGAAATTAGAGTCTGAGAGGCTGAGGGCTGCAAGGGAACTATCCCGGGGAAACTAGGGGTCGCCGGCATACAGCCCTGACGATTATGGCTGGGTGGCCGAGCTATTTGTTTATGCCCACATTTGCTGGCATATTTTATAGCATTGTGGGTGCAGAGCACTAATTGTGTTATGGTTGTGCTTCTTCATACAGTTACCATGAATGGTTATCTGGGTAGCAGTAGTCCTAGGGCAATGAGCATAGGATTACATGTATTCATATTGTTACCAGTTCTATTTAATGTCTTGGTGGTATATTTAGTCATTGTCACTTAGGTTGGCTCCGTTCGGGGACCATCCGCCAGAAAGTAGAGCCCTGCGGGAACCTCCAATGTGTTTGGCAAACTTGAGCGCAGACTTGCCGTCTGTGAAAAAGTGTGGTTTCCCTTTGTGGGTGACCCGTAGCTTTGCTGGGTATAGGAGAGCATATGTCACCCCTGCTTGTTGGAGCATTCGCTTTGCAGGAACAAACTCTCTCTGTGCCGCCTGGGCCAGTGGGGTAAAGTCCGGGTAGAAAGAGACTCTATTTCCTTGATATTGGATTGTTCCATGTTCGCGTGCCTGCTTCGGGATGGAGTCGCTGTCGCGATAGTTTAACAGGCGAGCCACGATGGTGCGTGGTGTAGCCCCCACTGGAGGTTTGGGGCCCAGAGAGTGATGGGCTCGTTCTTCTAGGAATGCAGCAGAGAGTTCTTTTTCAATAAGGTCTCGCTGTAGAGTTTCCACAAATGTTTCCATATTAGTTATCTGGGTGGGTTCAGGTATTCCTGTAATCCTGGTATCCTTACGTCTTGATCTGTCTTCATTTTTGGCCTTTATCACCTTAAGTATTTTGTCCATCTGAAGCAACTGTTCCTTTGATTCTGTTTGGAGGTCTTCCACGTCAGACACTCTTTTTTGAGAACGTCAATCCGTGTTTTGTGTTTATGCATGGGTTGTTTGACATGGTCCAGACGCGAGGTGAGGATATCTAGTTTAGAGTCTGTGGCTAGCAGGCTGGCTTTGACATCTTTCAGAATGGTGCGTATGTCTCGTCTTGCGGGTTTTTTTTTTCCATGTCCCCTATCACGGAATCAGCCATAGAGTTTCTATCTAACTGTCGGGTAAGTCTTCTGTCAAATGACGTTTTTGCTTGTTTTGTGTCATGCTTCCCCATGTTGATGCAGTCGCGTTGAAGTTCAGTGACAAGGTATACGAGTCGTCTTGAGGGAGTAACCATAGCACTCTGTGCAGTGATTTGTGGAAGGGGTGGCGTTAGATGCAAATTGGTATGCTGCTGGTGTCAAGTTGGATTATGCGCCTCTATTATAGTTTACAGGGGGCACGCTTGGGCTGTGGCCTAACACACAGTGGGGTACACACAGCTGCAGGTTGTGTTTGAATTGTCTTGGTGTCTCAGGTCTCGCGCCTTAGCTACTAAGTTTTTGGCTGTTCACATCTGGCAGCTAGTTACTCTGTGGTACTTCGTGAGGCATTGGAAGCGAGTGCTTGCCGCTATTTACAGTTGCGGAATATCCAGATGTCCTTTATAGCTCCATGAATATAGCACATTACAACGCGTGCTTTTACAACGCAGTAGTTAATGCGGTTGTTACAACGACCGCGTTGTTACCACGCGTGTCATTACATCGCAAGTCATTTCAACGACTTGCTCTAGGGGGAGCGCTGGACTTAGGAATAGTATTTATTACTATTCCTACTCCAGTTTGCGCAACAGCAGGGAAGGTGTTGGATTTAAAATCCAACACATTCCCTGGTGTTGCACGCCCCCTAGAGCAAGTCATTGAAACGACTTGCGATGTAATGACACGCGTGGTAACAACGCGGTCGTTGTAACGACCGTGTTGTAAAGTACCGCGTTGTGTCTGTTGCGTGGTAAACGTTGTTTACCTAGCTCCATGCACGCCCATGCCCTTGTCAGTGATTACTTGGATGGGGGTTCAATCCAAGAAGTTGTTCTATTTTTTGGCATGTATCAGGATTTTTTATTATCTTACAGGTGCCTCCGCCTTATGTTTCCTGGCTTTGAGCGAAATACTTCTATCTGAATCCAGGTCACATCTTTTTGAGCTGTGTAGATGTGTGTGTACCTCACAGGGGATCTACAGGAACACTGGGGAGAATATAGCGACCCAGTTTGTTGGTGGTTTTTGATCCCCCTGCCACTTCTGGTTGCCAGAGTGTTTCAAGTCCCAGACCGGGCCGCTGCCGGGCTGAGATGACAGTCGCCCCGGTATGTCTGGGACTCAGTGTCCGATGAGGGCCTTCATTGAATTGGATCTCCTCCTCCTCACTTCCAATTCACGTGGTGGCTGTGCCAGCCCAGGCCAAGCCACCGGATCGGTGTGGGACTCTCCGTAGGGCATGTGGTATGGTCGAGGCGGGGGGTGAGCTGCGAGACCCACCGGAGTCCCACCCGAATCAGCAGTCGTGGCCACTGACCTGCAGCAATGGCGTCTCCCAGCCTCCCGGTGATGCAGGACTCCGCACTCCTCATGATAGGACACCTGCGGCGCCCCAGCTTACTTCCCCGGTCCACCGCAGTGCCGACACGCCAACAAGGTGCAGAGGGTCCGTGACATAGGACCTCGCGGGTCCTGACAGCACTCCCCGCCCCGTCTCCAGAAGGCCACCACAGGCCCAATCCACCCTGGCTCAGGAACAGCAGATACGGTTCTTCCTGCGCTTTGGCGATGTAGCTAGCTGGTGCCTGCAGTTCTAAGGCAGGTATGCTGTGCTCATTTATGATGTATATGCCATTCTAGCTGCGGATTAAGATAGGATTTTGCACTCGGCTGGCAGAGCCCTATTTGTGAGTGGGTATCTTGCTGCTCGGTGAAGACACGCCCCCTTACAACATCATCTTTTGTAGTTGTTATCCCATAGCATGCTTTAGAAAAATATTTAGTACATTTCCAGTTTATATTTTCTGTTGATGCACTTTCTTGGCTGTAGGAGTAGCCCATGTTATTTAGTAACTTCTTTCCTTTCTGTGAAGTGATGTACTTTGCAGCCTCTGTCATTGTATCTGAAAGTAGTGTAATAGTATAAATAGATATATTATTTTAAAGTTTGTACATTTGTTATTTGTATGTAAAAGTATGCAACTACTTCTATTATGTATACTTACATACGTTCTATTTAGATTTTTCACACAGTGTGTAGTGTAGTTCCTATTTCCCTAATAGGCTCTGCGCATTGGAATAATATACCCTATAGATTTGACATAGGACTGAGGTCAGTATGTCCCTATCGAGTATATTAAACTTAATTACTTTGTGCCAGCTAACTCAGAGGCCACTAGAAACTCCTTGTAAACAAGAAGGGAGTAGTTTCTGGCAACCGCATAAACATGACAACTTTGTTTCCCTTTAGAATCGAACACTCTCAGAATCGTGGAAACAATAGATAACAGTTTCACTCAGCTAATCGTGCATGCTTAGTTTCTTCAGAGTTACACAGAAAGAAAAGACGGGCGTTTCAATAAAAAGGATTTATTGAACAGTCTTGTTTCTCGTGTAAGAGATATGAGCTGTTATGATCACAAGACAGTATGCAAGATATATAATGTACAGCATAAGCATAGGAAAGAAATAATACTGCGCTAGCATTATCTTTTAGCTATCACACATATATTCATATACATAAATAACATAAGCTAAAAATGCGAGTACTCATACGATGCTTCTCTAAACTAGTTCTACCCCAGTGTACCTAACCTAAGTGTAGTGCAAGGTAAGAAGTAGGTGAAGTATTCTATTGTATGGTATGCTATAGTCTAGTATGCCAAGAGTCCCTCTAGGTTCTAGTCAGCTCCATACCTTGAGAATGAGAGAGGTGGGAATCTCTTTCCGGGTCTCGAACTCTAACACCGCGCGAAGGGAGTCAGAACACTGGAAGCTGGATTCTCTGCGAGCAGGGATGACAGCGTCTCTTCTCAGTGCGTCAGGCCGGGACACAGGCTCCTCTGAAGTCGAGGTCTCCTCTAACTTGCTTGGGCAAGGGAAGGTATATTTATACCTGGTAGGTGCTTTGGAATGTTAGCATTGACGTGAAGTCGGACAGAGGAAGACGTCAGGAATGAACCCTTAAGGAATAGCGGTTCATGCATAATAGATGAGTTCTTGGAGAAATCAATAATCCTGTGCTGGGCTTAGGGTTTGGTTTCTAAGAACTCGTTGTGACGTTAGGGTGGACGGATGTCGGTGACCATGCCTGTATTTGGACAGCATGGCTAATGCCTAAATAAGGACTCGGATCTTATGCCTATATAAGGGCAATGCGAATTGTGCCTATATAAGGACATGTGTCAGGAAAACCTATATACGGACACCTAAAGTGGAATACAACACCCACTCCACTTTCGAATGAACGATAATACTAAATGCTAAACATTAAATGCTAAACATTAAAGTGAGTACCACATGTTGCTAAAAACATTTCTAAAAGCATGTTAAAAGAAGTTTAAAATAAACTGTTGAATGCAATAGGTACTGTACATTTTAAAGCATTTTTTCATTCTAGGCCTATATCATAAAATAAAATGCAACCTGAATGAATAAACAGAAATATATACATATGACGAAAAATGGTTGACAAGTTTTCAAAAATCAAAGCCATTGCATATCATGGCACTAAATGAAATTGTGGTAAGTAAGGTGACAATGTGTCCCTGGAAGTATTCAAAGAAGTCCATTTTATATGAATAGTTCTACTGTAAGCAGATTGAGTTGCCATGTATTTTCAAAAAAATAAAGAAAAAGAAAAAGTTCAATTTTAGGAAGAGTTCCAAGTTTTGAAAATATGAAGCCAAATTCATTGTGTCCCTGGTACACTGTGAGCCGAATCAAAGTCAGTGTATGGGTCTGGTGTAAACATGAAATCATCTATTTCTGTAGACAAAAGATCGTCTACCGATGTCGGTGACAGTTGGAATACCTCATTTAGAAGGTTAACTGCACAGAGATGTGAAGCATCGCCTTCAGCATACGATGCCGCAGCAATGTTCGCGTCTGTTGTTACCTGTGTGCCTGTTGATCCATCTCGTACCTCAGCAGCAGCAGGAAGCGTCTGTGAGATCTCAATGAATGCAGTCATCAGGATTGGTAGCCTCTGGGGACAACACAGAGCATGGGCCGTTATCGGGTCCAGCAGAGTATCGATATCCGTTGGCATGACTGATGGGAGTGTTAGACAGGTGTCTAGCACGCATTCTTCACCACAAAGCAGGCAGCGCAGAACAGGTAAGATGCAATCTTGCCAGATTGGTCTAAATGACAGGAACCATGTTGTATTAAGTTCCCGTAGACGAGGCATGCCCAAAAGTTGCACTATGCACTCACAGCACTTCCGTTCTAGGAGAGCTTTCTCCACATCGCTCAGAGTGATGCCGGTGGATAGGCTTGCCATAGCGTAGTAGTAGGAATAGGAACAGGATTCCTGCAACCAGTGCTAGAATTAATGGCACACCACCAAACACCGAATGTGCGAAGTTTGGAAATCATTCCGAGGACTGCCTGAAAAGGTGTTAACAGTCCTGAACAGATGGTCTTAAGTACATGTACAATTCCGCTCGTATCAGACATGTTTAAGATACGTCCCATCATTTCTACGAAATGTATAGGGCAGTTTGTACGAATTAGAGCCTGTATCTCAGCCGAAGTCCTTGCAATTTGTAAATCATAGATTTCTTTGGCCGAGGTCAAAGGCACGGTTTGTTGCAAAAGCATGGCTTTCATTCTGCTTAGAGTATCAAAACGTATAAAAGAAACATTCAATGAAGGCCATACAGGCGACTCCCTGACTGTGTCTATTGGGGGGAACAATACTTGCATACAACAAGTAACCCTGGAGTCGACCGTTGCCAGATATGGGATGCCTGGCAACATGCCACAGCAACTCTGATCATTCAACATGAGGTAACTCCCGTTGAAAAGTTGGCCAAACGTTGGATTAATCACAGTAGCTGGTGTACCCTGCTGGTGGCAGGACAAATTTGCCACAGAACCATTACAAGCCCCGTGTAAAGAAATGTCCTGACATATGAGTGAACCGCTTAGTGCATTTTCACAGTGTGTACCGCCCAAAAACACTTCACGATCCCCACTCCAACATCTGTATTCGTAAGGTAAATCCCAGGATGTCTTAATGTATTCTTTACCAAACCTTTCATATTTGCCTTCTTGCATTTGTTTGAGGCAATACTGAAACTGAAAAGTAGTGACAGGCAGAGTTATTTTGCCATGGATAAGCCATTCTGTAGCTGGTTTTTCTGCTACCGTAAATGGTAATTTTTCCAGTTTTTCAATGCTCAGCACTGTATACTTTGCTCCCCTTTGTGCCAGTTCGATCTGTTTATCCGTTAGATTGTATTCTGAAAACAGAGACGACGTGTTGATAAAACGCCAAGGCACATAGCCCGCACGCAAAGATTGCAGCATCCAGCCTAATAACATAATAGAACGTAACTGAGATTGGCCTTGTTGTTACATGGCTAAATCTTGTTCCAGTATGTCAATAGCAGAGGATACAATGTTGTCCAATGAATAAATTCTGGATGACAAAGTTGTTAACCCATTGTCGACCACAGAGAGAGATTTCTCTAAGTTAATACGATCAAGCTCACGTATTCGTTCTGCGGCCTCTGCCTGTGAAACCTTCCATACTTCATTATAAGCAGCATAAATGCCGGCATATATGAAACGTTTTTGACCCGGTTTTCTTGGTCCTGCGTCTTCTTTAAGTAAAGATAAGTGTTGTTTTACATCCTCCAGTGTAGATTTTTGTACCCAGTCGAGGCACAATTTTCGTACACTGTATGTTGTTACTACCCCTGGATGTTGTCATTGAACATATCGTGGGTCTGGCCTATGGATAGTAAAGCCCTGTATTCTATTCAGGAATCTTTCTTGACAGATGTTTGTGTCTGTGGGTCAGAGTAACCATTTTTTCCAATCAGGATCAGTTCTGTTGTTTTGTAGTATTGTGTCTACTGTGACCGCTCCCTGTGTAGTGCTATTACTTGCAGGTGAGAAGGTGTGTTCATGTCTTTGATCTTGGCTAAACCAAGGCAAGACGTTTGTTGCACAGTGTCATTCAAAAACATTATTTGATGTGGGATGATACATGCTCTAAACAAAGCTTCTATCCCCTGCACTTGCCAATCTTTAGAACCCCAGACAGATTTTGTGTCAATTGTGTCTTTCCAAAAGTCAAATCCTTGTCTAGACAGTTGGGTAATAAAGGCTGCAGAATAAATCTGTTTTGTATTAGTTAACATAATTTTCTGTCCTGTTTTGTTTACATTCTTATAGAAAAATGTTTCTGGATCAGATGTATTGTACCCTGAAAAATATGGAAACTTTTTAGCAAACGTTTTTGAACTACCTTTTGGTGGTGTAGGACAATGTTCCCATTGGTTAAACATAAACACATTTCTAGGTGTTGCAGATTTATGCAAGAAATGATGACCATAGTGGTTGTAACAATAAAGCTGTTCATAGTCTGATGAGCCCTCCAAGTATTCATTGTTAGAGAACGCAGCAGACCTTTCTAGATCAGACATCATATCATTTACAGTCTCAAAGTCCCAATCATCAGAATAGGTACTGGAGGTAATAAAGTCACTTAATTAAATTTAAAATAAATGTGGAATGTTCAAAAGTTCCGTCGGGCCGAATATATCGAAATCGATTTTGTCCCACACTATACCATCCTGTTTAGGAACGGCTGTGATGTTCACTGCTGACAAGTCTCTTGTTTCACGATGGGATGATTTGTGTGGTTTTAAAAGTAAGTTCACATTTTTACTTTCAGTGTCCATACGAATGTATCTGCCATTTATAAGCATGCTAAGAGTCATAACCAAAGCTAGCCAAAACAGAAAGAAAAATATTCCAGAAATAATCCATATTTCAATCCATGGTGAAACCAGATAAGTCTTTTTCAGGAAATAAAAAAGGTCTTGTACTTGTTGTTTGAAGGTTTTTCGGGCTGGCGTCGTTTCAGGTTCACTCGGATCCTCAGAAAACGTATCAAAGTTAATGAAATAGCCAGAAGCAGTTCTGTCAATTGTTGGAATTGCATCAGGATTCGTTGAAATCGCTGGAACCAGTTGTTCACTTGTTACGTTGGTGTAGACAGGTGTATCTAGACGAACTGTTACTTGAGTTTCAAGAGGGATGAGTTCCATAGCATTGTTGCTTAGTCCTTCATCTGTTACTGCTGAATTCTCGATGGTTATGAGTCTTTCAGTCTGAACCTCTTGGATAGTAGCGAGAGGAGTGCGTCTGCTACTAGGTCGGAGTCCACGAGGCCTACTATTTAGTATTGGCCGCATACTGTGGTTTGATGAGGTCGATTGACACAAATCTTTTCTCCTTTTTACCAGCAAGGGGCGGCAGAAGTACTGTTCTTGTTCCGTGTACGGCTAGGACAGGTACTAGTTGTCTGTAAGAAGGTCCAAATTCCTTCTTGTCCGCAATCTTCTCTCTGACTAGATCCCCAACTTTTGGGATCCAGACAGGCCTTGCTGGGACTGCCGGTGTTTCCCCAGTGGTGGTTGGCTTCAGGAACACGTTGCTTTGTTTCGATCTTAGTTCATTTAGATCCTGTAAAACAGCCAAACGATCTTTGATATCAAAGGGTTTATTTTCCACCACTGTGCCTTTACATTCGAGATCAGGAACCCACATTCTTGTCCCAAATAGGACCTCATATGGAGTGACCCCCCCCTAGAGAACTTCTTGGCAAATTATTTAATGAGCGTTGGACCCCATAAAGATATTTGACCCACCCATCACCCGAACCTAATACTTTAGCTGTTATAGACTGCTTAATGTCCCGGTTTTTCCTTTCCACAACAGAATTTCCCTCAGGATGAAATGGAGAGGAGTACCGCAATGCAACGCCCAAACTGGCCATGGCTTCTTTGTAAGCCCGAGAGCTAAACGCAGGGCCCTGGTCAGAATGTAGTGCGCCTATTGCGTATGTGCCGATAAAGACTCGCAAATCTTTTATAACAGTTCGAGCGTCAGCCGAGCGCTGAGGCCATATCCATAGGAACCTTGACTTAGTATTTTTGGGATTGCATTTGTCCAAAAGGACGCGCTGCGCGTAGATAGTCTAATGCTGTCTAACAATGGTGTCTGTACTGGGCAGGCTACTTCATAGTCTGGTGTCTGATGGCTTTCTGCACCACGCTGTCTATTGCAGTCTATGCAGTCATCGATGAAGATGTGAATCTGTGTATTCATTCCAGGCTACCAGTACATCTCTTTTAATGTTAATATTGTTTTAGAGATCCCTTGATGTGACAGACCCTCCCCCAGATGTCCTTCATAAATCAAAGCTGCTCTACATTCCATGTTTGGAATTACCCTATCCCCCATTCCAGGGATTCGAGCAAAAGGAACGTTGTTTGCATCAATTACATAAGAGTACTTGAGTGGAAATTTCTTTGGTAATTCTGCACCACTGCCTTTGCTTGACGCATTGACAGCCAACAATATCTCACTGTCTATTCTCGTTTTTGAACGAGTGATCGCAGCTACGGAAGCCGTCTGAACAGCCCCCTTTGCGGCTTCGTCAGCCAATGAATTCCCTGCAATGTGAACGCCATCACGTTGGTGTATCACGTTAGCTTTTGGTAGTTCGTTTTTTTAACTGAACTACTTGTTCCCAAAGCGTTTTATGCTTTATTGTGCCACCTTTTGCATCTTTGAACCCGTTTTCAAGCCAATTCTGTATATATTCATTATACGACTGAACACAGTAAAAAGAATTGCACACTATAAGTGTGGGGAATTCGCGATCTGTATTTTCAAGTGCCAGTTTGAAAGCTTGTAGGTCAGCTCGCTGAGCTGTACAATCTCCTAGAGATTTAGTTTTAGTGACCATTGGTCTGAAGTTACCATCTTGCATGCGACCTTTAACGATTGCGCACGCTGCACTGTAAGCTTGCTTACTCCCTGTAGCGGGTTGTGCTGATCCGTCAGTGTAAATTATAAATTCGTACTGATCGAGAGGCAGAATTTCAGTGGGCAGAGGACATTCATGTTCATATTGCAGGAACGCTTGTGTTTTTAAATCAGGATCAAAAACATATTCAACATCTGTTGCAGCAAGAGAATTAACCCATTGTATCCATCTAGGATGTAAAGCTTTTGCATTTGGAATGCTCGCCTCTAAGGCTGGTAATGGGGTTACGACAATAATGCGTTTTCCTTGAGCTAGAGCTCTTTCTTTTGCTACAGCGGTTTGAACTGCTGTCAGTATTTTTTCTGTTGAAGTGAAGCGCATTTCTGCTTGTGTATACAAATGTGATTTGTATGCTATTGGTACTTTTTCACCCTCATTAAATGCTAAATAGGTGAATCCGCATTGACCCGAAATTATTCGGATCACTAAATTGCGTGTATTTATGCGTGTTTGTAAGTGATTTGTTGCTAACATGTTAGCTTGGAGTGAACGCAGGATTTCTGTGTGTTCCTGTGTCCAATGTTTGATTGAAAAATCAGGTTTGATTAATTCGTAGAGAGGTTTAACCCTTTCTGCGTAATTTAGAATGTAAGTTCTTCCAAAATTTAAGAAACCCAAGATGATTGTAAGTTTTTCAGCGTTTTTGGAGGTTGGAGCAGCGCGCACTTTTCTAAAAAGTTGGCTGCCAGGCTCTTGCCTTCACTTGAAAGCTCATATCCTAGGAAAAGGACATTGAGATGGGCAATTCTGGATTTTTTAAAGTTGAATTTATAGCCCTCTGAGGCGAAGCCCAATATAATGGTACTCACCCTGTTCAAGTGCCTATCTAGGTCATCGTCTGTCAGATAGATGTCATCGACATATGACAATGCCTCATTATCATAAATTTGTAGTAACTCTGTTACCCTTGCTGAGAATAACCCCGGGCTGTTTTTGAACCCTTGTGGGAGTCTACAAAATTGACGCTGGGTCCCCATTATTGAGAAAGCTGTTAAGTACCTGCTTTCAGGTGCTATGTTTTGACAAAAGAAACCATTTGAAATGTCCAATGTGGTTTTATATTTTTTGCGCACAATGTTATTCATTAATGCTGTACTATGTGCATTTTGCACTGCAAATGTTTTGGAACAAGTGTTCAAGTGTCTGTAATCCAAAACTAGACGATATGTATTGTCTGGTTTGGATACAGGAAACAAAGGATTATTCATTGAGGAGGTGCATGTTTCAATCACCCCTTGGTATTCAAGTTGATCTAAGATCTCCCTGACCTGTTTTTTAACTTCTTGCTTTATTGGGTACTGCCTTAGGTTCATTTTTTAGCTGTATTTTGTGGTGAGGTGAGTCCTCATCCCATCCTACATGATTTTTGTATAATGCTGGGGCCTGGGCAACTGCCCATTTCCTGGCATAAGTATATTTTAGGTGAATTTGAATATGGTTGGAGAAGGCTGGCATAATAATGTCCTCACAATGTGGGCACTCCCTGACAAATTGTGGTGGCCAGTCTTTTTCTGCTAGAAGTATATCATAACCCCTTGAAAGTTTTTCCCAAAAGAGTGCTTTCACTTTTCTTGGTATGTCTCCCTCTATTTGGAGTGTTATTTCATATAACTTTTGTGGAGTACTAACCCTGGTATCTACAGTTTCTACTGTGATGTACTCATTCAAGTCCAGTATCTCCAGAAGTTCCTTCAGGTTCTGGCGAGCTATTGTTACTTCTGCTGCACTGTCCAGCATTGTCTGAGCCCATTCTCCGTTCTTGAGCTGTGTTCTCAGTATTCTCGGCATGTCTGATCTTCAGACCTGCTACCTTCTTTTTTGTGAATTGAGGTTTTGATTTATTTTTCTGAACGTGTTTGTCGTCTTTGGATTTCACGTGTTCTTCTCTATGTTCTGACAGTCCTCTTCTTTCTGATGTCTGTGACGATATCTGAAAGGTACGAGAGGAACGTGTATCAGTTTCTTGATACCTGTCAGGTTTTCTTAAATTATCCCTATTCCTGAGGTTATACCTCCTTTCAGAGGGCTCCTTTTGATGAGACCTACCTCGGGATTGAGAACGTGTCTCTCTTGAATTTTGTTTATTAGTTTCCCACTTCTTTTTAGAAGATGTAGGACTTTGTTTAATAGAGTCCTTCTCAGGACTTTCAGATAGTTTTGGCTTCAATGGTTTTCCACCCAAACTATCTCTGCCTAATTCTGCCTAATTCTGCATAAGATTGTTCTATTATTCTGGGTAGTTCATGTTGATGTTCTGTAACATCAAATTCCTTAAGCGTTGGCGGATCGCCACTGATGCTGCCTCCCCTTTAATATTTGATAATATTATTGTTGAGACCTGGTCGAAGTTTTTCAGTAATTTCATACCTAAATTCAGAGCAGGTTCTGCCCCGTATTCGTTATGAATTTGTTTCAGGACATCTGGTATTTCTGCAATTGACGGAACACCATGTGTTTTAGTATAGATGGCAGCAAAGACTGCGCCCCAAGTGGTGCAATCTTCCAGTTGTGGTGTGATCCCCATTGGTAAACAGATTGTTAGGATTCTGTGTTTCTCATACGGGCTAGTATTTGGAAATACTGCTTCGATTTGAGTAATTTTTTGAGCTATCCAGAATGGAATTTGCTCACGTTTTGTGGGCATTTTACCCATGACTGCGTGTAAAGTCTGTGGAGTAATTTTTAGTGTATTCCCCTGTTGAGGGGTTTGATTTGGAATGGTCATTGGTGGTTGTACTGTGAAAGTCCGCATGACATATTGGACTAATTGTCTGTAAATTTTTATCAACTCTTGTAGTTGAGTAAGTAATTCCTCGTCTGACATTACATTGATGTCAGGATGAGGTGTGTAGCCGGCTAGAATCGGCCATGTTGCTCCTGGTCTACCTAGTGGACCGAGCCTGGTAATGTTTTTGTGATGTTTTAGGGCGCCTTTAAACCAGAGATGATGCTCCTGTTATGTGAGTGGAATTTCAATATCCTCGAAAGGAATATATTCCTCTGGTGGTTCATCTTCTTTAAAGAAGTGAAACACTCTTGTTACTGGATTTGATTCTGGGAATACTATCCATGAATAGAATACCTCTGTCTGAAAGGATTCGTGTGCCTCTATCACGAAAACTGCTCTACCACCTCTTGGTGGTAGGCCGTGTTTTATAAGTTTTAGAGTGATGGCTCTCCTTAAGTTTGGATGGATGTTTATAACACCCTCATCGGTTTCATTTAAACCTGTAAAGTTAAAAGCTGTTATGACTGGGTCAGCCGCAGCTACACCGTCCTCGGTGCCATTATCCCGTGTATGGACATTTGTTTTTTGAAAAATGTAGAACAAGTTTCAAGGAAACAAAAGATAAATTGCACAATATTTTGGAACACTGTATCCTTCAACGTTGAACAAACCAAACAGCTAATATATAGGGTTTTTGTCCTATTTAGCTTTGGCGGATACTTAACCCTACCCACTCCAGACGTCTTATGGAGTATGTGAGTAGGGGTCTCTGAGAAAAGCACGACTGAGTTACTCAGTATCTAGCGTTAAATTAGTGCCTTACCAAACCGTTGGGCACCATGTAGTGTAGTTCCTATTTCCCTAATAGGCTCTGCGCATTGGAATAATATACCCTATAGATTCGACATAGGACTGAGGTCAGTATGTCCCTATCGAGTATATTAAACTTAATTACTTTGTGCCAGCTAACTCAGAGGCCACTAGGAACTCCTTGTAAACAA
The DNA here is from genome assembly GCA_963921515.1 of Calotriton arnoldi. Taxonomy (NCBI): domain Eukaryota; kingdom Metazoa; phylum Chordata; class Amphibia; order Caudata; family Salamandridae; genus Calotriton; species Calotriton arnoldi. Next base: position 155,307 of record CAWUFW010019140.1, on the reverse strand, counting down.
GAAGGGAGTAGTTTCTGGCAACCGCATAAACATGACAACTTTGTTTCCCTTTAGAATCGGAACACTCTCAGAATCGTGGAAACAATAGATAACAGTTTCACTCAGCTAATCGTGCATGCTTAGTTTCTTCAGAGTTACACAGAAAGAAAAGACGGGCGTTTCAATAAAAAGGATTTATTGAACAGTCTTGTTTCTCGTGTAAGAGATATGAGCTGTTATGATCACAAGACAGTATGCGAGATATATAATGTACAGCGTAAGCAGTAGAAAGAAATAATACTGCGCTAGCATTATCTTTTAGCTATCACACATATATTCATATACATAAATAACATAAGCTAAAAATGCGAGTACTCATACAATGCTTCTCTAAACTAGTTCTACCCCAGTGTACCTAACCTAAGTGTAGTGCAAGGTAAGAAGTAGTTGAAGTATTCTATAGTATGGTATGCTATAGTCTAGTATGCCAAAAGTCCCTCTAGGTTCTAGTCAGCTCCATACCTTGAGAATGAGAGAGGTGGGAATCTCTTTCCGGGTCTCGAACTCTAACACCGCGCGAAGGGAGTCAGTACACTGGAAGCTGGATTCTCTGCGAGCAGGGATGACAGCGTCTCTTCTCAGTGCGTCAGGCCGGGACACGGGCTCCTCTGAAGTCGAGGTCTCCTCTAACTTGCTTGGGCAAGGGAAGGTATATTTATACCTGGTAGGTGCCTTGGAATGTTAGCATTGACGTGAAGTCAGACAGAGGAAGACGTCAGGAATGAACCCTTAAGGAATAGCGGTTCATGCATAATAGATGAGTTCTTGGAGAAATTAATAATCCTGTGCTGGGCTTAGGGTTTGGTTTCTAAGAACTCGTTGTGATGTTAAGGTGGACGGATGTCGGTGACCATGCCTGTATTTGGACAGCATGGCTAATGCCTAAATAAGGACTGGGATCTTATGCCTATATAAGGGCAATGCGAATTGTGCCTATATAAGGACATGTTTCAGGAAAACCTATATACGGACACCTAAAGCGGAATACAACAAGTGTAGGAAGTTGGCTTTCAATATACTCTCCAATATTTTGTACAACCACAGAACTTCTTCTTAGGTAAATATGTTTAGAAAAAGCAATATTTTTCAATATCAAAAGTTCAGAATTTACAAGGTTAACCTATGGGAGGAAAAAAAACATCAGCATACAGATGGGTAACATCAACTTACAAAACAAGTCTTCAGAGTTAAGATCGGGCAAGGCTCAGTTCAGCACCAACAGTACACCACCAGAGGCACAGGGGTGGCAGGGCGCAGGGTGGAACTACGGTGTTGGGCGCCCAATACAACTCAATGAAGAATGGGGCAATCGGACAGAGGCTGCTTACAGGTAAGTAGCAGTGGCTTGGGGAGCCAGTCTCTGGGGGTTGCAGCAAGCAATAGGCAGGGTCCAAAGCAGCACCAACACTACACCACCAGCGGCACAGGGGCAGCCGGGTGCAGGGTGCCAACACAGTGTTGGGTGCCCAATGTAAAGCAATGGAGAAAAGCAAAATCGGAAAAGGGCTGCAGGCTCAGGCCAGGAGTCCGGTCAGAGGAAACCAACAGCTGGAGATGTAAGCTGCAATGCCCGGGGACATAGGGACACCTTTGGTCCACCTCACCAAGGCCCAGGGCTGGTAGGTGTAGGGGTGTCTTTTGATGTCGGAAACAGCTTACCAGAGCAGGTTGCGGTTGTGGGGGTCTCCGTGCATGGGCTGCAGACAACGTTGAGGAGTCCGGGAGGGGTCAACTCATGATGGACTCAGGGTCTGGAGCAATGGGGAATCTCACTGGAATCAGTTGGCCTCTCGGACTCGGGCCGTAGGTGTTGGGTGCGGAAATGGAACCAGGAGCATGGTTTCATGGTTCTTTAGGTCACAGAGGCCTTGCTTGTAGGTTGTTGCTGGGGAACAGATCCGCTGTTCTCGGGACATCTTGATCTTTGTTGGAGTCAGGCAGTCCACCCAAGGTCGCTGGGCTGCAGAACGAGTCATCTTTTGGTGCAGGATCATTGAGGGCTGCAGACAAACCGGTAGGGCTGGGGCCAAGTCAGTAGTTCTCTGCAGTCTTCTCTGCTGGTGCAGCTCTGTGGTGTCCGGCTCTTCTTAGGGCATCAGGAACTGAAGTTCAGGGTCTGGGGATGCCACCTAAGTACTAGATTTAGGAGCGTTACAAGGGAGAGACAGGTAGTGGCCAATGGGCCCCTTACCTGGTGTGTCTACACACTCTATCATGCCCACCTCCTGTGGGTGGGGTGCATAGACCTGGCTCTGATTGGATAAGTCCCACCATCTTCAAGATGGTGGGTATTGAAAAGTGTACTACACCTTGCCTCCAGCACTTGAGAGGTGGAGTTGGCAAAGGGGGGCACACCTCATACTCTTGCTGACCAGGGAGAGGTGTGTACACCTCCACCCAGGAAAGGCATTGTTCTCGATTTCTGAGCATGCAGGCACTCACCCCATGAGGTCAGAACAGTGTCTTGCGGTAGCAGGCTAGCTTAGGCCAGTCGGTGACCACACTAGGGGTTGGTAGGTTTCAGGCGATCCCTCTAAGGGGTCCTCTGTGTGCAATTTTAATAAATATGACACTGGAATCAGTGCAGGTTTATTATGACGAGATGTTTAGTACCAAACATCCCATACTTCACTGAAACCATCATGGAGCTGGGGAACTTGTAATGACCAGTTTCCAGCCCATGTACATACTATGGCTTCCCTGGTCAATTACAATATCCAGGAACCGACATGGATATTGCAGGGGCATATCTGCTCATGCAGACATGCCCTCATAGGAGATATAGTGTACCCTGCCTTAGGGGTAAAGCCTGCTAGAGGGGTCTCTTACCTATAACCCATTCAGTGTCCATAGGCATGGTACACAGGGATGTGTGCCATGTCGACTCTTCAGTTTTGTCTGCCCCAAGACACACAGGCTGCAGCTGCAGTGTTCATGTGCTTGGTGAGGGTTCCCTTAGGGTGGCATCATTCATCCTGCAGCCCTTAGAGATCCTCTTTAGTCACAAGGCCCTTGGTACCAGGGGTACCTTTTACTAGGGACTTATGTGTGAGCTAAAGTGGTGCCAAATGTGGAAACAATAAGAACAGTTTAGGGAAGGAGCTCTGACACAGGGGAACCTGATTGACAGGGAGCCTGTGCACTTCTAGTCAAAATTACATCATTTTACACTCAAAAAGTGGGGACTAACCATGTCCAAAATAGACACTTTCCTACACACGGTTTTGCAGCTTTTCTGTTGTGGGTGTTCTAATGTGGTGCAGGTGCTATCTTTTCTTTTGGATGAAAAAAAACTAAGTTTAACTTTAAATGTTAATTTGGTGGTAGTTTGTAGAGGTTGAGGTCATGATGTTTTTGTTTTGCTCGCTATTTGGGTAGTTAGAAATTGGGTTTCTGGTTGGCAGTCGTATGCACCCTGTCCCAGCAGGAACCACAATTCTAGTCAGGTTAAATCAGATGCACACCATAAATTAATCTGTGCTCACTCTCAGTTAGCTTGGCACAGCACAGGCAGGCTTAACTTAAGAGGCAAGGTGTAAAGTATTTGTGCTACACTTTAAAGAGTAACACAGTGAAAACACCACAAAAAGACTCCACATCAATTTAGAATAATAAAGTATGATTTTATAAATAAAACAAGACCAACATGACAAAAATTAGAAGTTGAAATATGAATTTTAAAAGATTAAAAGTAAAAATAGAGCTTAGAAGTAATAAGCGCCTATAAAAGGAATCTGGTTGTGCTGGACCGGAGCAAAGTCCACAGTTCAGGCTGACCGCAATGGAGTGTGGGCCGGGGGCAGGAGCCACGCAAGGTCCACTGAACAAAAGTACCTTGATTCTGGTCGCAACAGCGAAATGTTGGGTGCAGCCAAGCGATGCAGCAGTGTCGATCCCGCAGTCAAGGTGATGCATCAATTTTCTTCACGCAATGATGGCAATGCTCCGTTTCTGAAGATGAAGTGCCAGTTCTGCGATGCGGCGATGCGCTAGTTCTGAATGTGATGTGCCGGTTCTGTTCCTGCAATAGTGGCGATGCATCAATTCTGCCTCATGCAGCAGAGGATGCTGGGGTTTCACTGGAGCAAGCACCTGGATACACTTCCAATGGTACAGGCACAGGAGCAGGGGGCAAGACTTTGATATCCCTGAGTCTTAGAACAGGAGGCAAGCCAGCATGCCCTTGGAGATCACTCTGGATTCAAGCAAGAGTCCAGTTCTTCCTCAACAGGGCAAAGGGTATTATGCAGGACAGCAGAAAAGCAATTCTTCCAGAGCAGCAGTCTGGCAGAGTGGTATTCCTTGCAGCAGCACAGGAGCCCTTCATCCTGGTAGATGTTCTTCGCAGGTCCACTAGTGTCTGATTTGGTGGAGTCAGGGACCTAGTACTTATACTTGTTTGTGCCTTCTAAGTGGAGGTGACTTCAAAGAGGGGCTTTGAAGTGCCCAGAGGTCCTCCCTCTCTTCTCTGGCTCCAGGATCTCGACAGGGTGGTATGCAGCCCTTTGTGTGGTGATAGAACACTGTCTATTCATGTGTAAGTGTCAATTCCTCCGTCCCATCCTGCCCAAGATGACCCATCAGGGACTGGATGGCCACTTAGTCACACCTAACCTTCCTTTATGTGTGTGTCTATCTAGAGGGAATGCACAAAGCCGAGCTGTCACCAATCCCAAACATGTATTGGAGACAGGCTGCAGGAACAAAGAGGTAAGAGCAGAGAAATGGCATCTTTCTAGTGGTATTTCTAAAATAGTAATGATGAATTCAACTTTGCCAGCAAAGAGGATTTATCATCACCATTCCAATTATATGAAACACTACAGAGCTACTTCTTCCCAAACAGGAATTACAGCAGATAAGTGTAATAAGGAATTTCCAATGTTAACTTATAAGAGGGGTAGGTCGCACAGTGGAGAAAAACAAATGTGTGTGTCTTTCACTGCTAGAACATGCAAAACTTAAAGGTATATGTTCTACCTTTTACTTACACTTTTAATTACACAGCACCCTGCCCTATGGGCTACTAGGGTCTACCTTAGAGGTTACTTATATGTAATGAAAAGGGAGTTTCAGGCTTGGTGAGGGTTTTTTTTAAATGACAGGTCGACATGGCAGTGAAACTGCACACACAGATTCTGCAGTGGCAGGTCTGAGACATGTTTAAAGTGCTACTTGTGTGGGTTGCAAAATCAGTGCTGCAGGCCCACTATTAGCATTTAATTTACAGGCCTTGGGCACATGTAGTGCACTCTATAAGGGACTTATAGATAAAATAAATATGCCAGTTGTGGATAAGTCATCAAACCATGTTTTAGGGGCGAATCACATGCACTTTAGCACTGGTTGGCAGTGGTAAAGCGCTCAGAGTCCTAAGGCCAACAAAAAAGAATGCAGCAAAAAGGTGAGGTAAACAGTTAAAACGTTTGGGGAAGACCACCATAAGGCTGTCAGGTCTAACAGTTGAGTTTATAGTTTTGTAATAATTTATGTTTACTTACTTTCTTCCATATTTTTGCTAGTCTGTGATAGTTGTTCTCTGACAGTTTATCTCTTTTTCAAATCTTTTTTTTCTTTTAAGAAGTCTATGTAAAGAGATAGAAGTTGGAGAGTTTTTTTAATAATTATTTGCAATTTTACATTTTTAAGTTAAATTACAATTATGTTTTAGTTTAAATATAAGTTTTACTTACTTCTTTAGCTAGTTGTTAAGATGTATATGGGCCACATGTATGTACCATTTTAAGGTCGCAAACGGCCCGATTCACAGAATCGGGCCATTTGCGAAAAAGGCTTTCCCAATGTACCAAATCCTATTTTGCGATTCAGTAACCTATTACGGAATCGCAAAATGTGTTAGAGATTCGCTAGTAGGAAGGGGCGTGTTTAGGGCCTCCCTTCCTGATGCTGAATCACATCGGTATGTAGGAATGTTTTGTGACCGAAATGCGGTCGCAAAACATTTGCATTTTACCACCTACTTCAAACCCTTCCCCTTTGTGAATATTTGTAAAAGCATTTTTTAAGAGCAGGCAGTGGTCCCATGGACCACTGCCGACTCTTAAAAAATAAAAAGTAAACTTTTCATTTTTTTTTTTTTAAATGCATCCTGTTTTCCTTTAAGGAAAACGGGCTGCATTTTTTTTTTAATTGCTTTATTTAAAAGCAATCACGTACATGGTGGTCTGCTGACCCCAGCAGGCCACCATCGCCATGATTTTAGTGATTCTTAGGGGGTTGCAAATTGCAATCTACCTCATTAATATTAATGAGGTAGGTCGATTTGCAACCCCTAGGAATCGCTAAATGAAACTATCTGAGTTTCATACATTTGTAATAGCGATTACCTAATTGCGATTCACATAAAATCGCAATTAGGTAATCGCTATTCCAAATGTTGATACATGTGGCCCTATATTTTTCTTGAATGGTCTGGTGAGGGAATCCGGCAGAGTTTCCTTGTCTTGCAGTGTTTGTTGTTTTTGAATAGTATAGTTGTTTATATTAGTCTACTTTTTATAATGTTGATTTATTTGGTTGTTTGATTTGTTGCCTATAGCTTTATTTTATTGATTGGTTTAGTTTTAGTTTGAATTTTTTTGATTAGTTCACTTTTCCTATGGTAAACGCTAATTTAGGTTTTATTTTTGATGGATAATATGATGAAGCAAGGTTTCATAAATGAAACTTGCTTGTACGCAATCCTCCTCATAGTATTAATTTATTAAAATTGTATTGTTAATACTAACCTTTGCATACACTACGCAAAGGGGAGAGACGCTTGCATATGTGTTTTACTAACGAATAACGCTTGTCTGTAATCTAAAATGGCCGCTAAAAGTGTGGGAAACTATCTGCGCATGTCGCAACCTGATCACATGGTGTGACGTCTTTCTTTGCTTGGTGGGAAACTTTTGCTTCTGCGCAGTGTGCATTAAATGGCTGCTTGATGTTTTCACATGCTTTAGCTTGCTCTCATGTCATTATTAAATTGTCGTTTCCTAACGCTACTAATGCGGGATAGTATATATATTTAAATGGGAATAGAATAGAAATAGTGGGTATACAGTGAAACATTTTATTTGTGATTTTAATATTCTCTTCTTACACTTTTATTAGTTGGTAAACTTGGGCCTGGGTTGGTGACTTGTAACTCGAGAGACGATGGTTCTGCGCATGTATCCTGTGTGCCTGCCAAGTGAAGTCAACTTGGACGTCTCCCAAGGCCATGACCCATTGGCCGAAGATGCTGTACTTTATGTTTCCGGTGGACAAAATGATACTTTTCCCCTGTAAATTGTATAACATTTGTCGTGAGACGGGTGGGAAATAAAGCAAATGTATTAATTTGAAGGGGTGGGAACGTAAAGGACAATAGGCTTTACAATTTAGGACAAATCAATATGGTGCGACAATCCACCCTCTGTCCCTGTCAAATCAGAGGTAGTGGCCCCATATTTTAGCAACATTAAGGGGAGGTACATGGGCGTAGAAGGGTATAATAGATATAGAATTCGTTTAGCTTCTAGCTCAGACCGCAGAGAGTGCGCACAGAAGACTAGCGCTCTTAGCTCCAGACTGACAAGCTGATCAATTGCAGACTGAACCGCTGTCCAGAAGAGGTCCTGAGGAGGGGGGTGGCGGAGTCCATTAGAAGGAAGGCACGGGAGAATCGAGAGAAGCCGAGTATCAGAGAGGGGAACGACGCAGGCGTTGTTGTAGAGAGGTCACCGGTCCTGTCCTGATCCTGGAGGAGGTCTTTGCTCTTCATCCTTCCTGGGTCCTATCTTTTCAACTCCTTGGCTAAGGGGTTTGGTTCTCGCACTTAGGTAAATATAATGCAACCTTTAGTTGCGCTGCTGTCTCTATCTTCTCCTCTTCTTTAAACACCGTCATTGATTAGCAATAATCATTTCTATGCTTAATCCTGGGTATTTCAATTAAGTACCATGTGGCTTTGTATTTTACTCTGCTAAATCTTTAGATAAACATTTTAAACTTCCTGACTCAGTGGTTATTTCAGGATTTTGTATTATAATGAATGTCACTCATTTTAAACTTCCCAATTAGCAAAGGATTCATCGGTAAGTCATTACTCTTCAATCAGAAGGTAATTGGTAGCAGGGATTTTTGATAAGAGTAACAACTGATAAACCCAGCGTAAGTATTAGCGTAGTGTGAATGTATGGGCCCAAGTGAGTATATGGTGTATGAATGCTGTTTGCTAATATCGCGCTGGATCAGTTTTCTGGTAAGCAGAGGACGGTTATGGTTACTCTTTGTTAATTGGGTAATGAGAATTTTATTTGTATTTTTATGAACTAACATCCGCTTAAATCTTTGAGTTTGTTTTATGTTGTCCAGAATACCCCGGGGTAAAAAGAATAGCGGGTGGCAAGTGGAAGCCATACTGCAGTGAGGTTATCTGTCAGGCAGAATTAGTACTGAGAAGTTAAGCAGGACTTTCAGTACTCGTTAGGGATTCTATGCATGTGAGTAATAGCAAAAGAGTACGCTGGTAAAAATTTGATGTTATATCACCTAGAAAGGGTAACATTGGAGAAGTAACAGGTACTTCTGGAGCTTGTGTGAAGAGTAGACTGAAGTGTTTTACTCGTAGTGTATGTTTAGTAAACGGAAAGGTTTTACTAAAGTGTGGAAGAAACTATTTTTTTTCGAATTTAGAAGAAACTGGCGCGATAGCGAATGTTTTATGTTGTTACTGAAATTTAATTAAGATTTATAGAGGAAATAAGTTTGCGTAAATTTTGTAAAGGGAGGGTCAGTTGCCGGAGAGGGAGCTGACGTCACAAAACGCCGCGTTGAGATTGGTTGAATCCGCGGGTGAGGAAAGACCCTTGTAAAGGAGGGGTTAGTAGTCAGGAGTAATACTGACGTCACAAGTGCCGCGCTGGGATTGGTTGAACCAGCAAGGACAGAAAAGAGCGGATTGTAAAGGAGGGGTTGACAGATAAACGTCACCAACAGGCCGCGCAAGGATTGGTTTAGAAATAAAAGTTAGCAGACATTTGATTGGTCGAGAATTTAGAAGCCAAACTCTTAGTGGATAAAGATTGCATGTTAAAACGCGATCCGACTTTAACAGGAACTCGTCCGGATAGGAGATTCCTAGGTTTTACAGAATATAATTTTGTACACCGAAGATTAGATAGAATGTACGGAGAAAGGAGAAAAATGTCATTTTTACAAAAGATTAAGAATTATTTTAAAAAGGACAAACCAATCAAAACTAGAGAAGGAATTATTATTCCACCAGCTAAAACGCCCGCTTCATTTATGATGATGGAAAGAGGTTATCATACTTGTGTATGGATGGAGAATTGGATAGAATACACCAAAAACGATGGAGTATTAGCATTTCCCGAGAATGGTACCTTTAATGGAAGAATTCTTCAAAACTTGAGATTGAGGATGAATGACTTAGAACCCAGACCTAGATTAACCCAATACGAAGCTCTAGAAGAATGGGAAACCGAGGCATTTGAGCGTGATCGACCTCGGAGTAATAGGAGTTATCCAGGATTTTTTCCCAGATATCAACGTGAGTCATGGGATGGTCAGATGAAACAATGGAGAAGGGCAATGATTACAGAAGGATTATATCCATTGTTCTCAGCAGAGGAAAAATTAGGAAGTAAGTGCACAGAAAAGACAAAACATTTAATGAGAAATGAGGAGTCTAAAGACGAATTTATGGAGGAAATGTTAAGAGAACCCCCACCATATCAGGAAGGGACAAGAGGATGCACCCCAAGTGCACCACCAAAAATTCCATTAGTGCCACAGGTAATGCATGAATTCACCACGAGTAGAATACTTCATGACAAAGAAAAAGAAGCCCTAGAAAAGACCAGAGCAGAATTAATACAGAAAATAACCCAGATAAAAGTGCATCCTGATTCATTGACCATACCAGTAACAATTGGTCCAGTAGTTCCATTATATGGTACTCAGGGAAGCTGTCCTCCACAGATACTTACACCTACTGCTGTGAATAATCCCAAATCTGAAGCTCCAGTTATAATTGAGGATCAATTTAGTGACTGTGAATCCACAATATCACTCATGGATTTGCCTATTCGAGATTCTGTAAATAGTACTCCCAGAAAAGAGTTACCTGGAGGTTCAAAAGATGTAAGTTTGGTGACTTCATCGGGAACAAAAAGTGCTACCATAGTAACACCTGAAGATCTGGAAAGATGGGTGCAAGGGTCAGTTAAACAGTGCACACCTCCGAAAATAATGGACATTCATAAATTGAAAGTCGAATTAGAAGAAATAATAGCAGAAAATATAGGACCAGAACGCTTAAATACCTATGATGAAGAAGAATTATTATTCCTGTGCAGGAGTATCACCAGAAATGTAAAGATATTCCATGAAAAATTGTCCAATTTAGCACTACAGATGGGCATAGAAATAGGGAGATCAAAAGTACTACAGAAACCCTATAGATCAGAATTTTCAGACAAAGATTTAGAAAATATGAATGCCTCTGGAAGAAGATTACAAATAAGAGAATTAATGTTAGTTTTGCAAAAATGGGGAGACCTAGATAAATGGAAAACTAGGTGGGCCAAGAAAAAGGAAGAATCACGTACAAGTAGAAGAGCATCAGAATATGTGATGAAGGAATCAGGGAAAACAGACCAAATGTATCCAATGCGAGAAGTTGCGGGAGGAGGATATGTACATGTCCCATGGAGCAGACAAGATATTTTGTCATTTACGAATGACTTTCCAAAATTGAGAGAAAAACCTATTGAATGGTACAAGCAGGTTGACAGGTTTGTGAAGGTGTCGAAGGTATTGTTGAAGGATTTGGATGGTTTGTTTGACATAGTGGTACCTGCCGATTTATGGACAGATTGCAAAATCACAGTGGATTGGCCAAGTGATGAATATCCTAGAGATCCGAAAACAGGTGCCCCGTCAAATGATGTAATGAAAAAGTATCACCAAGTGATAACTTACCTGAAAGGGAAAATACCACCGAAAGAAACAGATTGGGTAAAAATAGATCGAACTACCCAAGAAGCTAATGAATCAGTACATTCCTACTATGAGCGTCTATTGCAGGTATTTAAACAGTATAGTGGATTTGAGGATATTGGAGACAAGAACATGAGTCAGTTCGTGTATCGGTTTGTTCACGGTTTGAAGCCAGAGATTTGTCAGATGATTAAACAACACATGCTGTGTTGGCAGGGAAAGCCCATAGATGAGATTTTGAAGTATGCAAAATATTGTGGAGACGATATTGAGGATAGACACAAGAAATTGCAGGAAAAAGTAATGTGGGCTCAGGTGAAAATGGCTGAGAAGCAGGGAATCAATTTGGAAAATCCAAGTGAAAATCCAGGAAAAGATTCTGGAACAAATGGTGATACTGGGAATGGTGGAAAATTTAGAGGACGAATGAGTAGAGAAGAAGCTAAAAAGAAATTTCCTTGTCATGGATGCGGAACATTGGGGCATTGGAAGGATGAATGTAAAAAGTTTCGGAATAATAATGGCCCTAATCAAAATTTAAATCCACAGACGCAGAATGACTCACAGCAGGGTGCAAATCCTCAGAGTCAGTTGCCACCTGCTCCTATTCAGGGTAATGTAAGCAGAGCAAAGCATGGTACTGACATCGGATATCAGGGAGGAAGTGGTAAGAATGATTATATGACATCACAATTTCTTTTGCAGGACGATTTCTGTCAATTCAGTCCATGACGGTGCCTAGGAGAGGGGAAGAAGGAGTGCATACTTGGCGCATCCTTACAGGTAGATCAGTCAGGTCCATATGTTGAAGGGAATGTGAAAGGTAATAATATTACTTTCCTTTTGGACACTGGTGCTACCCGGTCTACTGTGAGAACAGCAGACATTCCAGACCTTCCTCTCTCTGGTGAAAATATCCAAGTAGTGGGGGTAGCTAATCAGCGGATTAGAACACCTCTTACCGAACCAATGGAAGTTAAAATCGGAAATTTCAGAGAAATGCATCAATTCGTAGTGTGTGATTCTAGTCCAGTAAACTTATTAGGTAGGGATTTATTGTGCAAAATGAATTGTACCATTTTCTGCACACCAGATGGTGTGGCAGTTCAGACACCAGATGAAGACCATGTATATAAAATTATGATTGCAAAACAAGGTACAGAAGTGGATGAAATGTTTTCGTTAATGACAAAAGATGAGTTGCCAGAAGAATTAAAAGGTACAGTAAACCCCATAGTATGGGATTTCACCGGAAAAGAAGTAGGACTTATGGCTAAAATAGATCCAGTCAAAATTACTGTAAAAGAAGGTGCAATTTTCCCTAATACCAGACAGTACAAAATGAGTGCAGAAGTAAAAGCAGGAGTCATTGAAGAAATAAATCGAATGGTAGAACAAAATATCTTAAAAGAAGTAATGAGTAGCCCATGTAATTCACCTATAATGGGGTTAAAGAAACCTAGTGGAAAATATAGGATTGTTCAGGACCTGAGGAAAATTAATAAGATTGTAGAACCATGTTGTCCTATAGTACCAAATCCTGCAGTAATTCTATACCAGATCCCTTGGAGTGCAGGATGGTTCACAGTAATTGATTTGTGTCAAGCATTCTTTTCTATACCATTACATCCAGACAGCCAGTATCTCTTCTCATTTAAATTTGAGAACAAGGTTTATGTGTGGAATCGTGTTCCTCAGGGGTACACAGAAAGTCCTTCTATTTTCAACCAGATACTGAAAAAGTGCCTTGAAAAACTAGTGATGCCAGGAAGCTCAGTCTTAGTCCAATATATCGACGACTTATTGGTGGCATCGAACACCAGAGAGGACAGTGTTGTTGATTCCATAGCGTTATTAAATCTTTTGGCAGAAGAAGGGCATAAGGTCTCACCTGAAAATTGCAGTTCTGTACAACAGCTGTTAAGTATCTGGGACACCAAATTGAGAGAGGAAAAAGAAGAGTAACAGCTGAAAGAGTAGCTTTAATAAAGAAAATGCAAATGCCTGTAACACAAAGACAAGTGAGAATGTTCCTAGGAATAATAGGTTACTGTCGACAATGGATACCAGGATTTTCCATGTTGGCTAAGCCCTTAATTAACATGACAAAAAAGAAAGCAAAGGACCCTGTTGAGTGGGAGGACGAAAGTGTAGAAGCTTTTGTAAAATTGAGAAATGCCCTATGTTCAGCACCTGCCTTAGGCATGCCTGATTATAAAAGAGAATTTGCATTGTTCTGTCATGAGAGAGAAAATTGTGCACTTTCTGTCCTAACTCAAAGACATGGACTGGAAAGATGTCCTATAGCATATTTTTCTGCTACATTGGACCCAGTAGCAGCCGCATTGCCAGGATGCTTAAAAGCAGTAGCGGCTACTTGTTTGAGCATTGAACAAAGTGAGTCAATTGTGATGGGACACCCTGTAAAAGTGCATGTTCCACATGCAGTTGTCATTCTGTTGACAAGAACCCGAACTCAGCATCTTACTCCTAGTCGGCTGACTAAATATGAAAGAATAATAATGGGTGCTGAAAATGTGAACATGGTAAGGTGTACTATAATAAATCCAGCAACCTTACTACCAGACCCATGTCATGAAAGAATTAAAGACGATGAAGAGATGAACATGATTGTATACAAATTACAGAATTATGCACAAAACCACGTCCAGATATAGAGGAACAGCCTCTTAAAAAGCCAGACAGGGAGCTGTTTGTCGATGGTTCATGTCAAAGACATGAAGATGGTAAACTAACTGCTGCCTATCCGGTATGTGAATTAACTGGAATAGTCGAAGCATCCTATTTACCAGGAGTAAAATCTGCACAAGTAGCTGAATTGATTGCTTTGATAAAAGCATGCAAAATTGGGAGGAGTCAGAGAGTGACCATATTTACAGATAGCCAATATGGTTACAGGGTTGTGCACGATTTTGGCCAACTGTGGATGCAGAGGGATTTCATGACTTCTTCAGGATCCCCCATTAAAAATGGACAATTTGTAAGGGAATTGCTAGAAGCAATACAATCACCAAAAGAATTGGCTGTGGTGAAATGTGCCGCACACCAGTCAGGAGATGACTGGGTGGTAGTCGGCAACAGATATGCGGATCTGGTGGCTCAACATTGTGCCAAAACCAGAATGTCAGTCAATAAGAGGGTGGAAAGAATGGGAATCAGCTGCCAACTTATGCTGTATATGCCACCTGAAACTTGGAATGAGGTGAAGAAATTGCAAGATGAGGTTGATGAAAGTGAGAAGAATTTGTGGATCAAAGTGGGTTGTTCTCAAAGAGAAGATGATGAAGAGTGGATCAGTGCTGATGGCAGACCAGTCATGCCAGACTGTTTACTCTCACAAATGGCTAGAATGCATCATGGAGACACACACATAGGGAGAGATGCAATGATTAGGCTGTTCAGACAAAATTGGTACAATCCCAAATTCAGAGCTGTTGCAGAGAGTCTTTGCCAGAGATGTCTAACTTGCCAGATGCATAATCCAGGGAGGAAGACAGTAATTGGATTTGGAAAAATTGGAAAGGCAGAGGGTCCATTTATGAGACTTCAGTTTGATTTCATACAGTTACCACCATGTAGAGGGCTGAAATATGTACTAGTCATGGTGTGTCTGTTTTCAAAGTGGGTGGAGGCTTACCCTACTAGGAGAAATGACAGCATTACAGTTGCAAAACTGTTGCTACGAGAACTCATTCCTAGATTTGGTTTTCCAGTAACTTTGGAATCAGATAGAGGAAAGCATTTTAACAGCGAAGTGATTCAAATAATTTGTGAAGCATTCCAAATCAAACAGAAACTGCATTGTGCATATCGCCCAGAGGCTTCTGGAGTGGTTGAACAATTGAATGGCACTATAAAGTCAAGACTGGGAAAAATGTGTGCATCAACATCATTAGAGTGGCCAGATGCATTGCCACTCGCTTTAATGGGACTCAGAAGTATACCTGACAGAACCACAGGATTGAGCCCACATGAAATAATGATGGGAAGAGCAATGAGACAAACACATGTTCCCACAAACAAACTGGTGAATATATCTGATGATATGGTTCTGGACAATTGCAAGGGATTGGCTGACCTAGTGCGTTCTGTCTCTCATCAGGTTGGAGAAGACGCAGTTTCCAGGCAGCCCGAGCAAGAACATGATCTGAATCCTGGTGACTGGGTGGTAGTGAAGAATCACACCAGAGAAACGTGTCTATCACCTAGATGGAGCAGACCGTGTCAAGTCATACTGACAACGAATACAGCAGTGAAGTGTGCCGGATTTCCTAATTGGATTCACGTAAGCCACACCAAAAGAGTGCCAGATCCTGAAGAAGAAAATATTCAGACAACACCAATCACTGAAGAAGCTGAAGGTTGCCCAGCGGAGGAATCTCAAGCTCGAGATTCAAGAGAAGCTGAAGAAGAACAACCGAGCACAAGTCAGGATTGGATACACGTGGTAGAGGTTCCTGAAATATACCACAGAACAAGAAGTCAAACAAAATTGGAAGAAATTGAAGAAGATCAGATAGGTGAAGAAGAAGCAGTTCAGGAACAAAAAGAAAAGACATTAAGAAATCCTGAACAAGGTCAGATAGGGAAAGAAAACTGGACTCAAAACAGTGAAGACCTAATAGATTTTGATCAGGGACAGACAGGTTTAGAAGAATCCGGTCAGGCTGCAGAAGTTCACAGTGCAATAAGCCCTGATCAGAACAAGTTAGATCAAGAAGAATGCTCAGAAGGAGAAAACCTTGAAAAACATGAACTTGAAGAAATAAATAAAGAACAAGGTCAGTTATTGGAAACTCACAGCGGAGCGTGTTACAGAGAAACCAATTAGACCTGAAAAGGAACAAACAAGAAACACAGTAATTGAAGAACACGAAACAGTGCTAAACAGTGAAATTAACAAGATCTCTGAAGACAAAAACAAGGAAGCAGTGCCAACAAAGAAAACAAGAAAAGGAGATCATTGGCCAAGTGTCATTAAAAGAGTGAAGTACCACATAACAACCAGAAGTGAAGATCCAGATCAAGTGAATGAAGTAACAAGCCAAACTGAACAAGAAAATAAAACTGAGAAAAGAAGAAGTAAAAGACTGAAACTTGTGAATAACAAATTCAAAGGTACTGACTGGACTTATATTATCCTTGAAGATTTTGAAAGCTCAGAGTCAAGTGACAGTGGTGGCGAAGGACCAAGTGCAGAATTAACATACGAGGAAGAAACAAGACCACCCTGACTAAGCAAAAGAATAAGAGAAAAGAAAAGAAGAAAAGATAAGAAGAGCAATCTTCATTGTCGAAAAATGCCTGACGATAGAGTTACTGGGAGACCAAAACAGAAATGTTGTAGAAGATGCTGTGCAATATGCATATGTAGTCTAGTAATGGTGCTTATAGTATGGTTAGTTCTGATAGTAGCAGTTCCTTACCTTATGATAATGGATAAAAAGATTAACAACGAAACTAAAGGAAGGACAGCAAACATGAAGGGCAATAGAGTAGAACTAATGGCAGAGAATAAACCAGAAATTCATCATGAAATAGCTGATAACGACACTAGTTTGAATGTTTTCACAAAATTATTATTTCAATATGTAGACACAATGGAAGTTAGTAATTGTTACGTCTGTATGAAGTTACCTGAATCAGTAGCAGAAGGATTAGCATACCATCACTTACCACTGACATATGGCATATCATGTAGTGTTTTGTCTAGTTTATTTTATAGAACAGGGAAACTTCAGGATTATTATTCAAACTTAGATGTGATATTTTCAGAGGTTCCGATTCGCAAGAGTATGAACCCAGTGCTTAGTAGTCAAGACGCACAGTTTATGGGAGAATTTTTCTTAACAATGAAATCGATAGACATAACACATGCACATAGACACAATCTAACATGTTCCTTACATGAAGAAGAAAAGATCTTTTTAAATTTAGTAGAAGATAGAAGACAAGATTTTCAAAAGAAAGCTTCTGAGCATAAGGCTCATTTACCACCTTGGGCAGAGAAAGAAGGGAGTTACACACCTGGAAAGGCTCAAGCTGCTATAGCTCTGGATTTCGTAAAGACAGGGAAAATTTGTCTTCATAGGTTAAAGACTGATTATAACAATGTTTTCATCGGTACCAGTGAATGTGAACACAATTTTTTAATTATTGGAGGTTGGGGACTCAAAGGAGGAACAGATTCAGTTTTTCCTGGAATCTATTATGTATGTGGGAATAAGGCTTACTTTAGGCTTCCTGCACAGTGGTATGGAAGTTGTTATTTTGGAATAGTATTTCCAAAGATATACCACGTAAAAAGAAACACTGGAAGCAATGAAAACAATAATGAATTAATACGTAGTAAAAGTGCTAGTTTTTCAGAAATTGTAGGTGATATATTTGGTGCATTGATACCTTCAGTGGGAATAATTCTGAACTCAAGGAAAATATGTAAATTGTCTACAGTAGTTGATCGTTTATCAACGGATACTGCTGGAGGTTTTCTAATGATTAATGCGGAAATGGTTGCGATTAGATCTATGGTGATGCAAAATCGACTTGCTCTTGATATTATATTGGCAAAAGAGGGCGGAGTCTGTAAATTATTGAAGACGAAACATTGTTGCACTTATATTCCTGATAAGAGTGCAGAAATTGGAACGTATATTCAGAACATAACTAAACTTGAGAAAGAACTTAAACCACTGGAAGTTGATAGTGTATGGGAAAGATTGACAAATAGTATATCGTCAATTGGAACCTGGTTTGCTAATGTAGGAAAAGGACTTATAGGTCAAATATTAGTACCCATAGCAGGGATAGCAATAATAATATTGGTAGTAACAATATGGTGCAAATGCTGTAGAAAGAATGGAACATACAAAGTGACAGAAAAAGGAAAGAAGAGAAAACTAGATGAAATAGAACTTGAAGAGTGGAGGAGTGAGTTATACAAGAAATTAAAAGGAGAATGTAAAAATGGAAAGTGTAAAGATGAGAATGAAGTAATTTGCAAGAAGTTGGCATCTGATTGAGGGTAGTGTTTTGATGGCTCAGAAACGCCATCAGAGAGGGGATTGATGAAGCAAGGTTTCATAAATGAAACTTGCTTGTACGCAATCCTCCTCATAGTATTAATTTATTAAAATTGTATTGTTAATACTAACCTTTGCATACACTACACAAAGGGGAGAGACGCTTGCATATGTGTTTTACTAACGAATAACGCTTGTCTGTAATCTAAAATTGCCGCTAAAAGTGTGGGAAACTATTTGCGCATGTCGCAACCTGATCACATGGTGTGACGTCTTTCTTTGCTTGGTGGGAAACTTTTGCTTCTGCACAGTGTGCATTAAATGGCTGCTTGATGTTTTCACATGCTTTAGCTTGCTCTCATGTCATTATTAAATTGTCGTTTCCTAACGCTACTAATGCGGGATAGTATATATATTTAAATGGGAATAGAATAGAAATAGTGGGTATACAGTGAAACATTTTATTTGTGATTTTAATATTCTCTTCTTACACTTTTATTAGTTGGTAAACTTGAGCCTGGGTTGGTGACTTGTAACTCGAGAGACGATGGTTCTGCGCATGTATCCTGTGTGCCTGCCAAGTGAAGTCAACTTGGACGTCTCCCAAGGCCATGACCCATTGGCCGAAGATGCTGTACTTTATGTTTCCGGTGGACAAAATGATACTTTTCCCCTGTAAATTGTATAACATTTGTCGTGAGACGGGTGGGAAATAAAGCAAATGTATTAATTTGAAGGGGTGGGAATGTAAAGGACAATAGGTTTTACAATTTAGGACAAATCAATATGGTGCGACAATCCACCCCCTGTCCCTGTCCAATCAGAGGTAGTGGCTCCATATTTTAGCAACATTAAGGGGAGGTACATGGGCGTAGAAGGGTATAATAGATATAGAATTAGCTAATTAGTTTAGCTTCTAGCTCAGACCGCAGAGAGTGCGCACAGAAGACTAGCGCTCTTAGCTCCAGACTGACAAGCTGATCGATTGCAGACTGAACCGCTGTCCAGAAGAGGTAGTGAGGAGGGGGGCGGCGGAGTCCATTAGAAGGAAGGCACGGGAGAATCGAGAGAAGCCGAGTATCAGAGAGGGGAACAACGCAGGCGTCGTTGTAGAGAGGCCACCGGTCCTGTCCTGATCCTGGAGGAGGTCTTTGCTCTTCATCCTTCCTGGGTCCTATCTTTTCAACTCCTTGGCTAAGGGGTTTGGTTCTCGCACTTAGGTAAATATAATGCAACCTTTAGTTGCGCTGCTGTCTCTATCTTCTCCTCTTCTTTAAACACCGTCATTGATTAGCAATAATCATATCTATGCTTAATCCTGGGTATTTCAATTAAGTACCATGTGGCTTTGTATTTTACTCTGCT
Source organism: Calotriton arnoldi (assembly GCA_963921515.1). Taxonomy (NCBI): domain Eukaryota; kingdom Metazoa; phylum Chordata; class Amphibia; order Caudata; family Salamandridae; genus Calotriton; species Calotriton arnoldi. The sequence goes on along the minus strand of CAWUFW010019140.1, from coordinate 135,847 downwards.
AAATCTTTAGATAAACATTTTAAACTTCCTGACTCAGTGGTTATTTCAGGATTTTGTATTATAATGAATGTCACTCATTTTAAACTTCCCAATTAGCAAAGGATTCATCGGTAAGTCATTACTCTTCAATCAGAAGGTAATTGGTAGCAGGGATTTTTGATAAGAGTAACAACTGATAAACCCAGCGTAAGTATTAGCGTAGTGTGAATGTATGGGCCCAAGTGAGTATATGGTGTATGAATGCTGTTTGCTAATATCGCGCTGGATCAAATATATAGGTTAATACTTTTTAATATAAAAATTATATATATATATTTTTTAATACTTAGGTTGCTGTTTAAATGTTTGTAGTTAAGTTAATGCTAATATTTATTAGGGGGTTGTATTGTTATAATTTTAGTTATATAAGTTATTGGGGTGAATAGTAAAGATTCTGTTGATGTTATATAATGTTATTTATATTAAATATGTGTATACAATATTTTGGGTTTATTTGAAGTAATTGCTTTATGTAAATAGTATTTTTTATATATTTATTAATAATTGTTTATTTATTTTGGTGACAATATTTCAGTCGATATTGTGTGAATCAATATTTTTGACATACTATATTTTTATTTTAAGGTAACAATATTTTTGTTTCTGATATTATTGTTATTGATATTGGTAAAATTTGATATTTTAACAATGATATTAGTGTTTTCATTATTTGTTGTTTTACTAGTTAAGTATAGGAAATCAATATAGTTGCTATCAATATTTAATTTTCAATATTTTTGTGTTTTGATATTGTATGCATCAATATTATGTTGTTGATCCCAGTTGGTGCAATCACAGTTCCCTAGACATTTTAACTAACAATGCAAAGGCATGCTCCTTGTTACCCACCTGGCTTCATTTCTGCTGTAGCTCAATTACCACAACATTAGGTCATTTGATAGTTGTTAGCCTGATACAACATGTGGTTCTCCTCCCCTGCCTCATGTAGGAGAATTGGCTGGACCACTGCAGACTGCTTCACTCTTGGCTAGGGTGGCCAGACAACTGCATGTCACTGGTATACCACTTTTGTATTCCTGGACTTTGCCTTTACATATAATTTTTATCAAGTGTGTTGGGCAGCTGACTCAATTAAAATGAACAAAGACTACAACTTTCAGGTGCACTTCTTTGTTAAATCAAAATCCAGAACTGGAAGCTAGTGTACTGAAGACATGGAGTCATTTGGTCACCTTACAACTCACTGAACAACCCCCCACCACCAAAGATTTATTGCTTCTAACTGCTTTTCTCTGTCTTAGTATAAGCATTAGTCTCCTCTAATCTTGAGTTGTTCCTGTTTTTATTATTCATCATTTGCAGAGAAAATGAATTTTGGCAATATTTAAAGAGTGAAATTCAACCCAGCTGAGTCCAAATATGATCTCACTCTACTGCTGCTTGATGTGGAGGAATTTCCATAGCTTTTCCACATCAAATTCCAGCTAAATATGAGTGCCACACTGACAATGAATGTTTCTCCCCCACAGTTGTTTTTTGCCATGCTAGGACCCTCTTTGCAGGTAAACCTGCGGTTGAAAATCTGCAAATGCCCATGTTGGATGAATTTCCATGCCCTTTGCAGCACATGGAAATGTACTGCAAATTTTTGAATAGAGAGTCACTGACTACATAGCTTCTATCCCTATCTGTCAAGGGTGGATTTCAACATTTTAGGGAGTCAGTACCTAAAGCAACATAATCTCAATACATTCTATGGATATTTTACTGGTACATGCAATTTAAGCTCATATAAAAAGTCTGTATCCAGGGCTCGCATTGCACATTATTGTATGCTCCACTTATACTACTGAGTTAGGGCTAGATTTAAAGTTTGGAGGACTGTACTCCATTCATCATGGTCATAGAAGACATTAGTTCTGCCACGGTGACAGACTACCATCTGCCAAATTTAGAGACCACCACTGGCCCAGCAGTGATCTCTGTACCTTGACAGGAACCATCATCATGGCGGCTCCTGTCAAGGTACAAAAGATTTGGTGGACAGCTACTGTCGACAGTGATGGCCATCCACCAAACTTTTACAAACTTTTTATTTTTCAAAACAAATTCCAAAGTGGGAGGCTTATCCCTCAGTCTGTGCGGGTTGTTATATGATTTTTTTCCATACCTCTGTGCCAGTATTAACTGATGGACATAAAAAAGGACATGATAAGGTCAACCCTATATAGGATGCGCAGCGCAATGCCCTTCCTTTGCTAGCCCCTACTCCATCAGGCCATCGAAAGAAGCTTTCCTTCCACAGAGCCAACAGGGGCTCTGTTAACGGAAAACTGACAGTTCTTCTAACCCCAAATAGGGCAGGTGGAACATCAATTTGGCGGGCATAGTACCCCATCGCATTTGCGAATGAGTACCATGTCTGTCAAATTCTAACTTGATCCCTTAGTCTTTACTTTGAACTATAAATTAAGATTCCTAAGAGTATTACTAACAAATGTTTTTATTTGTGTTTTTAGACACTTTCCTTTGTATATTTATCTGTCAATTGTATTCACAGTGCTCACTTTTACTGTTGTAGCCTGGGTATGAGTTGACACCTACTATACTATATCATACTTTTTAAACAAACTAGTTTTCTATCCTAGTTTACTTGGTCTTTTAAGTAAGTGCCAAATTCTTCCCTCCCTGCTCAGCACTTCCATGTATTATATTAGCCCAGGAAAGGTATCTATCATGTTTTCTCACATCTCTTGGACATGATGTTCCATCTAGAAAGATTAGATTCTTATAGTAATTTTATTTAGCACTTCTTTTCTTTTGTCTTCACACTTTTATATAACGGCGATATGTAATACGCTGATTTTGTACTCCTTCCAAGGCATATTAAATTATGAAAACAATCATGTATTACTTTAAATTGTAACTGGTTCACTCTCAAAATTTTTGGAAAAGTCAACTTTGCTTATTTTGAAGACAGATCGGTTTGGATCTATTTATATTGTTTTGACTTTTTGTGGTGTTTTGAAACACGTGTTTCTCTTTAAGGCTGCTCTCACATCCATCATTCAACTACTATGGAGTCATTATGATTCTTTTTGGATGGAGAATATAACACCAGCTAAGTGGTGTAAACGTCTTATGTGGCATTCCAGTGAATTGTAATTTGTATTTGTTATAGCCCTGATGAATTCATGGGGTTATTGACACATATGAGAAAGCACATGTTGTGTGGAAGGATTATATAAAGAAGACTTTTAATAGAGTTTCTCTGACTGAAGCACAAACTTCAAATTAGAAGATACTTAAGGGCACTCATGTGTGTTATCTAGGACTGTGTACAATAACGTGTTTGTGCAATACTTACCTTTATATGAAAATGTGTCTTTCACATGGTTAACACCACCAGACATGATGGCGGACCTGAAGCTGCGACAAATAGCAGAACTAATATAATTTTGGTAAATTTAGCATCACTCTATGGTGGACTCAATTGTATTGGTTGTAATATCTATTTTTGGGGATATCCAAAAACAAACAAAGCAGCTGCATAAAATGCATCTTAAGTATCAGAAATGCAGACCGTCCTCCATTTTGAAGGATCCGCCATTATCACCCTTCTCTAAATCCGACCTTGTGTCTGAAACTGAATGGTTGCGCTTACGCTTACTAGTATTGAATGTAGGTTGTAGCCTTAGACATTAGAGCGACATCATGCACATGAGCACCTCCGTTGTGATGTTATTGGTGACCTGTATATCCTGCCTGTTTGCTGTAAGCGAGTTCCACTGCCGCAAAGCTCTCGTGCGGCCGCCCTTTTGAGGGATCCCAGTTCTCTTCAATGTTATCCGTTACATGCACTTTAGGTTTGACGTACACGGCATCAGCAGGCAGCAAGAAACACATTTCCCATGATGCTAACGTTTACTTCCCTCATAGCCACTCCTGGAATGCCATGTCCCTAGGGGCGCCCTGCGGTTGGCCAACAAAGAGGATCAGAGGGGAATGCTGTGTACATGTGGCAAAGCCATCAGCAAACTGTACCTGCCCTACATATAAATGTCAGAAAATGTTCAGTTGTTTGCAGTTTCCACTCGCTCGTCGTCATAACTGGCTACCAGGGGACTAGGAACATGGGCTGTGGATTAAGCTGTCTTTACTGAGATGGCTATCTGGAGCGGTCAGACGCTGCCTGCGTCAACGAGCTGAACGCGGCAGGGAGTGTAGCACATTTACACTACTGAGCTACCATAGTTTCACCTAGACTCGCACACTGCTTTTTCTTCGGCTACTACAGGCATGGGATTCACACATATTTTTACAAATCTCATGATAATAAAAATAATAAATAATATACATTTGTATACTGTGCTTAACGATAATATCATTGCAAATTTTAAGTACTGTAAGAGTATCTTACTGATTCTTTGGGTTTAAAGCATATGTGTGAAGGAATACTAGCCAAATCACACATATGGTTTGTAAAAAAAAAAAAAATATAGTCCTTTGTAAACTATAATTTGCAGGGAATTGACACTACTGGACACCAGATTCCGAGGGGGCGACTTTACATTTTAACTCGTAAGATCACATATTAGCTAGAAAAAAGACAAATCAAATGACTGAGTTAGTGAGTGGAATGAGCTAGGTGGGGCCGGTGCCAGAGGTGTTCGGAGAGGGATGGTCAGGCCTTTCCAATAAAGTTTCAAATATATGTATCAAATTAGACAGTTTTCATGGGTCACTTGCGAAATATTCCTATGCCTTTAGGGTGTGCTAGACAGACAGATTTAATTGTTATCCCCGGATGCATTGGTTTGGGCGGCCCAAGAAAACATGGCAAAAATGTGGCAACACGAAGCATTTTTCAATCCTGTTTAGCTAAAACTACGGCTAAAATGAACTAGGCTTAATAGGTAGTTTACGCTGACATGGCCTCCTTTCATTTTTCAAGATGAATATTTCATATTCTTAACTTTGACATTTATTTTTCTTTCGGTTTCGCACCTTGCATCTTTCAAGCAGGTGTATTGTCATATATCATAACTCAAAATCTATTCAAGATGGCAGAGTGTAAAAATTAAAGGTTACTCAGAATCAATAGACAGAAGGGGTATCCCTCGTGTTAGACATAGCTCAAGTACTCGTAAACTAGAGCTACTGCTCAGGTTACAGAAACATTACAGATCTAGGTAACAGAGCTATCTTGAAGGTTACACTAATCCTACACAGACAGCTGCACTGATGATAATATCATGAAACGCTTAAAGCATTATAGTTGAGATGCCTTCACATTAATCATAAAATAATACTCATAGCAGTGAATACCCTTTAGCACAAGAAGAAAAGCAACAGCAATATGTGCTTCAACATGATTTATCATTTGACTGTCACTTCTAGATATGTTATGAACTGCAATCATTTGTCCTAAAACTGCATCTTCACATTTCCTGAAACAAACACACCATTTCTTGTCAAATGGATGTTTTTAATTTTGGGGTAAATGTAGTACATTTTCATGTACGTTTTGCCGAACAAACGTTTTTGCCTGGACATTCCAGCTTTTCATTTTTAGTAAACCTACAGGTGTGTTCTCAAACACGAGCTTGTCATTTTCATTAAAAACTCACATGTACAACTCCCATACATAAGTAGACTCTGCCACATTTGTCAGTGTATCATAATCACAGCCCATACTGTTCATAATATTTTAGCAATAGATGCCAAATGTCAGGCATGCCCACTTTTTTGAGGATGCCCAGGAGAAACCATTGGTGCCCACCGGATACTACCATCATATGTCGAAGTTAGCCGCAATATTGTCAAAGACACTATTATTGCGTGAATAGCCAGCTTATACCAGTGCCGCCATATTGCCTCCATAATGCTTGGAGTACCCACAATAAGCCAAGTAATACCGCCATATACCAAGACCTCTATTTAGAGGAGGGAACTAAGAGGACTTCTGCCAAAATATAGCAGAAGCCCCGGCTTTTGACCAAACGAATATGCTGAAACAGCATAAGGCTGGCAGAGCCTTCGCTGGCTCTGCATAGAGATACACCTTGAGACATTATCAACAGCCCCACAAATGATGGCAACCCAGCTGACAGATCTAAAGTCACTGTCCTTTCTAGCAATACCAAACACTCTGCAAAAGCTACCATGCAAGCAGTGGGAGTCTTCTACAAACAAATACATCATACATCCCTTGCATGCTGGGTAAAAATCCTCAGCATGTCAAAGATACTTGAAATTTAGGTACTGAGAGTGTGTACTCCTATTTGCGTATACATTCCCAGTGCCTACAAGCGTTGGCAGGAAAAAAATGCCATGACACATAAAGTCTCCGGTTGGGGGGGTTGAGTTAGGTATCAGTTTGCACTGTCGACTGGGGCAAGATACTTCTTTTGGTTCTGCGTTTAGGGTTGGATTTTTGGATGGTTGTCCTGAGGACTCTCCCAAATGTTCTAGGCTAGGCCTCTCTGGTTGGGTCATCAGGGGTGCAAGTGGCAGGTGTGCGAACCATTCTCCTTCGCTTGCCCTCTTGAATCCTTCTGTTCTCCTCCACAGACGCCTGGGTCTTCCACATCCTGTGGAACCCTCTTGAACCATGAGATGTTATGAGCAGCGGTCTCCATCCCTCTATGAGCTGTAAACATTGCCCCTTTTAGCATCACCACAGACCGGGGGCCTCTGTCGTATGGGGTACGAAACTTCAATCTGGGATGTCTGTCATTCACTAGCACATTTTTGCCTTCCAGCAGCTTCCTTCTGGTGGCTCTCTGGCGTCAGGCAGTGTTGTCGCAGTTTTTCTTTGCATGTCTATGGCTGACCTCGAAATCCAGGTGTCTTGTCTCCCACTGGGGTGCTGCCGGGAGAGTGTTGTTAAACGCTAGAATAAACAACAGGGTGGCTGGAGTACACTGTGTGGGCCAGTGGGGCGTGCTCCAGTATGCTCTCATCAGATTTCGAAGGGCCCACTCAGGGTCTTCTCCTTGCTGTATCCCTGTTCTTAGGGGCTATTTAGTGTTTACAAGATCATTAAATGGCCAGTGGGGCATGATTTTGCGGTGGTGAATGTTGAGATGGCAACAATATGACTGAACGTCACTCCCATTCTCTAATCTCACTTCGTATGGCAAGACATCAATGGTAAATATCTTCTCAAGTTTTGGCTTCATGTTTTAAAGGCAGTCATGGTCATCAACTCGACCACGGGGAACATCGTGTGCTCATCAATGATGACTAATGTGTAGCTTCCATCTGGAAAACATGGGTGGGTGCACAGGGGTCTTTCCGTTGTGACAGGAGTTGGACGTTCAGCCTCGCTGTTGAGTAGGCATTTTACATAAAATTGTGTCTTCTACAACATAATTCATTCCAGGAACCACAGTTTTTCTCAGAGTTGGGCTTTTGTCTTCACAACTCCCAAGTGTCCATAGTGAGCGAGGGCAAATACAGCATCCTGGAGTGTCCTGCGGATAACAATGTAGTAGCTTTGCAAGATGAGCCCATTACTGGTAGCACTCAAATCAGTCAGGGCTCTCCACAGTTGATAAAGGGTTTCTCAAAAACTATCCTCATGCATCTTCAGCTGAGTAAGGCACGTGTTCCATGTGTTCTGCTGTAATAAATCTAATACTTTCTGTGCGCACTTATCTAGGTGGGTTTTCTTTGATGATGTCACTGATTCCTAGGGCCTTTTGGCATGAAGGCTGGAAGACCATCTTTATATATTCATCCATGGCTTCTGCATGTCTGCCAGTCACTCTCGTTGTGCGCCTTAGGTGTTTTGATAAGAAGTCAGAAGGGTTGTCTGCTCCTGTCTGATTTAAAATGTCCAGATTGTTTTGGTGCAGTTGTACCAATCACTTCTCAATTCTCGGGGCCTTGGAAGTGTTTGATTAGATGTTTGTGGTCCATAACTACTTTGAATTTCCAGCCATTTAAGTGGGTCCATATAAGTTGGTCCACAACAAAGGACCCTCCTACTTGAACCACCGCCTACACTTCCACCGGCCACACAGGAACCACCGCTCAGCACACCTCGCCCTCGCAGAGATTCCACACATTTGTTGCAGCCGCACCAGAGCACTCTCCTTCTCCCACTTCGCTGCCAAAACATGGAACACCCAACCCCTCCACCTCTGCACTGCACCATCGCTGACCAAGTTCAGGCAGAGACTCAAGACCTGGCTGTTCAACTCGGACCAGCAGCAAGTGCCTGGAGACCCTCTGGGGTGACAAGCACCGCTCTACAAATACAACCTGATTGATTGATTGAGTGAAAATGGGTACATTCCCATTTGATCGTGAGTGCTTCTCTTAAAATCTCGGCATTTCGAGCCTCTACATCAGTTAGTGCCTTGCTCGCAAAAGTCACAGGAGCTCACTTGTCTCTCTCCTGCTCTTGCACTAGGACTGAAATATACTATTAATGTAGTCTTGTTTTGGGGATTAAAGTGACAATGGTCAGGGAGCAGTGCCTCTTTAACCATTTTAGAAGGACTAGCCCCATTCCCATCTTGCCTGGGCTTTTGTAAGGGTCCATGGTGGTCCAGTCTTTGCTACGTTCAGAAAGAACCGGCTGCAGCAGTTTGCCATGCCTAGCGAGCTCCTAACTTACATGGTTGAAGTCGTGGCCTTCTTGATGTCATCTGACTTTTTTGGGTCTACATTAACTTCTTCCTTTGAGAATATGTAGCCAAAAAACTTGGCGTGGTCTTAAAAGAACTTTCACTTCTTTTAGTGTAGTGTGAGATAGTGTTCTGGGAGTTGCTCTAGAGTGGCTCTGACATGTCAGTGATGTTCTTTCATTGTCTTGGAATAAATTAATATGTCACTTATGTTGAGTACGCTTTCTATACCATGACAGAGTCTCCATTACCGCTCTCTGGAAAACTTTGGCTGCAGAAAAGATCCCAAAGTTCAGCCTCTTGCATCTTTGGCTTGAAAAAGTGAAAATATATTGTCTAGCTGGTTCAAGGAGTATCTGGTAGTACTTACCATTAACATCTGCTCTAGAGAACCATTGTGTTCTGATAAGGACAACAATAATGTCATCCAAGGTTGGCATGATGTGCTCTTCATGCCTGATGGCTCTATTAGGGAGCCTCATGTTGATGCACAGGCACACAAATCGTAGTTGCTTGGGTTTGGACACAATAACCCTGGGGAACACCTATAGACTTGGCACTTTCTCAATCACGTCCATCATTTCAAGTCACTCCAGCTCTACTTGAGGACAGAGTTGAAAGGGTACTTATTGGTGCCACCGGGCTAATGGCTTAATCATGGTATCTATGTGTAGCTTCCCTGTGTGGCCCTTGAGGCAGCTTATGCCATGAAACAAGTGCTCAGAGTCTTTAAAGATGATTTTGGGTTGGCTATCATGTACGAAGCAGACTAAGCAGAGGTGCTCTGCCATATGGCAGCTCAACAAGGTTCCACTCTTTTTGGTGATAAAGAAGAATTTTACTTCACTCCCTGCTGCTTTGTGGTGCACTCTGTCGTCAAAGGTTCCAGCTATGGGTTGTGGTGAGTGGCCCCCCTATGCGTCAATTTCGGTCCTGGTGGGTCATAGTTTGGGGTGGGTCCAAACACAAGTACAACCTTAGAAGCTCGTAATTATCTTGTTCATGTGTTCTTGACTGATTGATATGATGTAAGGGCGCTTGGGTTACTATAGGGCAGTGTTAATAAGTATAACCATGCTCGTCCAATTCATTTAAAATTCAGACGTATGCTTCACTGTATAACTACACTTATGGTTTACTTTTCAGAAATGTAATACTGTGTTCATGTATTGTTAATACAGGTAACATAAAAAAAAGTTACTAACTAAATTAATAATTAAATAAATAATTGCGGCAGGGCCTCAGGGCCTGGAACTGATCACAGCCCATAACATTTGCAGAAGAACTTGTCTTGATCAGGGCCATGATGCACGCTCCCCGCATTTCAATCTCACACACAGGTTGGGATTTTTTTTATCTTGCTCCTTTCCCAGCGTAAGACAGTAGGAAAACCTCTTCCAGCTCTTCTTCTGGTTAGTAGCTAGTAGTGACATCCTGGGTTCCATTTGGTGGTTTGCGTTGGTCGTAATGATGCCCACTGGTGATGGGATAGTGTTTGGCCTGGAGGTTTCTCAATTCCACCCTCTACGCCTACATACTTGTGCAAAGTGGTTCATTTCACTGCATATGGATTCTCTTCCCTTGTACTGGGTACTTTGATGATGGGTGAGGCTCTAGCCCACAGTTCGCGCTGGTGTGAGGCACACTGGCTGGATGATGTTTGGGGTGGCCCTTTTTACTGCACCACAACCACAACTTCGTCTATGATTCTCATTGGGACATCTGGATCCATTTTCAGAGATACTTTAAGCACCATTTCCATTTGCTCTGCTCTGCTGTTTGATAGTTTGTGGAGCTAGCATGTCTTCCAACATACTGCTTAGGACACGCAGGATGACCCATCACCACATGGATGATCTGTGCCCCTGGATTATCAAGGCTCAGACCTCTGTTTTTTTTATTGTCGTTGATGCATTTGCTGGTCATTGTGCACAAGTGTGATTAGAAACAATCAATAGTTTTCCCCTCTTGCTGTCTCGCTTGTTGTAACTTGAAGCATTCATGGTCCAGTTTTATGTGCGAGTCGAAGTTCAAACTGAAGGTAGTGACTCCTGCTTTGTTGTTGTTGTCACCTCTCATGTTGGGGAGACTCTTGAACAGTTCGAAGGCCTCTCCCGCAAAATGCAGCAGCAATGTCCTTTCACGGTGCGGTGGCATCTGCTTCACGTGTGGCCGAAAGCAGTTATTCAGCCTGCTGATTCAAGTTTTTCAATGGGGGATAATGTGACTGGTTTTGTAAGCTCACTGAATGAAGCAGAACACCCCACTATGGAACATAACGGTACACTTGCCCACCCATGCAGGTCAGCTGGAGGTCTGCCCACTGCACCATCATTCTATTTGGGTGCAGGGATGTTGGCATGTAATTGATTTTATGGCATGACACGGAGGCTAACATTATGCAAATCTCCTTTATTGTGCAGCTCACAGCAGCAACAATTGAAGAGATCTAGAACTTCAAAAATATTCCAACAGAGTATATAGTCCTTCCACACGTAGTCTTCTCCTTCTTTTTTGCTGCTGCTCACAAGATAAGTACACTCATATTTTTTATATGATGTATGCCTGTTTTGAGCATGTTTGATTGGTTAACTGGCTAATTGGATGGTTGCCCCCCCTCACCCACCCACCAGTATACTGTATATTTTTTCATTGTTGTTGCTTGTCGTTTTTCCTTTACAGGGGGGCTCTCTCTCTCTCTCATTTATTCCCAAATTGAGATTACCTCATATTTTATGTCTGGAGGCTTTTCGCCTCGTCAACGCTGCGAACATGCCGTTATATCCTTGACTGAAGCAGAGACTTACTGTCTCCACTTCGTAATTTTAACATTATTTAAATTTCTGGTTTACATAATTTAGCACGTCGGAGCTGGGCGGAAACTCTTTTGCTCCCACCCGACTCATTTCTCCGCTTTCATCGGCTCCTTAAGGCCGAAGAAAGCACTCGTCACACGGGATCGGCATCTTTTAAAGACCGATCCCGTGCTGAACGGCGCCTTCCTGACCAGCGTCGTCTGGCTTCCATGGCAAACCCACGACCTGATTTAGAGCTCAGTACAGGCCGTGCGGGGTTGCCATAACAACAGGGGCACGAACAAATACTCCGTGAGCCAGACAAGAGATCGGCTCACGGAGGACTCGCTTTCCATATTTTTAATTAAAGTAAAAGAACAAGCGAATGCCAGAGGTGACTCATTCTTCCCAAATGGTAACGCGCTGAGTCATCCTGGAGGGAATCCACCTTCTCAGGGATGTACTGAGGAAAGGAGATTGGTTAACTCGCCTAGATCTGAAAGACGCATACCTGACTATCTCCATCTGGCCCCCACATCAGAAATTTCTCCAGTTCATGTGGGAGGGCAAACTCTGGCAGTTTTGCAGCCTCCTCATCGGCCTCCCATCAGCCCCCTGGTGTTTCACCAAGGTACTACACCCAGTAGCCAGATGGCTAAGAGCCAAAGGAATAAGATTGATTCTGTATTTAGACGACATTCTAATAATGGCTTAATCCAGAGATGTAGCATCACAACATACGAATCTCACAATAAAACTCTTAGAACACCTAGGATTTGTTATAAACACAAAAACATTATCCACTACCCCAAGCTAGGTCACTCAGTTCCTGGGTTTTATGATAAATACAGTTCAAGCAGAATTGAAATTACCTGGTGAAAAGCTAAGGAAACTTCGAAAGGAGTTCAGGAAAATACTAAGGAAACAGGGATTCCCATTGAGAACTTTAGCAAGGGTGCTAGGCCTCTTGTCCTCAATGATCCAAGCCATATATCCGGGCCCCCTGCACTACCGGGCCCTTCAGAGACTCAAAGGCAAAGCTTTGAGATTGAATCAATCTTATTCACAGACAGTTTTCCTGGACTCGGACTCGAGGAAAGAGATATTCTGGTGGCTGAGGAATGCAGAGGTGTGGAACGGCAGAGCCATTTTTGGGGAAGAACCGGAGATAATAATAGAGTCAGACGTGAGCTTAGAGGGATGGGGTGCCACATGTGGTGACTCATCGACAGGGGGATGATGGACAGAACAGGAGAAGGAGTTACATATCAATTGCCTAGAACTGCTGGCAGGCTCCTTTGCAATTCGCAGCTTTACCACGGGTTTAATGAAGTGTTCAGTTATGCTTCGCATGGACAATGTATCTGCGGTCAGATACGTAAACAAGATGGGGGCCCCCACTCCAAGGGACTATCAGACCTAGCCAAGAACAAGGGCATCTCAGTGATTGCCGAACATATCCTGGGTTTGAACAACGGGGTCGGGGTTCTCCAGGAATTTCAGAGATTCCAGCAACTGGAGACCAGACAGGAAAATCTTTTTGACCATTCAGTCAATTTGGGGACCCTTTGGGATAGATGTCTTTGCAGACAGAGTGAACAGTGAACTACCAAAATTTTTCAGCCGGAGGCCAAACCCTCAGGCCTTGGGGGTGTATACATTCCTTCAGAATTGGCGTGGACTAACACCCTATGCCTTCCGTCCTTTTGCCATGCTTCCACGACTTCTATTACAAGTTCACAGGAACAGGGATGTAACAGTAATAATAACGCCCCTCTGGAGGTCCCAAGCATGGTTCCCAATCCTGATGGAAATGAGTATAGACCTACCTATCCTTATACCTACATTCGAAGAAGTAATCACAGGTTGTCAAGGAGAATATCACGCCCTTGTACAGCTGGGCCTTCTGTCATTGATGGCCAGGAGGATTTCAGGAGACAGTGGCAGCTGCCAGGACTTTCGGAGAACGCTTTCAGACTCATATCAGAGTCATGGGCTTCTGGCACAAAGAATGCATATAGATTGGCTTATCAGAAATGGGTTTGTTGGTGCCTTCGACGGAACTACAATCCCGTTTCGGCTGTTCTAGTCCAAGTAATCAACTTCCTATCTGAGATTTTTGCATCGGGTCTGGCCTATCGGACTGTGAATGTCTACAGATCGACTATTGCAGTAGGCCACTGCTTGGTAGATGGTACCTCTGCAGGTTAAAACTTATTAACTAAAAAATTAATGAGAAGTATGCATGTTTTAAGCCCACTGTGAGAAGTTGGCCTGGCATATGCTGTCCACTAATTATAGTGGGCACCTTGCACCAGTCCAAACAACCCCTTATTGGAGATAGGTTAAAGACAACCTTTATTGAAAGCTAACCTAGTGGTAGCTATGGAGAGCAGCCTTCAGGCTAAGTCTTGAAGGAATGTAAAGCAGCTTGTTTTACCAGTCTATAATCTCTTGAGTGACCAAATGAAAGAGGACCACACCAGGTATATATTCAAAATATATGTATTTATTGCTAAACACACCCCTCTAGTCACTTTATGAGGCTAGAGTTCGAAGTACATAAGTTATAAGTTAGTTATCTACAGTAATAGCACAAATACACCTTTGAGCCCTAGGGGCGTACCAAACCATATACCAATAAAGTGGTATAAGAACCACGACTGAGCTAGACACAGGGCCTAGAGCCTGTAGAAGTGCTTGGACCACAAGGAACCACCCAAGGTAGTGACACAGGGGACCCACGGGGGACGCGTGCAGTGTAAGAACACAGCCGCGAATCGCCGTTGACTTCTATGGGGAAAGTCATGGTTGGAATTTTAAAGAAAAGGGACACTTAGAGGAGGACTTGGAGCAAACCCGTTTAGAACTGGGTTGTTCTAGAGTCTATACCCACGGGAGCACCGGAGTACTCGAGTTACCTCACCCAGGGAAGCCGGGTGCATAGGTGTCTTTAGGGGTCGGGTTTCGTCGTCGTTTTCAATGGCGATCTGCTGCAAAGTGCTGCTGGCGGCCAAGTCGAAAGTGTTCGGGTGGATCCAATGGTGGATCAAAGATCTGAAGAACCTGAAAGCAGAGGGGACAGAGTCTGGGTCACTAGCCAGTGACCAGGAAGGCGATGAGCAGATGCCCACCGATGTTGAGTGCTTCAGGTAGGTTGACGGTCATCTTGACTCTTCAGCCACTAGGTCCAGGAGGCATCGACGATGACCAGGAGCTGGATTCAAGCTGTCCCATGACGTTTGTCGATTGCAGGGGTATCAGCGACCAGATTAGACCCAACAAGCCTTGGCAACGGCAAGTCTCGTGGAAATGGAAGAAGGCGATGGTGCAGACCAGCAAGGTCTGTGGAACTCACCCAGCAAGGGTAAGTCAGGACACGCCTGGAGCAACCAGGGAGCCAAAGCAGAAGACGATTGGCCTTCGGGAGGGCCTACTAGCCAATGGACTAGCGACCTCAAAGGAGCCTCGAGTGGACGCACTTGGAGCTGGCTCACAGGACACTCGTGGAGTGGAGGCCAGTGATCTTCGGAGCAGTCGGTGCTGGAGGCTGGGGCTACTCAGAGCCCAAAGCACAACTTTGTGGGAGACCCAGAAGAGGATGAACTTACAAAAGTATGCAGTGTCCAGGGGTCACGGTTCCACGTTACCCACGATAGCCATGGGCCTCAGCTTTGCGGGGACTCAGGGTAGCCTCGGAGAAGTCTGGAAATCTACCTCTGGTGATGCAAAGACTTCGGCGTCCAGCGGGAGCTTCAGCGATGCAGACCGGACAATTGCTTCATTGGTGCCTGCCAAGCAGGGGAGTCACTCCTTGACCCCAAGGGAGATTCTTCAGTCCTCTAATCTTAAAGTAGAGCGTCGAAGGTCCAGGATTCTGTGTCAGAGTTTCATCCAGGTAAATCTAAAGTCTTAAGGACTGGGGTCCCATACTTATACTAAGTTAGGGGGTTGGACATACTCTGGGGACCCACCTATGGGAGGGTCAGGGCAGAGGGGTGGTTACACCCCTTTCCCTTTGTCCAGTTTCACGCCAGAGCAGGGGCTGGAAGCCCCTGAGCCGGTTTGAACTGGGGTATGCACAGGGACACAAAATGTGCCCCCAGTGCAGGACTTCAAAGCACCAGAGAGTGCTCCCGCCCAGCCCCAATACACACTATCCTGTCTGGGGAGGTGGTTACACCTCCCTGGGACAGGAAACCTATTGTCCAGGCCTCCCCTGCCGGAGTTTTGGTCAGCAGCAGGAGGCCAGACTCGTGTCTGTGGCAGCGGCATCCATTTTGTGATGCAGGGCTTGGAAAGAAGTTACCGGGCAGGCCGGTGTGTACATGTATCTCCCTCTAGAAGGGTGGAATGCTACCCCCGCCGCTAGAACTGGCGGGGGGTAGTATTCCAAGATGTTTGACACCAAACACGACATGTTCCGTGCAGCCATCCCAAAGTTAGCATTTAACGCGAGGTTATAATGCGCTTAAGAGTATATGGTCAGGCTGCACTACAAACAGCATCAGAGAAGGGTCTCCGAACGCTGCAGAGGGGCTCTGCTCATGCAGGGGCACCCTCTCACATAGGAACCAAGCACTCTGCCTTCAGGATTGATAAGGCCTGCCATAGGAGGGACTTATAGGTTTATATGTGTGTATGTATGTAGTGATATAGGTAGCCTATATCACAGTAAGGGGTGCATGCACCACCTTACCCAGGCTGCAGTAGCAGACCTGTGGTGTCATTTTGGATGGCCTTCCAGGGGTGGCACAATACATGCTGCAGCCCCTTGTAGGCCTCTGAGGTACCTATGCCCTGGGTACATAGTATACCATATACTAGGGACTTATAAGGGCATTCCAGATTCCAATCAGAGATGTGCCTAAGGCACATGGAAACCATTTTAGAGAGGAAGCAGCTAGGCTGGGGATTACTAGTGAGGTGTGGTGTATGCACTACCTACTCTAGTGTGGCCTACTAAACTCTTCTTGAGTTGTAGAAAGGGTGTGCTATCCCTTAACACACAACTCTAAGTTCAGTAGAACTTACTGTATACTAAGCTTGATTTATATGTCCCTTAGGTACCCTTAGTGGTTTTCAGTTGATCAATTCAATTGAGATTATCTGGTAAAACAATAGCAAGCTGGAATCCCACCGCTGCCACAAATGTGAGAAGTTGGCCTGGCATATGCTGTCCACTAATTATAGTTGTAGGAAGGTGGAATCTGACTATATGGTTGCCCCCACTTTTTTTTATGGTGTTTTGCTGGTTTATGACTTAGTTGGACTGGGATCCTGCTATTCAGGGCCCCAGTCTATCTGCTTTCTCTGTAAAAAGGTTTCCACGTGCCTTAGGCACATCTCTGATTGGAATCTGGAGTGCCCTTATAAGTCCCTAGTATATGGTATACTATGTACCAAGGGCATAGGTACCTCAGAGGCCTGCCAGGGGCTGCAGCATGTATTATGCCACCCCTGGAAGGCCATCCAAACTGACACCACAGGTCTGCTACTGCAGCCTGGGTAAGGTGGTGCATGCACTCCTTACTGTGATATAGGTTACCTATATCACTAAATACATACACACATATAAACCTATAAGTCACTCCTAAGGCAGGCCTTATCAATCCTAAAGGCAGAGTGCATGGTTCCTATGTGAGAGGGTGCCCCTGCATGAGCACGGCCCCTCTGCAGCGTTCGGAGACCATCTCTGATGCTGTTTGTAGTGCAGCCTGACCATATACTCTTAAACGCATTATATCCTCGCGGTAAAATGCTAACTATGGAATGGCTGCACCTAAACATGTCGTGTTTGGTGTCAAACATCTTGGAATACTACCCCCGACAATCCTGGTGGCGGGGGTAGCATTCCACCCTTCTAGAGGGAAAGGCATGTTAACTCTGACTGAGTCCGGTAACTTCTTTCCAGAGCCCTGGCATCACAAAATGGATGCTGCTGCCACAGATACGAGTCTGGCCTCCTGCTGCTGGATGAAACTCCGGCAGGGAGGCCTGGACAATAGGTTTCCTGTCCCAGGGAGGTGTGACCACCTCCCCAGACAGGACAATGTGTATTGGGGCTGGGCGGGAGCACTTTCGAGTGCTTTGAAGTCCTGCACTGGGGGCACATTTGGTGTCCCTGTGCATACCCCAGTTCAAACCGGATCAGGGGCTTGCAGCCCCTGCTCTGGCGCGAACTGGACAAAGGGAAGGGGTGTAGCCACCCCTCTGCCCTGACCCACCCATAGGTGGGGCCACAGAGTAGTCCATCCCTATTTTTAGAATAAAGGTAGGAACCCAGTCCTTAGGACTTTAGATTATACCTGGACGAAACTCTGACACTGAATCCTGGACCTTCGACGCTCTACGACAAGATTAGAGGACTGAAGAATCTCCCTTGGGGTCAAGGAGTGACTCCCTGCTTGGCAGGCACCAAAGAAGCATCTGTCCGGTTCGCATCACTGAAGCTCCCGTCGGACACCGAAGTCATCGCATCACCAGAGGTGGATTCTCAGACTTCCCGAGGCTACCCTGAGTTCCCAGCAAAGCTGAGGCCCGTGGCTATCGTGGGTGACTTGAGACCATGACCCCTGGACACCGAGCACACTTGCAAGTGCACCATCTTCTGGGTCTCCCAAGAAGTCGTGCTTTGGGCTCCGAGTAGCCCTAGCCTCCAGCACCACCTGCACCGAAGATCACTGGCCCCCACTCCACGAGTGTCCTGTAAGCCAGCTCCACGTGCGGTGTCATGAGGCTCCTTCGCGGTCGCTAGCCCGTTGGCTAGTAGCCCTTGACGAAGGCCAATCTTTTCTTTACTTGGCATCCTGGTTGCTCCAGGCCTGCCCTCACTTACCCTTGCTGGGTGAGTTCCCCAGACCTTGCTGATCTGCATCATCGACGATCTACATCTTACTCAAGACTTGCCGTTGCCAAGGCTTGTTGGGTCCAATCCGGTCGCCGACACATCAGCACTCGACAAACATCGAGCACCAGCCCGAATCCTGCTCCTGGTCGCCGACAACGCCTCCCGTACCTCGTGGCTGAAGAGTCAAGACGACCGTCACCGCACCTGAAGCACTCGACATCGGTGGGCATCTGTCCATCGCCTTCCTGGTCACTGGCTAGTGACCCAGACTCTGTCCCCTCTGCTTTCAGGTTCTTCAGAACTCCGATCCACTCTTGGATCCACCCGGACACTTTTCTCCTGGTCGCCAGCAGCACTTTGCAGCAGATCGCCATACGAAACGACGACGAAACCCGACCCCGAAAGGCACCTATGCACCCGGCTTCCTGGGTGAGGTAACACGAGTACTCCGGTGCTCCCGTGGGTAGAGACTCTTCAAAGTCCTAGATCTCAAAGGGTTTTGTCCTAGTCCTATTTTAAGTGTCCCTTTCCTCTATTTTCCCGATCCCGACTTTCTCCATAGAAGTTAACGGCGTATCGCGGTTGTGTATTTACACTGCACGCGTCTCCCGTGGGTCCCCTGTGTCACTACCTTGGGTGGTTCCTTGTGGTCCAAGCACTTCTAGAGGCTCTAGGCCTAGTGTCTAGTTCAGTCGTGGTTCGCATACCACTTTATTGGTATATGGTTTGGTACGCCCCTAGGGCCCAAACGTGTATTTGTGCTATTACTGTGATTTAAGATCTTATAACCTATGTACTTCGAACTCTAGCCTCATAAAGAGACTAGAGGGGTGTGTTTAGTAATAAATACATATATTTTGAATATATACCTGGTGTGGTGCTCTTTCATTTGGTCACTCAAGAGATTATAGACTGGTAAAACAAGCTGCTTTACATTCCTTCAAGACTTAGCCTGAAGGCTGCTCTCCATAGCTACCACTAGGATAGCTTTCAATAAGGTTGTCTTTAACCTATCTACCATAAGAGTCGATTTGGACTGGTGCAAGGTGCCCACTATAATTAGTGGACAGCATATGCCAAGCCAACTTCTCACATTGGTGTGCAGCGTGTGGTATTCCAGCTTGCTATTGTTTTACCAGATAATCTCAATTGAATTGATCAACTGAAAACCACTAAAGGTACCTAAGGTACATATAATCTAAGCTTAGAATAACAGTAAGTTCTACTGAACTTAGAGTTGTGTGTTAAGGGATAGCACAACCCTTTCTACAACTCAAGAGAGTTTAGTAGGCCACACTAGAGTAGGTAGTGCATACACCACACCACACTAGTAATGTCTTTAAAAGCAGGATCCAAAGATACCTTGCAGGAAGCCATGGAGCTTCCACCCTCCAAGTATGACACACTCCCATTCTTGGAATTGAGAGCTTTGTGTAACGTGAGGAAATTAAGGACAGGCCAAAGTCCCACCACCCAACACCTCCAGGAGTTGTTGGTGGCTTATGATCTTAGTAAGTCCTCAGAGACTGAAGGGGTAGGAGCAGAGGGTGGGCCAGCAGATGAGGAAGGGGCCAGGGGTACCACTACCCCCAGCCCCCTCTGAAACTGACCAGGAGGGTGACAATGACCCTGACCTGGAAAACCCAATCCCTTCTGGGGAAGATGAAGATGAGGATCTGGAGAACCACACCTTTGTCCCCCAGGAAGGATTATGAGTGTGCTCAGAAAGTCTAGGTCTCCTTCTCAGGAGTCTAACCACTCTGGCACCTCCATAGGGAGCTCTGTTTCTTCTCACAGGAGGGAATCCTCTCATGAGAGAAGAAAGAGGCTGGACAAGTATGAGGAAACTCAACTGGAGATCAGGAAGAAGCAATTGGCTTTAGATAGAGAATCCCTAGATCTCCTTAGAGAGAGAAGAAAGTTGGGACTAGAGTCCCATGGTGGCAGCAATATCCCTAGAGATAGGGACAGGTCTTATGACCATAGAAACCTAAACAAAATTGTCCCTCCCTACCAGAGTGGGGATGACATCCACAAATGGATAACTGCACTGGAGAGGGCCTGTAAAGTTCAGAAGGTCCCCCAGAGGCAGTGGGCAGCAATCTTGTGGCTCTCCTTTGCAGACAAAGGTAGAGACAAGCTCCTCACTGTAAGAGAAGAGGATGCTGACAATTACACAGTCTTGAAGAGTGCTCTGATAGATGGGTTTGGCCTAACCACTGAACAGTATAGGTTGAAGTTCAGAGACACCCAAAAAGCTCAGACTCAAGACTGGGTGGATTTTGTAGATTGTGCTACAAAGGCTCTGGAAGGTTGGATACATGGCAACAAAGTGCATGACTTTTTAGGATTGTACAATTTGATTATGAGGGAGCAGATCCTTAATAATTGTCAAAACCAGCTTTTGCACCAGTATCTGGTGGACTCTGATCTGACCTCTCCCCAAGAATTGGGAAAGAAGGCAGACAAATGGGTCAGAACCAGAGTAAAAACTAGAAATCAGGGTGGTGACCAGAAGAACGATTCTACTAAGTCCCAAGAGAAAGGTGGGGATAAATCTAAGGATAAGTCCCCTACAGGGCCCCAAAATTCCTCTTCTGGGGGTGGGTCCCAAACTCCTTCCTCTCCTGAAAAGAAACCCTATTGCCATGTCTGTAAAAAGCCTGGGCACTGGAAAACTGATCCCAGTTGCCCCAGGATTGGCAATAAAGAAAATGTTCCTCCCACAACTACTACCACCCCTCCTGGTACTACCAGTAGTAATCCTCCAGTTGGGAGTAGTGCACCCAAAAAGTTAGGTGCTTTTGCAAGAGGAACAGAGGTGGGCCCTAGTTTAGACAGGGACCCCTCAACAGACTCCTCTGACTCTGATGGTGGTATAGGATTTGCCACCTTTACCATGGGTCCCATAGCATTGGGCAGGTACAGATTGGAGCCAATAATTAATGGTCAGAAAGCTGTGGCATTTAGGGACACAGGGGCTAGTGTCACCATGGTGGCAGGGAAACTAGTCCCCCTCACCAGCTTTTACCTGAGTTTAAATACCAGGTGACCAACATTGATGGTGTCAGAACAGATCACCCCATGGCCATAGTCAATCTCAGCTGGGAGGGAGTCACAGGCCCAAAAGAGTGGCAGTGTCCCCAACCCTACCTGTAGATTGCCTGATGGGCAATGATCTGGAAATTTCAGCCTGTGCTGAAGTGGAACACCAAACCCATCTTAGGATGTTGGGCGTCCCTGTAAAGGTTAGTGGGGCTGTGATGGCCACAGCCCCAGCCCAAGAATTTGGAGAGATGGAGCCTGAAAGAATGGCCCACTCTCCCCCAAAGAGAGCACAAGGGTTGAAGAAAAGTCTTCTTCCCCCAGACAGTAGGTAAGGGTCAGCCTCCTCAGGGAACTGACCCTACCCCTAGTGAAGGAACTGCCACAGAGGTAGTCAGGCCTGGCCTGGCCACACCCCTGATGGCAGAGGACCCTTCCAAGGTGGTACCCCGTCTGGAGCAGGTAACCTGCCCCTCTCTACCCTGCCTCAGTCAGCCCAGGGCTGCAGAGGTCAGGGAGGTCAGTGGACCCCCAGGGCCCCCTGTCCAGAGGAAGCCCCCATCAGCAGATTAGGGGCACCCAGTCTAGTAGCCCTAGCCAGGTGAAAATTCCTCTACACACTGAGGGATCCCCCATACCTTTATGTAGGGACCTCCCCCAGAAGGACTCTGGTAGGCAAGGGCAAACCTGGGACCAGAAGGTTCCAAACCTGCCATGTCCCTCCAGTAGTCCATCCAAAGGGACCCAACCCACAGCTGTAGGCAGCCAAAGGTTGACCCTTAGAGCAAAGTGCAACTCAGTCATGGAAAGACAGGCATACATGGTGACCAGTGATCTGAGGAAGCTGAGGCCAACATTCCTAGGGCCTCACTTCCCTACTCAGACACCTCACCAGCCTTGTACTTTACCTAAGCACACCAGAGGTAGTGATTCCCCATGGTGGAGACCCTCTCATACCCTTAGGGTGAGGGATTGCTTAGTGGACCATAACATAGGGGGCAACCATGCTAGTGCAGGTGCTTCCTTATATGGCCACTTAGTCAATATAGGCTCAACTGGCCAAGGTTAGCCTTATCTCCTTTCGTTTGGGGGGTTATGTAGGAAGGTGGAATCTGACTATATGGTTGCCCCCACTTTTTTTTATGGTGTTTTGCTGGTTTATGACTTAGTTGGACTGGGATCCTGCTATTCAGGGCCCCAGTCTATCTGCTTTCTCTGTAAAAAGGTTTCCACGTGCCTTAGGCACATCTCTGATTGGAATCTGGAGTGCCCTTATAAGTCCCTAGTATATGGTATATTATGTACCAAGGGCATAGGTACCTCAGAGGCCTGCCAGGGGCTGCAGCATGTATTATGCCACCCCTGGAAGGCCATCCAAACTGACACCACAGGTCTGCTACTGCAGCCTGGGTAAGGTGGTGCATGCACCCCTTACTGTGATATAGGTTACCTATATCACTAAATACATACACACATATAAACCTATAAGTCACTCCTAAGGCAGGCCTTATCAATCCTAAAAGCAGAGTGCATGGTTCCTATGTGAGAGGGTGCCCCTGCATGAGCACGGCCCCTCTGCAGCGTTCGGAGACCATCTCTGATGCTGTTTGTAGTGCAGCCTGACCATATACTCTTAAACGCATTATATCCTCGCGGTAAAATGCTAACTATGGAATGGCTGCACCTAAACATGTCGTGTTTGGTGTCAAACATCTTGGAATACTACCCCCCGCCAATCCTGGTGGCGGGGGTAGCATTCCACCCTTCTAGAGGGAAAGGCATGTTAACTCTGGCTGAGTCCGGTAACTTCTTTCCAGAGCCCTGGCATCACAAAATGGATGCTGCTGCCACAGACACGAGTCTGGCCTCCTGCTGCTGGGCGAAACTCCGGCAGGGGAGGCCTGGACAATAGGTTTCCTGTCCCAGGGAGGTGTGACCACCTCCCCAGACAGGACAATGTGTATTGGGGCTGGGCGGGAGCACTTTCGGGTGCTTTGAAGTCCTGCACTGGGGGCACATTTGGTGTCCCTGTGCATACCCCAGTTCAAACCGGATCAGGGGCTTGCAGCCCCTGCTTTGGCGCGAACTGGACAAAGGGAAGGGGTATAGCCACCCCTCTGCCCTGACCCACCCATAGGTGGGGCCACAGAGTAGTCCATCCCCTATTTTTAGAATAAAGGTAGGAACCCAGTCCTTAGGACTTTTGATTATACCTGGACGAAACTCTGACACTGAATCCTGGACCTTCGACGCTCTACGACAAGATTAGAGGACTGAAGAATCTCCCTTGGGGTCAAGGAGTGACTCCCTGCTTGGCAGGCACCAAAGAAGCATCTGTCCGGTTCGCATCACTGAAGCTCCCGTCGGACGCCGAAGTCATCGCATCACCAGAGGTGGATTCTCAGACTTCCCGAGGCTACCCTGAGTCCCCAGCAAAGCTGAGGCCCGTGGCTATCGTGGGTGACTTGAGACCGTGACCCCTGGACACCGAGCACACTTGCAAGTGCACCATCTTCTGGGTCTCCCAAGAAGTCGTGCTTTGGGCTCCGAGTAGCCCTAGCCTCCAGCACCACCTGCACCGAAGATCACTGGCCCCCACTCCACGAGTGTCCTGTAAGCCAGCTCCACGTGCAGCGTCACGAGACTTCTTCGCGGTCGCTAGCCCATTGGCTAGTAGCCCTTGACGAAGGCCAATCTTTTCTTTACTTGGCATCCTGGTTGCTCCAGGCCTGCCCTCACTTACCCTCGCTGGGTGAGTTCCCCAGACCTTGCTGGTCTGCATCATCGACGATCTACATCTTACTCGAGACTTGCTGTTGCCAAGGCTTGTTGGGTCCAATCCGGTCGCCGACACCTCAGCACTCGACAGACATTGAGCACCAGCCCGAATCCTGCTCCTGGTTGCCGACAACGCCTCTCGGACCTCGTGGCTGAAGAGTCAAGACGACCGTCACCGCACCTGAAGCACTCGACATCGGTGGGCATCTGTCCATCGCCTTCCTGGTCACTGGCTAGTGACCCAGACTCTGTCCCCTCTGCTTTCAGGTTCTTCAGAACTCCGATCCACTCTTGGATCCACCCGGACACTTTTCTCCTGGTCGCCAGCAGCACTTTGCAGCAGATCGCCATACGAAACGACGACGAAACCCGACCCCGAAAGGCACCTATGCACCCGGCTTCCCTGGGTGAGGTAACACGAGTACTCCGGTGCTCCCGTGGGTAGAGACTCTTCAAAGTCCTAGATCTCAAAGGGTTTTGTCCTAGTCCTATTTTAAGTGTCCCTTTCCTCTATTTTCCCGATCCCGACTTTCTCCATAGAAGTTAACGGCGTATCGCGGTTGTGTATTTACACTGCACGCGTCTCCCGTGGGTCCCCTGTGTCACTACCTTGGGTGGTTCCTTGTGGTCCAAGCACTTCTAGAGGCTCTAGGCCTAGTGTCTAGTTCAGTCGTGGTTCGCATACCACTTTATTTGGTATATGGTTTGGTACGCCCCTAGGGCCCAAACGTGTATTTGTGCTATTACTGTGATTTAAGATCTTATAACCTATGTACTTCGAACTCTAGCCTCATAAAGAGACTAGAGGGGTGTGTTTAGTAATAAATACATATATTTTGAATATATACCTGGTGTGGTGCTCTTTCATTTGGTCACTCAAGAGATTATAGACTGGTAAAACAAGCTGCTTTACATTCCTTCAAGACTTAGCCTAAAGGCTGCTCTCCATAGCTACCACTAGGATAGCTTTCAATAAGGTTGTCTTTAACCTATCTACCATAAGAGTCGATTTGGACTGGTGCAAGGTGCCCACTATAATTAGTGGACAGCATATGCCAGGCCAACTTCTCACAATAGTGGGCACCTTGCACCAGTCCAAACAACCCCTTATTGGAGATAGGTTAAAGACAACCTTTATTGAAAGCTATCCTAGTGGTAGCTATGGAGAGCAGCCTTCAGGCTAAGTCTTGAAGGAATGTAAAGCAGCTTGTTTTACCAGTCTATAATCTCTTGAGTGACCAAATGAAAGAGGACCACACCAGGTATATATTCAAAATATATGTATTTATTGCTAAACACACCCCTCTAGTCTCTTTATGAGGCTAGAGTTCAAAGTACATAAGTTATAAGTTAGTTATCTACAGTAATAGCACAAATACAGGTTTGAGCCCTAGGGGCGTACCAAACCATATACCAATAAAGTGGTATAAGAACCACGACTGAGCTAGACACAGGGCCTAGAGCCTGTAGAAGTGATTGGACCACAAGGAACCACCCAAGGTAGTGACACAGGGGACCCACGGGGGACGCGTGCAGTGTAAGAACACAGCCGCGAATCGCCGTTGACTTCTATGGGGAAAGTCGCGGTTGGAATTTTAAAGAAAAGGGACACTTAGAGGAGGACTTGGAGAAAACCCCTTTAGAACTGGGTTGTTCTAGAGTCTATACCCACGGGAGCACCGGAGTACTCGAGTTACCTCACCCAGGGAAGCCGGGTGCATAGGTGTCTTTCGGGGTCGGGTTTCGTCGTCGTTTTCAATGGCGATCTGCTGCAAAGTGCTGCTGGCGGCCAAGTCGAAAGTGTTCGGGTGGATCCAAAGGTGGATCGAAGATCTGAAGAACCTGAAAGCAGAGGGGACAGAGTCTGGGTCACTAGCCAGTGACCCGGAAGGCGATGAGCAGATGCCCACCGATGTCGAGTGCTTCAGGTAGGTTGACGGTCATCTTGACTCTTCAGCCACGAGGTCCGGGAGCTGGATTCGAGCTGTCCTATGACGTCTGTCGATTGCAGGGGTGTCGGCGACTGGATTGGATCCAACAAGCCTTGGCAACGGCAAGTCTTGTGGAAATGGAAGAAGGACGATGGTGCAGACCAGCAAGGTCTGTGGGACTCACCCAGCGAAGGTAAGTCAGGGCACGACTGGAGAAACCAGGGACCCCAAGCAGAAGAAGATTGGCCTTCGGGAGGGCCTACTAGCCAACGGACTAGCAACCGCAAAGGAGCCTCAAGTGGACGCACTTGGAGCTGGCTCACAGGACACTCGTGGAGTGGAGGCCAGTGATCTTCCGTGCAGTCGGTGCTGGAGGCTGAGGCTACTCGGAGCCCAAAGCACAACTTTGTGGGAGACCCAGAAGAGGATGCACTTACAAACGTACTCGGTGTCCAGGGGTCACGGTTCCACATTACCCACGATAGCCACGGGCCTCAGCTTTGCTGGGGATCAGGGTAGCCTCGGGGAAGTCTGTAAATCCACCTCTGGTGATGCAAAGACTTCAGCGTCCGGCGGGAGCTTCAGTGATGCAGACGGGACAATTGCTTCGTTGGTGCCTGCCAAGCAGGGGAGTCACTCCTTGACCCCAAGGGAGATTCTTCAGTCCTCTAATCTTAAAGTAGAGCGTCGAAGGTCCAGGATTCTGTGTCAGAGTTTCGTCCAGGTAAATCTAAAGTCCTAAGGACTGGGGTCCCATACTTATACTAAGTTAGGGGGGTTGGACATACTCTGGGGACCCACCGATGGGAGGGTCAGGGCAGAGGGGTAGTTACACCCCTTTCCCTTTGTCCAGTTTCGCGCCAGAGCAGGGGCTGGAAGCCCCTGAGCCAGTTTGAACTGGGGTATGCACAGGGACACCAAATGTGCCCCCAGTGCAGGACTTCAAAGCACCAGAGAGTGCTCCCGCCCAGCCCCAATACACACTATCCTGTCTGGGGAGGTGGTTACACCTCCCTGGGACAGGAAACCTATTGTCCAGGCCTCCCCTGCCGGAGTTTCGGTCAGCAGCAGGAGGCCAGACTCGTGTCTGTGGCAGCGGCATCCATTTTGTGATGCCAGGGCTTGGAAAGAAGTTACCGGGCAGGCCGGTGTGTACATGTCTCTCCTCTAGAAGGGTGGAATGCTACCCCGCTGCCAGAACTGGCGGGGGTAGTATTCCAAGATGTTTGACACCAAACACGACATGTTTCCGTGCAGCCATCCCAAAGTTAGCATTTAACGCGAGGTTATAATGCGCGTAAGAGTATATGGTCAGGCTGCACTACAAACAGCATCAGAGAAGGGTCTCCGAACGCTGCAGAGGGCTCTGCTCATGCAGGGGCACCCTCTCACATAGGAACCAAGCACTCTGCCTTCAGGATTGATAAGGCCTGCCATAGGAGTGACTTATAGGTTTATATGTGTGTATGTATGTAGTGATATAGGTAGCCTATATCACAGTAAGGGGTGCATGCACCACCTTACCCAGGCTGCAGTAGCAGACCTGTGGTGTCATTTTGGATGGCCTTCCAGGGGTGGCACAATACATGCTGCAGCCCTGGTAGGCCTCTGAGGTACCTATGCCCTGGGTACATAGTATACCATATACTAGGGACTTATAAGGGCACTCCAGATTCCAATCAGAGATGTGCCTAAGGCACATGGAAACCATTTTAGAGAGGAAGCAGCTAGGCTGGGGTTCTGATTAGCAGGGCCCCAGCCAGACTAAAGTCGAAAAACAGTGAAGCATCAGCAAAAAGTGGGGGTACCCATGTGAAGCAGATCCTACTCTCCTACACCCACCATCAGCCAAATATACTGCCCTATGGGATGTGAGGGATGTCCTCCGAGTAATTACAGACTGGGGTGAGAACTCTACACTTTCCTTAAAGAAACTATCTTATAGACTCACTGTTTTACTGTGCCTAGTTTCCTTCAGACGAACGTCAGATGTGAAAGCCTTAGATATCACCAGTAGAACATACCAACCAGAAGGGGTCTGTTTTTTCTTAAAGAGACGAACTAAGATGATGTCAACCTCAGTTTTCTACCCCTTCTTTCCACAGAATGAAAGATTGCGTGTAGTGAAGTGCCTGTTGGAGTATGAAAGAAGAACCATAAGATTAAGAGCAAATGCTGAACAACTGCTAATATCCCATAGGACTCCCCATGGAGCAGTTTCCTCACCCACCTTAAAAGACGGGTGAAGGATGTTATGAAAGAAGCAGGAATAGATATTTCCATTTTTGGTGCATACTCTCTTAGAGGGGCCTCAGCCTCAAAAGCTTTTATTCTGGGTGGTGGCCTTTAAGACATCCTTAGAGCTGCGGACTGGTCCAATGAATGTATCTTCAAAAGCTGTTATTTTAAACCGGTAACAAATGCTATTGATAATGTGTTGAACACACTTTAAACTTGCATAATGTTAGCCTCCGTGTCATGCCATACAATTTTGATTTTTCACAGCCTGGTGGGCAGAAAATCTGGATTTTATTAAAGACACAGAGGCTAAGATTATCCCTCCACTAAGTACCCACCGTGGGCAAACAACTATAGTGGGTGTTTTTTGTCTTGCAGAATAGATATTTCAAGGAACTAATGGATGACTACATTAAAGTTTCAAAAAAAGAAAGTTAAAGTTATCTTGTTCGCTGCACAAAGAAGGGAGAAGACTACGTGTGGAAGGGCTATATACTCTGTTGGAATGTTTTTGAAGTTCTAGATCTCTTCAATTTTTGCTGCTGTGAGCTGCGCAATAAAGGAGATTTGCATAATCTTAGCCTCCGTGTTTGTAATAAAATCCAGAATTTCTGCCCACCAGGCTGTGAAAAATGTAATTATCTGCCATCTTGTGAAAGCGCTTCTGCAGTTGCTGTTGATGATAGCACAAATTTCAGGCCTGCTTTGTAGTGAGTATGTCTCTTGTGTCACTTGTAATAGCCCTTTGTCCAGGTATGTATTCACTATCAGTGTGTATCAGCACCAGTAACGCCTATGGTGTGCATAGTGCACAGGAATCAGCCAGGCTTTGCTGTTCTTACTGGGTGAGGTTATGCTCTCTTACTGCTAGTTGGTGCCAAGATGGTGGAGCCAAGAGCCTTCCCAATTCACTGCCGTGCCTCCAAAAGCAGTGTAGGGCATCCCTGGTGGCTAAGCATGTTGATGTGGAAGGCATGCAGGTGTCTTCACTCTCTGCAGGTGGGCTGGTCAGCTGGGCTTTGGACCTGCCCTCCAGAGCAGTGCCGGTGTTGACATGGGGTGGATGGCGTGAGCTGCACAGTATGTGCTGGAATATGGCTGTTTACAACGCATGCGAATACATCGCATGCCATTACAACGCGGTTGTTACAACGACCGTGTTGTTAGAACGCATACCATTACATCGCAAGTCATTACAACGACTTGCTGTAGGGGGCGCGCTGGACTAAGGAATAGTATTATTTACTATTCCTACTCCAGTTTGCGCAACAGCAGGGAAGGTGTTGGATTTTAAATCCAATACCAGTGCACCCCCTACAGAAAGTCGTTGTAACGACTTGCGATGTAATGGTATGCGTGGTAACAACGCGGTCGTTGTAACGACCGCGTTGTAATGGTACCGCGTTGTGGAGACAGCATTGTAAACGCTGTTTCCAATGTGCTGAGGTGCACTTGTTTGCTTTGGTGGCGCGGCAACACAGGAACATGCGCAGACCTGGATCCTCATAGCCAGTTTACGGATGCCAATTGGGTGACCACCAAGACTGGTGGGATGGTGGCAATAAGGTTTTCTCATACAGAAACAGTAGCATTGACTGGGCCACAAGAGGTCCCATGCCCCTTTGTCTATACCTTCATCCAAGCACAGCCTCCGTGTGCATGTGAATGTCCCCACCATAGTGGCCTTGTGGCTAACTGCAGCATCTTTACCTTTCTGCCATGTTGAATATGTGTTCTCCATCATTATTTGCGTGGCCTTCTAAGCAGGTGGTGAGTCATGTGGTTGTCTGATTTTTTCTTTTTTGATGACCTGATTGTGTTGACTTAGCCTCTATTTTTGGAGGGAGTGAAATATGAGCAGCAGCATGAAAAGGCTTTTCGCTTGTCACAAACAAAGGGCCAGATTTAGAGTGCAGTAACTTTGTCATGGCAGTAGAGTATTTTACTCCGTCACCCTGACGGAGTAACCTCATTCCAAATTTAGAAATGTCTGATGCCCCACATTGGTAGGAACTGCCTTCCTGGCAGTCCCTGTTAATGTATTGAAAAAGTGCATTACGGCTCCATCAACATAAAGCACACTTTCCCCAAAAAATGTTTTAAAGAAAATCCCAAAGCGGGATTTTTTTTTTTTAAATAAAAAAAGCACAGACACCCTTACCATGGGGGACTTCTCGCATGGCTTGTGGTTCATTGAAATGTTTTTACTTTCACTTTCCGCCCCGTTTTGGATGGTGGTAAGCAAAACTAAAAATGTGTTCGCCTACTCAAAATAGGGAGGGCAGACAAATGGTAAAACCTCCGATAGTCCTTATGCCTTCGGGCCACCAGAGGTGTATGTCATTGGAGGAGTTGAGGTAGTTTCCGCCGCTGACATACTGAAGGTGGTCCTAACTCTAAATTATGCATGGTTACCTTCAGTGTGGCGGAAAGGGTGTGGAGTTGATTGTAGCCTGTCTGTTGCCTTTTTAGGTCTCGCCTACGCAGCACGCATGCGCTGCATAGGCAAAAAGACCTTTAGCAATCGCTTCGGCTTTTCAGCCAAAAACGTGCACGCGTTCCATTGCCTTCAATGGCAACGCGTGCACGTTTGGCGATTCACTTGCGGGAGCGAGCGGCGCCATATGGTAGCAATTATCGCTCCTGGCGCTGCTCGCTCCCGCAAGTGAAACGCTTTCACTTTTGCCGACACTTTTTTTTTACTTTTAGCGCGCGCTTGTTAGTTTTTACTGTGTGCCTTTCAGTTTCACTTAAGGGTGTGGCCTCTCGCAGGAGGAATTGCAAGTCTCGGCCGCCATGTTCTTCCTGAACCACACGTAAGCGCCCACACCCAGCCACCGATGTGGATTATTGTGCATCTGGAGCCTGAGTTCGTGCTGCTGGTATCCAGAGGACGTTATAGAGAAGCAAGTCTGTCTTTGTGAGTTTCCCGCATCAGTATCGACATCCAAAGTGAAAAGAGCAGCCAACAGAGATTGTCGCTGGTTTTCCTGGCAGCGTGTTCATTCACACTGTAGAACCTGCACCGATAGGCATGCATGCTGAGTGCCAGTCAGGTAGGAAGCCTTTTTGTTTATATAACCGCTGATGTTCTGTAGAGCCCTCATCATAGTGCAATTTTGCCACGTACTTTGTTCTTATGCCTAGTTTCCAGGAGAGTGCACATATCGCGCATTAGTGCAAGCGCCTTGATTTCTGTACCAAAGGTTCCATAAGCCTGCAGAGTGTATATTGTTGTCAGTGCAGGTTATGGCATTGAGAAGCACGCTCCTCGCGCAGTCCCTTGAAATACATCAGATCGCCCATTGCTGCTGATTATGCATACATATTGAACTGAGACCTAGGTGCTGAAAAACACATCAATATTCGGAACATTGCTATGTTCCTTGTCAGAAACATTGTTATGGTTATTCTCTGGAAAATTCCTCTGTGTACACATGTAAACTTTGCCCAAGAGATATAAGTGCTATGTGAGACGCAAAATAAGAGACTCAGGGCCAGATGTACAACCCTTTTTTGCGGCCGTAAACGGGAGATCCTCCCGTTTGCGACCGCAAAAAAGGGTAATGGCATGTGCAAATGCTACTTGCGAGTCACTGACTCGCAAAATAGCATTTGAGACTCTCGCTATTAGGAAGGGGCATCCCTTCCTAATAGCAAGTCACCATGCCATATACTTTAGTTTTGCAATTGCATTTGCGGCTGCAAAACACTCGCAGTTTACCACCTACTTCAAGTAGGTGGTAAATCACTCGCAGACGGGAAGGGAAGGGGTCCCCAGGGGACCTCTTCCCCTTTGTGAGTGTGTGCGTAAATATTTTTTAAGAGCAGGCAGTGGTCCCAGGGACCACTGCCTGCCCTTAAAAAATGGAACTGAAAAGTTTCATTTTTGTTTTTTAAATGCATCCCGTTTTCCTTTAAGGAAAATGGGCTTCATTTAAAAACAAGCATTGGCATAGCCAATAGGTCTCGCCTTTAGGACCTTATAAGTGTTTAGCCATGCAACAGTTAATGTTGTTGCACCAAGGATATTGTGCTGCATAACTAAATACTCATAAGGTCCCAAAGGCGAGACCTATTAGCTATGCCAATGCTTGTTGAAAATGTGATTGCTGTGATGCAGTGATGGAGGTCTGCTGTTCCTCATTAACAATCAGATGGTAAACAAACGATCAGGGCATGTTGCAGTACTGTGTAAATCGCTCCTTAGTACATTGGGCCCTAGAGGCGGTGTTCTGTTTACGCTAACTTTCTAATGAGAATTCTATCACTGAGGTTCTATCACTCCCTTTACTTGACATTATAAAACAAAATAGTGTTTAAACAAATAGACATTTTACATGCCATAAGTATGTAAAAGCTATAAAATCTCCTAAAAAGAGCGTTCGCTACCAAACAATAGCACGAAGCACTACGAATGAGAAATAATGGAAAATAAGGATGTAAGGCAAGGGAGGGGGTTTATAAAAAAATCGATGTAACCTCGAATTGTTACTGCTGTTCCCCGAAACCTCTAAATGCCCGTACAGTCCGTTGCCATCGTCCATTTTATACCTTCTCTAATGTTTGGCAACCTCACCTCATTTCAGCTGTCCCTGAGCCAAGCTGTCACTCATTTCCTGGAAGCTGCCATCCTTTGTTTACTGTTGCCAAGGGTAACATATTGCAGGCTTGAAAACAAAGCTCAACACGGCTGTTTTTCATTCCGGTGTTCCCATGGCCTCGCAGACAATGAAAGTGAAGCAACCCGCAGGTTATCATTGAGGGGCTTGAACTGCAAGCGTAAGAAAACATATCTCTAGTGTGCATGGCTACGTCATATGAAATAGTACTTTATGCCTCGGTCTCCCGTTTTTCTCCACCCCACACCTAGGTGGGAAAAACAGAGGGGAACATGCAGAAGCTAAAATACCTTTCACCTATCATGATTCCACATTTGCTTCCACCTTTGCCGAGGCATTTTTTGTACAGTCCGCCTCTTTTACCCCATGATTGACTTTTACTAGAAAGGAATATTCTCTGGATGCTGCCCAGACAGGACATTTCACTAAACTACCCCAGCCAGGATTTGTTAAAAACCATGAAGCCTTTCTGGAAGGAGATACTCAGTCACATTAAACGGGTGATTGGTTACCCTATACCCGAAGCCCCGACTGTACTTATTTTGGGACTCAGACCTTTAAATCTTCTTGCCATGACACGCGCAGACTGGCGCTTAATCTTGCACATTCTTGGCGCAGCTAAACAGACAATAGCGGTGTACTGGAAGAAGGCTGAGACGCCCCCAGTGACTGTGTGGTTCACTCGCCTGTGGCATACCATGGCGATGGAACTCCTCACGGCGCGGCTCCATCTACAATAAGACCAAATTCCCAAACACTTGGCAACCATTGATAGATTACTTTTGCACCATTGAACACGCCAACCTTCAGCCTCCGAAACTCCGGGTCCTACACCTATTCGAGGATAACATACTCCCATCCTGTGCGGACGAACTTTTGGGGCTGAACAGAGATAGCACTTAAAATATTCCCTGCATTACACTGGACATCTGTACGGATATGACTTTACATGGGTCCCCCTTTACTCTGTTGGCTCTTCCCTTCACAGGGGTTCTCCTTTACACTGCAGGACATTTTGCTTTTCCTGCTTTTTCCATATGTTGATATTTTTCCCATTCTCTTTACATCATCTAACCTTTTCTTATATGTTTAATGCTCTTGATCTGGAATGATTTCTCTCCACATGTTGAAGATTTGCGACATGCAATTGCCTCGTATCTTTGTTCTAGCATATTGATATTCCTGAGATCCCAGTGCTGCACTCTTTAACACGGTTGATTTATTCTTTCACTTGCCCTCCCCATTTCTCTCCTCTTTTCTTTCTCCCTTTTTGGTACTTTACTTCCCTCTTTTTTTCTTTACGCTTGTTGTTGTATTGTTTCAATTTGTATTTTCAATAAAAGCGATTTGAAAGAAAAATCATGAAGCGCAGTGCTGGGGCAAAATCTGCAACGGTGTGTTGTGCGAATGTGGAACACTTGTGCGGCATTCTGTTTACAGATAGTCATGCATCGATGACGTCAGAGCTCAAGAGGAATGCTGCTTTAGGGTGACTCTGAGCAGAGATGTCACTGCGTGAAGTTGAGTGAGCGATGTTTAGCACCAAATCCGTACCCGACGCACCCCCCCCCGAATAAATGTTAATACATTAACAACTGCCGAAATATTAATTGCATAAAATGCATATTTTGTTAAATTACAAGTAATACCTGATATGGGTAAATTTCGGAGGTTTGGGCACTTTATGATGCAAAGACATTGGGCACTATGATTGTGTCAACGTTTGGCACAAAAAGACTATTTGTGCACATAAGTTGTTTGACAGATACTTTTGTGATGCTTTGCATCCTGAAGCTCCCATGGCAAGTTCATAGTAAAGTTAGAGGTTTCATTTGGTTGTGTTTTTCCCATGCTGTTCTCAAGCCCTGCAGTTTGGTTCTAGTGGAGAGCGATGTTTGAGGCTTTCATGCATCTCTTGAAAAACATGGAAGACAAAGGATAGAAAGGATCCTCCCAGTGCTGGTCTCACGCCCTGTGGGATTTTGGGCAGGTGGGTGGGCAGAGGCCCATGGAGCATGGGTAGATGACCCTAGATCTAGACCTGGCTGTCCATTGAAATATGGCTATGTGAGTGTCTAGATGCTAATGTTAAGTATTGGCACATAAACATCACAGCACTCAATGCAATTGAGACCTCACGCTGCCACAGGCATCATAAAAAGAGGAGTGTCTGACAACTGGGACTGAAGATCCTCTCCTTTCTGACTAAGGTAGAGTATTAGGTGGACATCTGCTCTGGGAAATGCAAGAGAGGTGTCATCGATGAGGCAGAAGGAGTGAAGGGAATCTAGATCTCAAGAGGAAGACTATCTGACAACACACACAGAAAAGAAAGAGAGATTTGCAAAGGCAAGAAGACAAGTGAATGAATAAGCACAAACGCTACTAGACGTCTGCAGGCCTCTCTCTTCCAGGGAGCTCCCATGAGATTATTTTTTACACAAAATATACTTCTGGACAGGGCCAAGGACTCTATTGTGTTTTTTCAGGTCAATATCAGTTTTTCAGGGGTTTTGAGAAAGGTCAAAATGTGAAGAGGTAGGTGCCATTGGATTGGGTACAAAGAGACAATTGGGGCTATTCACAAAGGTATACTTACACATGAGTAAATCTACATATGTAAGGTTACTTTTTCACTTTGTAGTAAATTTGCTACTTTTGGCTATTCACCAGTTAAGCACGTAAATTTACTACACAGTGTAGACTTACATGTCTCCACCCCTAAATTCAGGGTGTGGAGCCTAATTTGCAATTGTAAAGTTACTATCTGTAACTTTTCACACTCAGGCGGAGATCTCTGCCACCAGGGCAGAGATTTCCCTATGATAAAGTAAACGGAAAAGTTTAAAAGTTAATTAAAGTTTACAAAAAGAGTAAAAATGTCTTTAAAATTATATTCATCTAAATTAATTTAAAACATTTGAGACAATCTACAGCATTAACTTAATTTTGAGTTAAATATGTAATTATTTTGAATGCATTAAGTTACATAAAATATATTTTTCTTATGCTTTGAAAACAAAAATCCCACCTAAACAATAACATTAATATTGATTTATTATGTAACAACAAATAATAGTAACAGAATTATTTAATTAATTTAATTTAAATATTTGATAAAGAAATTAACGTTACATTAATTCTTACATCTGAAATGGTTATTTACATATTTTATAATAAACTTAAATGATGTATTTATATATTAATTTGTATTAACATTGAATGAAATGTATTTATATTTTTCAAACGTTCAAATAAGTTTATTTAATTTAAAATTAGTTTATGTGGGCTATTTTCCCTGCTGCCATTATTTCCATAGGATGGTGTTGCAGTACCAGTGGTTAGAAAGGTATACTGCTGGACTTATTTCACATCTGAGCTGGAGTATATTTTCAACTGTTATTTATTTAGGGCCAGATGTACAACCATTTTTAGCAGTAGCAAACGAAAAATCAGGCCGTTTGTGTCCGCTAGAAAGGGTTGTAGCAGGTAACCTATTACTGACTCACAATACAGGATTTGCGACTCGCTATTAGGAAGGGGCGTGCCAAAGGAGTCCCTTCCTAATAGCGAGTCACAGGGGAATATACGATTGTTTTATGACCACAAATAAGCCGCAAAACAATTGCAGTTACCACCAATCTCAAATTGGTGGTAAGCTATTTGCAAACGGGAAGGGGTCTCCAGGAGACCCCTTCCCCTTTGTGTTTGGCAGCAAACATATTTTTGAAGAGCAGGCAGGGGTCCCACAGACCACTGCCTGCCCTTAAAAAATGAAAGGAAAATGTTTCATTTTTTTCTGTTAAACGCAGCCTGTTTTCCTTTGAGGCTGCATTTTGGAAAAAAAACGTTGCTTTATTTAAAGAGCAAACACAGACATGGTGGTCTGCTGTCCCCCGCAGGCCACCATCTTTGTGAGACTAGCCTATTCCCAATGGGTCGCAAATTGCGACCTGCCTCATGAATATTTATGAGGCAGGTAATTTGTGACCCCATTGGGAATTGCTAAATGTTTTTGAGACACATAAGTACATTCCGTTTTGCAAGTCCCGATAAATCGCAATTTGCAACCTGCAAAATGGAATGGTCGTACATCTGGCCCTTACAGTTTTCTAAAGAGAAAACATGATCTGTGGGTGTCAGAGCTTTGTACAAGGTTCTCCCTTCACTAATGCAAAATGTCTCCATATGGAAATGTTTACAAAGAGTCTACTCATGGCAAGTATTTACCCTCCATCGTTCTGTGATTACACAGAAACTGCAATGGGAACATTTAATTAGAAGAGTGCAGTTCTAGTTTAAACAAGTGTAGTTAGAATCAGGCATAAATTGATGGATTCTCTTACAATGCTGTCAGCACCACACCATTCCACGTCAAGTCAGTATGGGGGATGGTATAGGTCAACTGACTTGCCCAGCAGCCATGAATTCTCATGTGTGACCCTCGGCTACCACTGTGGAGGCTGCACAGGGCCCCCACCTGAGTGGTCTCTAATTGAGTTGTTCCATGATATTGTGGACTCCCACAGTATCCAGACAGTTGTGGTGTGCTCTTAAGGGAAGAAGCATCATCTGTATTGTTTTCAACTCCTTGAAAACAGCAGTAGACGAGTTGGTGCGAGTTTCCACTGGGAGGGATCTCCATATTTTGGGTGCTGCTATGGAGAAGGTTCAGGCATATGTCCTCCTTCTTTTGAATCTCAGTTGTTTCAGTAGAAGGGGACATGCACTGTGCAGTGTGCTCACGAGGTGGTGAGGGAGCACAGTATATATTTCGAGGTGCCAAAGTGTGCATATTTATGTGTCAGACATGCAATTTTAAGCATGCATCTGGCTTCAATAGAAAGCTATCAGAGTGATACTAGAGAGGGTGTAATATGGTTGAAGTATCTAGTCCCGGTACCAACCCTGCTGCTGTGTGTCGCCTTGAGAGGGACAAGGTGAGCTTTCCACATTCCAATTAGGGTAGCAATGTCATAGTCCATTCTGGTTAAGACTAGCTCTTGGACTACATTTTTGAAATCATGTGGGGGGGGTGAACAGTTTTGTCTTCTTGAGTAGGGTTAGATGGAACGGAGCATTTCTTATGGGTGCGCTGAAGTGGGCTTCCATGTTCATGTTTTTGTCTAGAGTGATCCCTAAAGATGTAGTGGAGTCGATGAATACAGGCTTGCATTTGAGTGAATGTAAGTGGTTCAGCTCACCTTGTATTGGCAGGAAGCTGAGTGGGGTGAGAAGAGGAGGGATCCTTTATTCAGGGCATTAAGCTTGAAGCGGTTCTGAGTAAACAAGGTTTGGATCATGGACAGAGGGTTGTTGGGGTGCATAGTATCCACTGAGGAGTAGAACTTGAGATACAGTTGTGTGTCATCTGCATACATGAACTATGCAAACTTGAGTGTTGAAGAATTGTGATCAGTGGTTCCATATATAGGTTGAAGAGTGCAAACGAGAAGATGGAGCCTTGGGTACACCCAACCTAGCCAAGGATGCTTTTTACTGGGTGTCTTCCAATTTAATAAGTCGGGATTGGGTGTCTGATAGCTATGAGGAGAAGTAGCTGAGCACCTTACCTACCTGACCCATTTTGTCTTTCAGTGTTATCCACAAGGGTGGCATGATTGACAGTGTCAAAAGCTGAAGAGAGATCTAGGAGAATCAGATGGCAGGAGTTGTTTTTATCCACAATTTTGAGTGTGTCATTCATGATGTGTTCTATGGCCATTTCTGTGCTGGAACCTGGTTTGACTCTGTATTGGAATATGTCGACTACATCAATTTTCTCAATGCGAAAGTGCAGGAGCAGTGTTTCATGGATCAACAAAGCGAGTGACAGTAGGCAACTAAAAATATGTATAGGGGAAGCAAATAATAAACGTTTCAGAGAACCAAAAGACAGCAGAGATGAAAATGTGCTGAAGCCAGTAGGGCCATATGTGGATCAGAATCAAAGGGCAGATATTGTTAAGTTGTGAGGAAAATAGAATAAAATCACAAATGAAACTAACCATTTGCTAGAGCCTCTTTGGAAGCATTTAGTATTTTTTTGCTTTTTACTATGTACAGTGGCACTCTGTTGCTTGATAGTAGTGCTCAGAGACCTTCTGTATGTGCTGAGCTTCTTGAAGTCTCAGTGCCTTCTGCTCTTCTATCAGTTTCCTTAAGGTATCTCTCAGCACATTTAGATATGTGATCAGTTCACAGAAGGTGCCTTTCAGGTGTTTAAGCTATGCAGTCAGACTAATGTGGCTGCTACCAGCACCTTGAGCTTTGCAGATGGCCTGCTGAGGCTGTGTCTCAACATATTGTGCTATGTGGTCAATCTACTGAGGGTGGCTCTCAACAGGGGTGAGCTACGCAGTCAATCCACTGAAGGTACATCTCTTTATGTTCGGCTGTTCTCTTTATACAGACTCTCAATTGAGGGCAGATTAAGTCAACTGAGAACAGTTTAAGATAACAGAAAAACAGTCAGCCTAGTTTTCTAGTCATGCAGCCAATTGGTCAAGCCACAACATAGCTTAGATGTGTGAGGGTCGCAACACATGTAGGGCACAGTTTTAATATTTGGACACATTTTTGTCAGATTACCAATAGATGTGAATATAAGAAATATTTTTTTCAATGCATTCCTTTCTGATTATATATATATATATTACCTACTGGCGGTCGCCAGTAGGTAGTTATAGTTAGGACCTACTTTCCATAGGAAAAGCGTTTTTTGATTTGCCAATATCTTTGGCGCGTTTGACAAATGTTCGCGAAATTTTCAAAACTAATGGCCCGCTCCGGTCAGCTCCTGTCTTGAAAGTTTCGGGGTGATTCGTCAAGCGGGGGCCGAGAAAAAAGGGGGGTCCCAAAACGCGTTTTCTCCATGTTTATTTCCATAGGAATGTTTGTCGCGGCTACAGCCCGAACTGCTGAACGGAATTACACTACATTTGGCAGAGAGGTAGCTCTTGGTCCAGAGTGCAGTCTTTGCTTTAAATGGTGTAAATCCGTTCAGTAGTTCCTGAGAAATTTAAAAATAAAAAATATTGTTATCTGGTGACCGAGGAGGATTCGCGAACCCTCCCGATCACAAGCTTCATTCTGATTGGCTGCCAACACTGCAAACCAGTATATCTCTAACACAATGTTTTTTATTGTAAACCATACATGAAGTAAAACATTCCCCTTTTCTTAGAATATGCACAAATGTATTAAACATTAAGTAGACAGCATAGATAAGTTTCTAAATACCAACAAATTGTGGAATGGTTTTAACGAGTTGCAATATATATTTATTATATTTATTGTATTTATACAAGCCAAAAATAATTTGTACTCATTTTACTTCATCTTGTTAAACAAGTGTGTAAACAAAAAATGTTTATTTATTCATTGTGCTATTGAGCAACCCCACCATGTTATGCAATTTTAACTTTGACAGTCTGTTTTCTATATTTTTTATATGCACTTGCACTTTAAAAATGGGTAAGTCCTGTAGGCGCGTCATGTGATCAAGGCCTGCATAGGCTGAAACGCGTCATGGCGGCACAGCGCACAAAGCAAAAGAAACAATAAAGATTTGCACAAATTAAGAGTCTGTTCCTGTTTCTGGTTCCGAAGGCATCGAACCGAGTAAGAAAAAGGTCATTTGTAATTTGTACCAAGGCAGCTTCCTTGGTTACAACGGACCCCCTCCTGTTCTGGGCGCAACGACAGGAAGCTGAATCCGGATCCCAAACCCGGAAGTATCGGTCTCTGTGAGGAGAAGGTCGTAGCAGCCCCCAGACGAAAAAGGATAAACACCAACCGACAGTGGCATAGCGGGAGTATCCAAGTAGGAGGACGCGGAAAACACCAGCGAAACCCATGCAAGGTAGGAGTTATCCACGAGTGTCTGGTGGGAGGTGTGCATAGCAAGGCTAGCATAGTACTTGCAAAAGCCCTGCATCTAATATAAGCGCTGAGAATGGCCGCCAACGTCCTATAGGCAGGGAGGAGGCAGCTGAGGAAATGTTCACAGAGACTCCAAGTGTGCAGTTAGCAAGTGGTGGTACCAATGAGGAAACAAGTAGAAACCTCACGAACATCAAAGAACTGTACAAAAAATTGGAGAAAACAATGAAGGTTGAACAAGCCAAGTGGTGGGAGCACAGGTCCCTCACAAAATACCTTGAAGTGGGTAGGATCCCCCGCGGACTCCGTATTTTACTTGCACCAAGTTACGAAAATCCAAATCTGGATATGTTACGGGAATGGGCCGAGAGCAATCTGGCAGCATCCCGCAACTTAGTAGAAATCCTAATGAAATATGCCCACATTGACAGGATTGAGCTGCAAAAACAAATTGATCAACTAAACCATCAAATTGCAGTCATCGAAGGTGGGGAGGTCATGACAAAAACGAGGGAAGATATGATTGCCAGATTAAAGAAGGAAGAAGACATTATAAAAAAACGTAAAACATTCAAATTTCAGAGTGATAAGGATGACTACAACAACGGCCAGATCTTTACTTTCGCCCGCAAGTATGATGCAGTAAAAGCTTCACATAAGGGAGCAAGATATACTGCAGCGAAGAGGCAACAGCAGGTCCCAGCCGGGAAATACAGGAGGTATCTTCATTGTCAGATCTAAGTTCCGCAATTGACAGCGGCTCAGACATAGAGCAAAATCAAGGCGCGACAGGAGGTTGTGATCGGCGCAAACAAAAGCATACACTCGCCAAAGAGTTGAATTTTTTAAGAGAAGAAAGGCGTCAAATGTTGCGCCCGAGAAATCTAAACAACAAACCAAACAAAGGCGCAACACAAGACGCCGGGAACAAAGGCGACGAAGGCGCCAACAACAAAAAGCGCTTCAACAAGAAACCAGCAAACAAAGGCTGGCAACGGAAATGACTCAAAGATCACCATCTACTAACACTATCATAAATCTGTCTGACGTCAATCTAGACATTGCAGAACAACAACTACTGGCGCTGGGACTCTCGTATAGTTCAGAAAGTAATTTTGACTATCCCCAAACCAGGGCAGATATCTACAAGTTCATAAGAAAGCTAAAATTAAAAAAATTCCATCTGCAACAACTTAGCAAAGCAAATACAACCATGCCTATTGAAAAAACATTTAACAATGCCAATGTACTAACAGCTTCGGATGTCAGTCTGTTGGGTGATCTGCAAGCCTTACAAAGCTATGAACTGATTCCAATGTGCTCAGAGTCCACACAATCTCTTATGGAACAGCAAGGAGTCAAAATTAATGCTACAATCTCGACGGAGTTTAAGCCCAAATCGAAATTTGTACCGATTATGCCAAGAGACGCAATAGACACCTTTAATGAGATAATAACATCAGATATCAAAAAGTTAAATCACAAAACAACAACCAGCAGGAGGAAACATAACAGAAATCAGTATAAATATCATCAACTGATTAAGAAATTACGTGACAATGACACGCTAGTAATCCGTAATTCAGATAAAGGTGGGAATGTTGTGATTTGGCCTAAACAACAATATCTAAAAGAAGCCATGTCACAACTCAACGACCGCAATTGCTATAGACTAGGAAATAAACAAACCCTGCTGGCAGCACAAAATGAACTGTATATCAACCTCTTGGCTTGGAAAAGTGCGGGCCTTATCAATCAAGAGGAATACCGGTTTATGAAGAACGATCATCCCATAACGCCGGTAATCTATTTTACACCGAAGGTTCATAAAGACATCACAAACCCGCCGGGAAGGCCCATAATCTCTGCCAAACAAAGTCTGCTTGAGAATGTTTCACTGTATATAGACTTCTTCTTGCAAAGCCATGTTAAAGCTCTTCCATCCTATAGCCAGGACACTACAGATTTTTTAAAACAAATACATAATGTACAGTGGCGAAAGGAATATTGGTTAATGACATTGGATGTATCAAATTTATACACGTCAATTCACCACAAGGATGGAACCAAAGCTGTGGAACATTTCTTAGGCACAGGAGAAATTCAATGTTATCAGCACAATAAAATGCTCATAAGTCTGGTACAGTTTTGCCTTGACAACAACTTCTTCCTATTTCACCAGCAGATCTACCAACAAGTTAGAGGGGTAGCGATGGGGGCGAGCTTTTCAACAAGCTATGCCTGCCTCCATATGGGGTGGTGGGAGGAAGTTGTACTCAAGATTGACTATGCTGATACCATGGCAGAACATGTGGTGAAATGGACTAGGTACATCGATGATTTATTTGTCATTTGGCAGGGGACAAGACAAAGTGCAGAAGAGTTTGTTTACAAAATCAATAATAATGCTCTAAATCTGCACTTTACAAGCAATATAAATAATGAAGCAATCAGTTTCTTGGATGTGGAGGTATATGTAGCAGGTGACCAACTACAAACAAAACTGCATCGTAAACCTACCGCAGGTAACACTACACTTCACTCCTCAAGCTTTCACCCCAAACACACCATAAATAGTATCCCCTACGGGGAAATGCTCAGGATTCGCCGCATATGTAGCAATGATGAAGATCTATCAGAAGCCCAAGAAGCAAGTAAAATACGCTTCTTGGATAGAGGCTATTCTGAGCAGATTGTGGACCAGGCTATTGCACGCACAAGCAAACTATGCAGAAAGGACCTACTGTTTAAACCATCTAACAGTAAGGCTAAGCAGGATAGAAACACAGGAGTAAACAATAGTGATCCCAGACTTATCATCACCTATAACAAACAGAAGGATAGCCTCAGACAGATCATAAAGAGGAATTGGCACTTAGTACTGAGTGATCCAATTTTAGGGGACAAGTTACCAACGATGCCTACCATAACATATAGAAAGGCTTTGTCCACTAGCGATCTCCTAGTCAGTAGAAGCCCAGAGGTGAGAACAGGGACAGGCTGGCTTTCAGGACAAAAAGACTTTGTGAGATGTTCCTCATGCAAAGCCTGCAAATTTGGCATCAGCAAAACATCATTTCAGACCCCGTTTAGTGACAAGCCCATCAAAATAAATAAACTAATCACCTGCAAAACGGAGTTTGCAATCTACGTGCTGGAGTGCTCTTGTGGACTGCAGTACGTGGGTAGCACGAAACTGCAGGTCCACAAGAAGATCCTCCAGCACCTAAGGGCCATAACGAATTCTGACTCTTGTTACCCAGTGGCGCGCCACTTCAGAGAAATACATGGCAACAATCTGCAACATCTCAAATTCTTTGCCATAGACTCAATCCCCCCATTAAGACGAGTAGGAGATAGGGAGGCGTTACTCAGAAAACTCGAAACTAGGTACATATTAGACCTAGATAGTAAAAGCCCACAGGTGCTTAACACCACAGAGGACCTATACACTTGGCTATAATATTGAACTACTTGTCAACCATTTAACACATTCTTTTTCTGTGAACATTGTTGTAACCTATTGCATTTAGGCATATAGAGGAGGCAAAATGAATTCTGTCAATTTGACCCTTGCATATTGCTTTCCCAACAATAAGTTATAAGCAATCCAGGGTATGGGTTTTTTTTTTCTTTGAATCTGAACAAATATTTTAGCACTGTCACTTTAAAAGCTTTTACCAAATTCTTTTGAGTAATAAGCTCAATCACAGGGTATACACTAATAGTAAATTGCACAGCGAAACTTTTTTGCATTTCAAATGTGGACTAGCAGCGGAGTACAAGCCCACTTGGGCAGTATATCTCTAACACAATGTTTTTTATTGTAAACCATA
Organism: Calotriton arnoldi; assembly: GCA_963921515.1. Classification (NCBI taxonomy): domain Eukaryota; kingdom Metazoa; phylum Chordata; class Amphibia; order Caudata; family Salamandridae; genus Calotriton; species Calotriton arnoldi. The sequence continues at coordinate 91,229 of CAWUFW010019140.1, read as the reverse complement.
CATGAAGTAAAACATTCCCCTTTTCTTAGAATATGCACAAATGTATTAAACATTAAGTAGACAGCATAGATAAGTTTCTAAATACCAACAAATTGTGGAATGGTTTTAACGAGTTGCAATATATATTTATTATATTTATTGTATTTATACAAGCCAAAAAGAATTTCTACTCGTTTTACTTCATATTGTTAAACAAGTGTCTAAATAAAAAAATGTTATTTATTCATTGTGCTATTGAGCAATCCCACCATGTTATGCAATTTTAACTTTGACAGTCTGTTTTCTATATTTATTATATGCACTTGCACTTTAAAAATAGGGAAGTCCTGTAGGCGCGTCATGTGATCAAGGCCTGCATAGGCCAAAACGCGTCATGGCAGCACAGCGCACAAAGCAAAAGAAACAATAAAGATTTGCACAAATTAAGAGGAGTCTGTTCCTGTTTCTGGTTCCGAAGGCATCGAACCGAGTAAGAAAAAGGTCATTTGTAATATATATATATATATAGATAGATATATATATATATATATATATATATATATATATATATTACCTACTGGCGGTCGCCAGTAGGTAGTTATAGTTAGGACCTAGTTTCCATTGGAAAAGCGTTTTTTGATTTGCCAATATCTTTGGAGCGTTTGACAAATCTTCGCGAAATTTTCAAAACTAATGGCCCACTCCGGTCAGCTCCTGTCTTGAAAGTTTCGGGGTGATTCGTCAAGCGGGGGCCGAGAAAAAAGGGGGGTCCCAAAACGCGTTTTCTCCATGTTAATTTCCATAGGAACGTTTGTCGCGGCTACAGCCCGAACTGCTGAACAGAATTACACTAAATTTGGCAGAGAGGTAGCTCTTGGTCCAGAGTGCACTCTTTGCTTTAAATGGTGTAAATCCGTTCAGTAGTTCCTGAGAAATTTAAAAATAAAAAATATCGTTATCTGGTGACCGAGGAGGATTCGCGAACCCTCCCGATCACGAGCTTCATTCTGATTGGCTGCCAACACTCCAAACCAGGAAGTGTTGGCAGCCATCTTGTGACTCGGTACAACCGACTCACAAGAAAAAAGGTGAAAAAAAAGAAAAGGGGGCAGGGTAGAAACACCCTGACCCCCTAGGCCTGGTCAGGGGGCCCAGAGGGATCCCCAGGGCCAAAAATGTGCGGATCCCGCCAAAAAAAAATGAAGCGTGGGCTCCCACACTTCGTTTTAATGAGCCCCCGGGTGGGCCAGGTCCCTGGGGCAATATGCAAATATCTGTGGGGGCTGCTCGGGCCCCCGCAGCCCCGGGGACCGCCACCTCCTTGGGGCTTGTGTAAATTATGTGCGGGCACACAGCCCCCCCACACCCCCGGGGACCACTACCTCCCCAGGGCTTTCTTTAATTATGTGCGGGGGCACGCGGCCCCCCACTGCCCCAGGGACCACCACCTCCCCAGGGCTTGTGTAAATTATGCACGGGGGCTCCTGCCCCCCCACACTGCCCCAGGGACCACCACCTCCCTGGGGCATTAGTGAAATATGGGTGGGGGCCTCGAGGGACCCCCAAGCCCCGGGGACTGCCACCTTCCCGGGGCTGTGCAATATTAAACATAGTGTGGGGAGGGCTAATGCCCCTCCCCACACTGCCCCGGGGAACACCACCTCCCCAGGGCTTTAATTATGATGGGAGGGGGGCCGCATGGCCCCCCTCTAGGAGCCCTAGATGGCCCTGGAGACCGCCACCCCCCAGGGCCGGCTCCAGCAATGTCCCGGAGTGCCCACCCCCGGCACATTGCAGTTTGCAATGGCACGGCGGGAGCACTGCTCCCGCCCTGTCATTACAAACTCTGCTTTGCTTCATGGAAGTGAGAGCAGGAAACCTGCTCTCACTTCCATGAAGCAAAGCAGTATTCCTTTTGGACAAGGGGAGCTGCATGTTAGCAGCTCCCCTTGTCCAAAAGCAATGCCGGCTCCTGCAGGAGGCTGGGAGCGGCTGGGACTGTGGGGGCATTGGGGCTCCCCTGCGGTCTCCAACATAAGGCCAGGCCCCGGGGGATGGGGTCCCTGGGCCATAATTGGCCTCAGGAGGGGGGCCACGTGGCACCCTCCAAATAACAAAAGAAAAGGGCTGGCAAGGCCTCGGGGGATGGGGTCCCCAGGGCCAATAGTGGCCCAGGGAAGGGGGGCCATGCAGGCCCCCTCCCAAATACTTAATGAAAAAAAAAAACGAGGCAATGTCCCGGGAGATGGGGTCCCCGGGGCTGATAAAGGCCAAGGGAGGGGGCCGCACGGCCCCCTTCCAGTTTTTTTAAAATATATTTTTTTAAAATATTTTTTTTTAAAAATGGGTCAGGCCCTGGGGGATGGGGTCCCCAGCACCCTAAAAATACTAAGGGATGGGGGTCCACACAGCCCCCCTTCTAACAAACCAAAATAAAAAAAAAGCTGGCATCTCGCTGGAGGCCCCGCCCCCTCCCTGCACCACTCTGCAAACACGCCTCCTGGCACGTTCAGGGTTGGGGGATTAAGTCCCCTAGAATCGTAAGGGTCCTTAGGGGCCAACTAGCCCACCAGGTACCTCCAGTATGCCCCACATAGTGGGATTGCTGAGAGGTGGTCTGAGGCGACGCCCCTTTTTACACCACTCTGAAAACACGCCTCTTGGCACACTGCTGGTAGGGCGATGAGGTCCTCTTGTGTCCTGAGGACCTCAGGACTAAAGTGGACTTCATCCCCCGAGCAGGAGTGCGCCAGGAGTGCGCCAGGAGGCGCGTTTGCAGAGTGGTGTAAAAAGGAGGCGTGGCCTCGGACCACTCTCAGCAATCCAGCTGTGTGGGGCTTACTACAGATAACAGGAGGGCTAGTTGGCCCCCAGGGACCCGCAGGAGGCAAGGGGACTTCATCCCCCAACCAAGGGCGCAACAGGATGCGCGTTTGCAGAGTGGTGCAGAAAGGGGGTGTGGCCTTTGTCCACCTCTCAGCAATCCCACTATATGGGGCTTAATGGAGCTATCAGGTAGGCTAGTTGGCCCCTAAGGACCCCCAGCAGCAAAGGGGAATTCACTCCCCATCCAAGAGTGCGCCGGGGAGAGCGTTTGCAGACTGGTGGGCAAAGGGAGCTTACCAATGCTGCTGTGTGGGACGTACTGGAGGTAATAGGAGGGGTAGTTGGCCCCCAAGGTTGTCCTTGGGGGCCAACTACCCCTCCTGTTACCTCCAGTAAGTCCCACACAGTGGTATTGGTAAGATGTCTTCAGAGGCCACGCCCCCCTTTCTTCACCGCTCTGCAAACGTGCCTCCTGGCACACTACGGGTTGGGGGATTAAGTCCACTTTGCTTCTGAGGGACTCTGGGGGCCAAGAAGCCCTCCTGGTACCTCCTGTAAGTCTAAGGCCCAGCCCCCTTTCTCCACCTCTCTGCAAACGCGACTACTAGTTAAAGAAGCATTTGCAATGTAATAGGTTTCACATTTGCGAGAGTTAGAGCTATAGGCGTTGTAAATGTAAAAGTGTTTTACTAATGTTTCTTGGAGTGGGGTGGATGTAGGTTGTGTGTAGTGGAAATATGTGGTATGATGTGCAGTGAAATTATGTGGATAGACTTTGACTTTGATGTGGATAGAAGGTATGTGGTATTTAGTGGATAGGAATTATGTAGAGTGCGATTATGTGTTATGGAGAGTAATCATGTGGTATGGTAGTCTGTGTTGTGGAGTTGTAAACTCAGGTTTAGTCTTCCTCGTTTCCATAGAAGCTAAACTATAAAGTCAATGAGACAAAAAAAAGAAGGAACCACTGAGGAGCACTTCTGGACCTAGTCAGAGGTATGAGCAGGGCCACTAGAATTATGCGACTGTTTGGCTGCACCGACTTTCATGTGTGACATCATGTGCTGCCTAATCTGCATACTTGAACAAAAAAAGCCTTGTTTCTAGCTCAAATGGCTCAAATGTTACCAAAAATGCAGCGACAAGTGTTACAGCGTGGTGGAAGGTCCTTTGCAAACCTAGAATGGTCACCTGTTACTTATTGCTAAATGTGGGTGTTAAATTGGTAATAATGGTGTGCAAGCCACTCTTGCTTCTTTCTGCGTCTCTTTTGCCTCTTTCTGTATTTCTGTTGCTTCTTTCTGCACCTTTCTTTTTCTGCACTTCTCTTGCTCTTTCTGCAAATCTCTTCTACTTTCTGCACCTCTTTTGCCTCTTTCTGCATCTCTGTTGCCTCTTACTGCACCTCACTTGCTTCTTTGTGCACCCCTCTTGGCTCTTTGTGCACCTCTGTTGCCTCTTTCTGCACCCCTCTTCCCTCTTTCTGCACCCCTCTTGCCTCTTTCTGCACCTCTGTTCCTTCTTTCTGCACATCTTTTGTTTCTTTCTGCACCTCTGTTGCTTCTTTCTGCACCCCTCGTGCCTCTTTCACACCCCTCTTTCCGCACCCCTCTTGCCCTTTCTGCACCTCTGATCCTTCTTTCTGCACTTCTTTTGTTTCTTTCCGCACCTCTCACTTCTTTCTGCACCCCTTTAGCATCTCTTTCTGCACCCCTTTTCCCTCTTTCTGCACCTCTCTTACCTTTTTCTGCACCTCTGTTCCTTCTTTCTGCACTTCTTCTGTTTCTTTCTGTAGCTCTCTTGCTTCTCTCTGCACCCCCTTGCCACTTTCTCCACCCATCCACCCTCTTTCTGCACCCCTGTTGCCTCTTTCTGCACCTGTTCTTTCTTTCTGCACTTCTTTTGTTTCTTTCTACACTCCTCTTGCTTCTTTCTGCACTCCTCGTGCCTCTTTCACACCCCTCCTCCCTCTTTGTGCACCCTTCTTGCCTCTTTCTGCACCCCTCTTCCTTCTTTCTGCACCCCTGTTGCCTCTTTCTGCACCTCTGTTCTTTCTTTCTGCACTTCTTTTGTTTCTTTCTGCACATCTCTTGCTTCTTTCTGCACCCCACGTGCCTCTTTCTGTACCCCTCTTCCTAATTTTTGCACCCCTCTTGCCGCTTTCTGTACCTCTGTTGTTTCTTTCTGCACTCCTCTTGCTTCTTTCTGCATTCCTCGTGCCTCTTTCACACCCCTCTTCCCTCTTTGTGCACCTCTCTTGCCTCTTTCTGTACCCCTCTTCCCTCTTTCTGCATCCCTCTTGCCTCTTTCTGCACCTCTGTTCCTTCTTTCTGTACTTCTTTTGTTTCTTTCTGCACTCTTCTTGCCTCTTTCTCTGCCCCTCTTGTCCCTTTCTGCATCTCTGTGGCTTCTTTCTGCACTTCTCTTGTCTCTTTCTCCACCCCTCTTCCTTCTTTCTGCACCTCTGCTGCTTCTTTCTGCACCTCTTTTGCTTCTTTCTGCACCCCTCGTGTCTCTTTAACACCCATCTTCCCGCACCCCTCTTGCCTCTTTCTGCACCTCTGTTCCTTTTTTCTGCACTTCTTTTGTTTCTTTCTGCACCTCTCACTTCTTTCTGCACCCTTTAGCCTCTTTCTGCACCCTCTTCCCTCTTTCTGCACCTCTCTTGCTTCTTTCTGCACCTTTGTTCCTTCTTTCTGCACTTCTTCAGTTTCTTTCTGCAGCTCTCTTACTTCTTTCTGCACCCCCTTGCCTCTTTCTCCACCATTCCACCCTCTTTCTGCAACCCTGTTGCCTCTTTCTGCACCTCTGTTCTTTCTTTCTGCACTTCTTTTGTTTAATTCTGCACATCTCTTGCTTCTTTCTGCATCCCACGTGCCTCTTTCTGCACCCCTCTTCCCTCTTTTTGCACCCCTCTTGCCTTTTTCTGTACCTCTTTTGCTTCTTTCTGCACTCCTCTTGCTTCTTTCTGCACCTCTGTTCCTTCTTTCTGCTTTGTTTTCTTTTTTTCTGCACCTCTCGCTTCTTTCTGCACCCCTTTTGCCTCTTTCTGCACCTCACGTGCCTCTTTCTGCACCCCTCTTCCCTCTTTTTGTACCCCTCTTGCCTCTTTTTGCACTCTGTTGCTCCTTTCCGCACTCCTCTTGCTTCTTTCTACACCGCTCTTGCTTCTTTCTGCAACACTCGTGCTTCTTTCTGCACCCATCTTCCCTCTTTCTGCACCCCTCTTGCCTCTTTCTGCACCTCTGTTCCTTCTTTCTGCACTTCTTTTGTTTTTTCCTGCACCTCTCTTGCTTCTTTCTGCACCCCTCTTGCTTCTTTCTCCACCCCTGTTCCTCCTTTTTTGCACCTCTGTTGCTTCTTTCTGCACTTCTCTTGCCTCTTTCTCCACCCCTCATCCCTCTTTCTGCACCTCTGTTGCTTCTTCCTATACTTCTCTTGCTTCTTTCTGCACCTCTGTCCCTTCTTTCTGCAACCCTTGTGCTTCTTTCTGCACCCCTCTTCCCTCTTTCTGCACCCCTCTTGCCTCTTTCTGCACCTCTGCTCCTTCGTTCTGTACTTCTATTGTTTCTTTCTTCAACTCTCTAGCTTCTTTCTGCACGCCTCTTACTTCTTTCTGCACCTCTCGTGCCTCTTTCACACCCCTCTTTCCTCTTTCTGCACCCCTCTTGCCTCTTTCTGCACCTCTGTTCCTTCTTTCTGCACTTCTTTTGTTTCTTTCTGCATCTCTCTTGTTATTTTCTGTATCCCTCTTGCCTCTTTCTCCACCCCACTTCCCCCTTTCTGCATCTCTGTTGCTTCTTTATGCATTTCTCTTGCTTCTTTCTGCAGCTCTCTTGCTTCTTTCTGCACCCCTTGCCTCTTTCTCCACCCATCCACCCTCTTTCTGCACCCCTGTTGCCTCTTTCTGCACCTCTGTTCTTTCTTTCTGCACTTCTTTTGTTTCATTCTGCACATCTCTTGCTTCTTTCTGTACCCCACGTGCCTCTTTCTGTACCCCTCTTCCCTCTTTTGCACCCCTCTTGCCTTTTTTGCACCTCTGTTGCTTCTTTCTGCACTCCTCTTGCTTCTTTCTGCACTCCTCGTGCCTTTTTCACACCCCTCTTCCCTCTTTGTTCACCCCTCTTGCCTATTTCTGCACCTCTGTTCCTTCTTTCTGCTTTTTTTCTTTTTCTCTGCACCTCTAGCTTCTTTCTGCACCCCATTTGCCTCTTTCTGCTCCCCACATGTCTCTTTCTGCACCCCTCTTCCCTCTTTTTGTACCCCTCTTGCCTCTTTCTGCACCTCTGTTGCTTCTTTCTGCACTCCTCTTGCTTCTTTCTACACCTCTCTTGCTTCTTTCTACAACACTCGTGCTTCTTTCTGCACCCCTCTTCCCTCTTTCTGCACTCCTCTTGCCTCTTTCTGCACCTCTCTTCCTTCTTTCTGCACTTCAGTTGTTTCTTTCTGCACCTCTCTTGCTTCTTTCTGTACCCCTCTTGCCACTTTCTCCACCCCTGTTCCCCCTTTTTGCATCTATGTTGCTTCTTTCTGCACTTCTCTTGCCTCTTTCTCCACCCCCTCATCCCTCTTTCTGCACCTCTGTTGCTTCTTCCTACACTTCTCTTGCTTCTTTCTGCACCTCTGTCCCTTCTTTCTGCATCCCTTGTGCCTCTTTCTGCACCCCTCTTCCCTCTTTCTGCAACCCTCTTGCCTCTTTCCGCACCTCTGTTCCTTCGTTCTGCACTTCTATTGTTTCTTTCTGCAACTCTCTTGCTTCTTTCTGCATGCCTCTTACTTCTTTCTGCACCTCTTGTGCCTCTTTCACACCCTCTTTCCTCTTTCTGCACCCCTCTTGCCTCTTTCTGAACCTCTGTTCCTTCTTTCTGCACTTCTTTTGTTTCTTTCTGCATCTCTCTTGTTATTTTCTGTATCCCTCTTGCCTCTTTCTCCACCCCACTTCCCCTTTCTGCATCTCTGTTGCTTCTTTATGCATTTCTCTTGCTTCTTTCTGCAGCTCTCTTGCTTCTTTCTGCACCCCTTGCCTCTTTCTCCACCCATCCACCCTCTTTCTGCACCCCTGTTGCCTCTTTCTGCACCTCTGTTCTTTCTTTCTGCACTTCTTTTGTTTCATTCTGCACATCTCTTGCTTCTTTCTGTACCCCACGTGCCTCTTTCTGTACCCCTCTTCCCTCTTTTTGCACCCCTCTTGCCTTTTTTGCACCTCTGTTGCTTCTTTCTGCACTCCTCTTGCTTCTTTCTGCACTCCTCGTGCCTTTTTCACACCCCTCTTCCCTCTTTGTTCACCCCTCTTGCCTATTTCTGCACCTCTGTTCCTTCTTTCTGCTTTTTTTCTTTTTCTCTGCACCTCTAGCTTCTTTCTGCACCCCATTTGCCTCTTTCTGCTCCCCACATGTCTCTTTCTGCACCCCTCTTCCCTCTTTTTGTACCCCTCTTGCCTCTTTCTGCACCTCTGTTGCTTCTTTCTGCACTCCTCTTGCTTCTTTCTACACCTCTCTTGCTTCTTTCTACAACACTCGTGCTTCTTTCTGCACCCCTCTTCCCTCTTTCTGCACTCCTCTTGCCTCTTTCTGCACCTCTCTTCCTTCTTTCTGCACTTCAGTTGTTTCTTTCTGCACCTCTCTTGCTTCTTTCTGTACCCCTCTTGCCACTTTCTCCACCCCTGTTCCCCCTTTTTGCATCTATGTTGCTTCTTTCTGCACTTCTCTTGCCTCTTTCTCCACCCCCTCATCCCTCTTTCTGCACCTCTGTTGCTTCTTCCTACACTTCTCTTGCTTCTTTCTGCACCTCTGTCCCTTCTTTCTGCATCCCTTGTGCCTCTTTCTGCACCCCTCTTCCCTCTTTCTGCAACCCTCTTGCCTCTTTCCGCACCTCTGTTCCTTCGTTCTGCACTTCTATTGTTTCTTTCTGCAACTCTCTTGCTTCTTTCTGCATGCCTCTTACTTCTTTCTGCACCTCTTGTGCCTCTTTCACACCCCTCTTTCCTCTTTCTGCACCCCTCTTGCCTCTTTCTGAACCTCTGTTCCTTCTTTCTGCACTTCTTTTGTTTCTTTCTGCATCTCTCTTGTTATTTTCTGTATCCCTCTTGCCTCTTTCTCCACCTCACTTCCCCCTTTCTGCATCTCTGTTGCTTCTTTCTGCATTTCTCTTGCTTCTTTCTGCATTTCTGTTGCTTCTTCATGCATTTCTCTTGCTTCTTTCTGCATCTCTCTTGCTTCTTTCTGCACCCCTTGTGCTTCTTTCTGCACCCCTCATACCTCTTTCTGCACTCCTCTTGCCTCTTTCTGCACCTCTGTTGCTTCTTCCTGCACTTCTTTTGTTTCTCTCTGCACCCCTCTTGCCTCTTTCTGCACCTCTGTTCCTTCTTTCTGCACTTCTTTGTTTCTTGCTGCACATCTCTTGCTTCTTTCTGCACCCCACGTGCCTCTTTCTGCACCCCTCTTCCCTCTTTTTGCACCCTTCTTGCTTCTTTCTGTACCCCTCTTGCCACTTTCTCCACCCCTGTTCCCCCCTTTTTGCATCTCTGTTGCTTCTTTCTGCACTTCTCTTGCCTCTTTCTGCACCCCTCTTGCCTCTTTCTGCACCTCTGTTCCTTCTTTCTGCACTTCTTTTGTTTCTTTATGCACATCTCTTGCTTCTTTCTACACCCCACGTGCCTCTTTCTGCACCCCTTCCCTCTTTTTGCACCCCTCTTGCCTCTTTCTGCACCTCTGATGTTTCTTTCTACACTCCTCTTGCTTCTTTCTGCACTCCTCGTGCCACTTTCACATCCCTCTTCTGTCTTTCTGCACCCCTCTTGCCTCTTTCTGCACCTCTGTTCCTTCTTTCTGCACTTATTTTCTTTCTTTCTGCAGCTCTCTTGCTTATTTTTGCACCCCCTTGCCTCTTTCTCCACCCCTTTTCCCTCTTTCTTCTCCCCTGTTTTCTCTTTCTGCACCTATGTTCCTTCTTTCTGCACTTCTTTTGTTTCTTTCTGCAACTGTCTTGCTTCTTTCTGCATGCCTCGTGCTTCTTTCTGTGCCCCTCATGCCTCTTTCACACCCTTCTTCCTTCTTTCTGCACCTCTCTTGCCTCTTTCTGCACCTCTGTTCCTTCTTTCTGCACTTCTTTTGTTTCTTTCTGCACCTCTCTTGTTTATTTCTGTATCCCTCTTGCCTCTTTCTCCACCCCACTTCCCCCTTTCTGCATCTCTATTGCTTCTTTCTGCATTTCTCTTGCTTCTTTCTGCATCTCTCTTGCTTCTTTCTGTACCCCTCGTGCCTCTTTCTGCACCCCTCATCCCTCTTTCTGCACTCTTCTTGCCTCTTTCTGCAACTCTGTTGCTTCTTTCTGCACTTTTTTTGTTTCTTTCTGCACCCCTCATGCCTCTTTCTGCACCTCTGTTCCTTCTTTCTGCACTTCTTTTGTTTCTTTCTGCACCTCACGCTGCTTTCTGCACCCCTTTTGCCTCTTTCTGCCACCCCTCTTGCCTCTTTCTGTACTTCTGTTCGTTCTTTCTGCACTTTTTTTGTTTCTTTCTGCAGCTCTTTTGCACCTTTCTGTCCCCCTTTGCCTCTTTCTCTGCCCCTCTTTCTTCACCCCTCTTGCCTCTTTCTGCACCTCTGTTGCTTCTTTCTGCTCTACTCTTGCTTCTTTCTGCATCTCTTTGTTTCTTTCTGCACCACTCGTGCTTCTTTCAGCACCCCTCTTTCTGCACCCCTCTTGCTCTTTCTGCACCTTTGTTCCTTTTTTCTGCTCTTCTTTTGTTTCTTTCTGCACCTCTCTTGCTTCTTTCTTCACCCCTCTTGCCACTTTCTCCACCCCTGTGCCCCCTTTTTGCATCTTTTTTGCTTCTTTCTGCACGTCTCTTGCCTCTTTCTCCACCCCTCATTCCTCTTTCTGCACCACTGTTGCTTCTTTCTGCACTTCTTTTGCTTCTTTCTGCACCTCTGTCCCTTCTTTCTGCAACCCTTGTGCCTCTTTCTGCACCCCTCTTCCCTCTTTCTTCACCCCTCTTGCCTCTTTCTGCACCTCTGTTCCTTCTTTCTGCACTTCTTTTGTTTCTTTCTGCAGCTCCTTTGCTTCTTGCTGCAGCCCCTTGCCTCTTTCTGCAGCCCCTTACCTCTTTCTCCACCCCTCTTCCCTCTTTCTGCACCCCTGTTGCCTCTTTCTGCACCTCTGTTACTTCTTTCTGCACTTCTTTTGTTTCTTTCTGCACATCTCTTGCTTCTTTCTGTACTTCTCTCGCCTCTTTCTGTGCTCAAATGGGAAGTGCAAGCTGTCAAGTTTAAAGGTCTGTGTGCTCTTGTGACTGAGGTATATGTCTACTTGTATATGTATTCTCACATGTGTTATGCATCTGAAGATGGTAGCTTAAAAAGTGGGTAGCTTCTTCTATAGATGGTTAAATGTTCTCAGTTCTGCTCTGTCATTCGGTTGCACAGGCAGACATGTCTTATGTATATAGGTGTTATAGAGGCACTCAAATATACTATTGAATACCCATGTACCCTGTATTGTGAGCAGAAATAAATACATACACCTTCTTGTACACAAATTTACAGAGTATGCTGTTTGAAACACAGGTATTCAAGTATTTGTATGTTTATTTGTATGTAACATGTCACTAGGTAAAAGCAGACACACATGCATGCATACCTTCACAAACTTGGTGAGACTTACAACAGTGATATGGTTAGGATTGCTGTTTTACATTTGGTAGGCCTAACATTCTGAGCAGTCGATGAATAGTGAACCTTGAAGAGAAAAGTGAGGTTTAAGACATCCTGGGAGAAGGATTAGTGATTAAGCTACTTTATATGAGTCTGTTGTAAGGTACAGTCAAAGTAGGCCTCTTTCTGCACCTCTGTTGGTTCTTTCTGTACTTCTCTTGCTTCTTTCTGTACCTTTCTTCCTCTTTCTGGACCTGTGCTGCCTCTTTCTGCACTTCTCTTGCTTCTTTCTGTGCCTTTCTTCATCTTCCTGCACATGTCCTACCTATGTAGGCATATTTAGAAATTAGCATTTACAAAACCTTAGATATTCACTGAAAAAACCATAGGTTTCAGGGACATTATAGTTAGTAATTAGCATTTAAAAAACCTTTGAAATTCACTGAAAAAACCATAGGTTTCAGGGACGTTATAGTTAGTTGGACATTTCTCTCGTACAAAACCAGAGAAATTCGGCCGTTATAGTTAGTTGAGCTAACTATAACTTGTGCCCACGCAATGCACTGCTGATGACGTCACATATTACATCACTCATGACATGGTCAGTGACATCACTGATGACATCTCAAATGACATTACTGATGACCCCATCCCCTGTGGTGTGTTTTAAGTTGGGGGATTAAGTCCCCTTGAATCCTGAGGGTCCCTGGGGTCCAACAAGCCCACCAGGTACCTCCAGTAAGCGCCACAGAGCTGCGTTGCAGAGAGGTGTAAAAAGGGGCGTGGCTTCGGACCACCTCTCTGCAACGCAGGCCTGTGGCGCTTACTGGAAGTACCTGGTGGGCTAGTTGGGCCCCAGGGACCCTCAGGATTCAAGGTGACCTAATCCCCCAACTTAAAATGCGCCACGGGGTGCGTTTGCACAGTGGTGAAGGGAGGGGGCGGGGCCTCAGGTGACATGTGTGCAAACACGCCCTGTGGCACATTTTAAGTTGGGGAATTAATTCCCCTTGAATCCTGAGGGACCCTGGGGGCCAACTAGCCCACCAGGTACCTCCAGTAAGCACCACAGGCCTGCCTTGCAGAGAGGTGGTCCGAGGCCATGCCCCTTTTTACACCTCTCTGCAACGCAGCTCTGTGGCGCTTACTGGAGGTACCTGGTGGGCTAGTTGGACTCCAGGGACCCTCAGGATTCAAGGAGACTTAATCTCCCAACTTAAAACGCACCACAGGGTGTGTTTGCACAGTGGTGAAGGGAGGGGGCGGGGCCTGATGTGACAAGTGTGCAAACGCGCTCCGTGGTGCGTTTTAAGTTGGGGGATTAAGTCCCCTTGTATCCTGAGGGTCCCTGGGGGCCAATTAGCCCACCAGGTACCTTCAGTAAGTGCAACAGAGTTGCGTTGCAGAGAGGTAGGTAAAAAGGGGCGTGGTCTCGGACCACCGCTCTGCAACGCAGCTCTGTGGTGCTTACTGGAGGCACCTGGTGGGCTAGTTGGGCCTTAGGGACCCTCAGGATTCAAGGGGACTTAATCTCCCAACTTAAAACGCGTCACGGGGTGCGTTTGCACACTTGTCACATCAGGCCCCACCCCCTCCCTTCACCACTGTGCAAACGGGCCCTCTGGCGTGTTGTAAGTTGGGGGATTAAGTCCCCTTGAATCCTGAGGGTCCCTTGGGTCCAACTAGCCCACCAGGTACCTCCAGTAAGCGCCACAGAGCTGCGTTGCAGAGAGGTGTAAAGAGGGGAGTGGCCTTGGACCACCTCTCTGCAACGCAGCTCTGTGGCGCTTACTGGAGGTACCTGGTGGGCTAGTTGGCCCCTGGGGACCCTCAGGATTCAAGTGGAATTAATCCCCCAACTTAAAACCCACCAGGGGGCGTGTTTGCACAGTGGTGAAGGGAGGGGCGGGCCTGATGTGACATGTGTGTACTTATCCAATCACTCCGCCAAAACCCAAGCACTTATAAATTCACCATGCACTCTCCTTGCAGTATTCTAATTATCCAGTCAGTACCCATGCACTCATGCAATGACCCATGCACTAACTCATGCACTACTACAATACTCTGAGCACTACTGATGCAGTCCAGCCATCGCCCTGTCACTACCCATGCACTCCTCCTATCACCCAGCGAGCACCATGTACTTATCCAATCACTCCGCCAAAACCCAAGCACTTATAAATTCACCATGCACTCTCCTTGCATTACTCTAATCATCCAGTCAGTACCCATGCACTCATGCAATGACCCATGCACTAACTCATGCACTGCTACAATACCCTGAGCACTACTGATGCAGTCCAGCCATCACCCTGTCACTACCCATGCACTCCTCCAATCACCCAGCGAGCACCATGTACTTATCCAATCACTCCGCCTAAACACAAGCACTTATAAATTCACCATGCACTCTCCTTGCAGTACTCTAATCATCCAGTCACTACCCATGTACTCATGCAATGACCCAGGCACTAACACATGCACTGCTACAATCCCCTGAGCACTACTGATGCAGCCCAGCCATCTCTTTGTCACTACCCATGCACTCCTCCAATCACCCAGCCAGCACCATGTACTTATCCAATCACTCCGCCAAAACCCAAACACTTATATATTCACCATGCACTCTCCTTGCAGTACTCTAATCATCCAGTCAGTACCCATGTACTCATCCAATGACCCAGGCACTAACTCATGGCAAATACAGAGGAGGTCATGCTAATCACAGGGGTACCCCAACCATAGTTTTTCCTAGTGTATGTAGGTGTTTTCACTGTATTCTAAGTGTCTTTTAACATAGCACTGGCTCTAGGGCCGGTTAGTCAGAGTCAGTTACCACCAGTACCCGTCAGCAAAAAGTTGGGGTCACAGGAGGACTTTCTGCTCCTCTGTTGGTTCTTTCTGCACATCTCTTGCTTCTTCTTGCACTTTTCTTCGTTTTTCTGGACTTCTGTTGCCTCTTTCTGCATTTGTCTTGCTTCTTTGTGCGCTTTTCTTCCTCTTTCTTCACATGTCCTACCTTTCTAGGCATAGTTAGAAATTAGCATTTAAAAAACCTTTGAAATGCACTGAAAAAAACATAGGTTTCAGGGACGTTATAGTTAGAAATTAGCATTTAAAAAACCTTTGAAATTCACTGAAAAAACCATAGGTTTCAGGGACGTTATAGTTAGAAATTAGCATTTAAAAAACCTTAGAAATTCACTGAAAAAACCACAGGTTTCAGGGACGTTATAGTTAGTTGGACATTTCACTCATACAAAACCAGAGAAATTCCCCCGTTATAGTTAGTTCAGCTAACTATAACTGGCGCCCCCGCAATGCACTGCTGATGACATCACATATTACATCATTCATGACATGGTCAGTGACATCACTGATGACATCACTGATGACATCTCAAATGACATCACTGATGACATCATCCACGTGAAAATCTGATGCACCTCCTCACACTCTAATATAACCTTTGATACACCCACTGTAAAATACAGACTACCATTTTCTAAACCATCGACACACCAATACCAGTTACTACATGCGTACTCACTGATTCCTAGGTCTACACACACATCCACTCATTCACCCATACAATCACTCATACATGCAGTCACTCATCAATACAACACTATCATATGCACTCATACACCTATACAGACACTCACACACCGCCAATCATCCATGGAGTTACTCACACACCTAGTCAGTCATGCAAAGAATCAATCACACTCCCATTTACTCACCTATACAGATAGTAACACATACTTACTCTCTTATATAATCACTGATACAAGTACACACTTATCCATACAGCCACTCTCACAATCACTGACTCTCACGTATAGTCATTTATACTCCAACTCTCACATACACTGCCTTTTCCCTATGCAGTTACTTGGACATGTACCACTGAGACATCCATTCACTCACCAACACACCCATACACACACTCACCCACCCATACACCTGTTTCCACATGTACTCTTGAACCCATACACCCAGTGAATCAACCACTCACACATCTATACATCTATGCACAGAGTCACACACCTCCCACCCACCCACACACACACTCAGTCTCCCATACAAATTCTCAAGCAACCAATCAGTAGCCAATATAGACACTCATGTAGCTACTCACCAAACCATGCATTCAGTAAGACACATTTAATCACTCACTTATACAGTCAGTCACGCACCTACTAAATCATCCATCCAGACACTTATACACCCACTCATCCTTCAATACACCTTGGCATATATATAAAACATATTTAAACTTTACAGAAACACACAGTCACTGGATGATGTCATCAGTGATGTCATCAGTGATGTCATTTGAGATGTCATCAGTGATGTCATCAGTGATGTCACTGACCATGTCATGAATGATGTAATATGTGATGTCATCAGCAGTGCATTGCGGGGCGCGAGTTATAGTTAGCTGAACTAACTATAACGGGGGAATTTCTCTGGTTTTATACGAGTGAAATGTCCAACTAACTATAACGTCCCTGAAACTTGTGGTTTTTTCAGTGAATATATATATATATATATATATATATATATATATATATATTCACTGAAAAAACCATAGGTTTTAGGGACAGTTATAGTTAGTTGGACATTGCACTCGTACAAAACCCGTGAAATTCCCCGTTATAGTTAGTTCAGCTAACTATAACTTCGCGCCCCGCAATGCACTGCTGATGACGTCACATATTACATCACTCATGACATGGTCAGTGACATCACTGATGACATCACTGATGACATCTCAAATGACATCACTGATGACATTATCCAGTGACTGTGTGTTTCTGTAAAGTTTAAATATGTTTAATATATATAGGGAAAGGCGTATTGAAGAATGAGTGGGTGTATAAGTGTCTGTATGGATGATTTAGTAGGTGCGTGACTAACTCTATAAGTGAGTGATTAAACATATCTTACTGAATGCATGGGTTAGTGACTAAACTGGGTGAATGTCTGTATCCGTCTGTCTGTTGCTGTGTAAGTGGCTGCATGGGTTTGTGAATAGCTACATGAGTGTCTATATGAGTTATTGATTGGTTGTCTGAGTATCTGTATGGGTGCCTGAGTGTTTGTGTAGGTGGGGTGGGTGCGACTCTGTGCATAGATGTGTGAGTGGGTGATTCACTGGGTGGATGGTTTCAAGAGTGCATCTGTGATAGACTGTATGGGTGGGTAAGTGTGTGTAAGAGTGTATTAGTGAGTGAATGTATGTCCCAGTGGTACATGTGTGAGTAACTACATATGTGAAAGGCAGTATATATGTGTGTTGGAGTATATAAATAGCTATAAGCGAGAGTGTGTGATTGTGAGAGTGACTGTATGGATGAGTGTGTGCTTGCATCAGTGATTGTATAAGAGCGTAAGAATGTGCTAGTATTTGTATGAGTAAGTGAGCTGGTGTGTGTATAACTGTATAGGTGAGTAAATGGCAGTGTGTTTAATTATTTGCATGACTGACTAGGTGTGTGAGTACCTCTATGGATGAGTGGCGGTGTTTGAGTGTCTATATAGGAGTATGAGTGCATATGATAGTCCTGTACTGAGTGACCATAAGTATGAGTGACTGTACAGGTGAGTGAGTGGATGTGTGTGTAGACCTAAGAATCAATGAGTGGGTATGTAGTTATTGGTGTTGGAGTGTCTATGGTTTTGCGAATGGCAGTCTGTAATTTAGAGTGGGTGTATCAAAGGTTATATTAGGGTGTGAGGAGGTGCATCAGATTACCACGTGGATGATGTCATCAGTGATGTCATCAGTGATGTCATTTGAGATGTCATCAGTGATGTCATCAGTGATGTCACTGACCATGTCATGAGTGATGTAATATGTGACGTCATCAGCAGTGCATTGCGGGGCGCGAGTTATAGTTAGCTGAACTAACTATAACGGGGAATTTCACGGGTTTTGTACGAGTGCAATGTCCAACTAACTATAACTGTCCCTAAAACCTATGGTTTTTTCAGTGAATTTGTAAGGTTTTTTAAATGCAAATTTCTAACTATAACGTGTCCGAAACCTATGGTTTTTCCAGTGAATTTCAAAGGTTTTTTAAATGCTAATTTCTAACTATAACGTGTCTGAAACCTATGGTTTTTCAGTGAATTTCAAAGGTTTTTTAAATGCTAATTTCTAACTATAACGTGCCTGAAACCTATGGTTTTTTCAGTGAATTTCAAAGGTTTTTTAAATGCTAATTTCTAACTGTAACGTGCCTGAAACCTATGGTTTTTTCAGTGAATTTCAAAGGATTTTAAATGCTAATTCCTAACTATAACATGTCTGAAACCTATGGTTTTTTTCAGTGAATTTCAAAGGTTTTGTAAATGCCAATTTTTAAATGTATTAATTGTTATTTTTATTTTTTTCATACTGATTTACTACATTTTTTTAAACTATTTACTTTTAGATATTTTATTTTTTAAATTACATTGTAATTACATTATACGTGACATTACAAAATATACATTCTCAGAATGAATTACTTTAGTTTAAATACTTTGCAAATAGGCAATAGACTTTTAAGTACAGTAGTTACAGTTGTTGCAATGGGCAACACAATTTCAAACACAATGGAACATTGAGCTCAAAGTGAATTTCTAGCTAAATGCAATTAGTTACTTTATGGATTACTTTTCTAACCACAGGACTGAATCCTAGATTCAGTCCTGGGACATCTCCTGTAAACAGTTGAGTAAAAGCGTTTTGGTTACAGTAGTGATTTTTAAGGAATATTATTGTATTTTAAAAGTTGACACTTAGAAACTTTTTCACATAGAATCACCAATGTTATCCTACGGGAGGAAATTCACTTAGCAGGTAAGTAGTGTTATCGTTACTTTTTCTTACTCAGTGGTGGATCCTGGATCCAGCACTGGTGCATCTCCTGTAAACAGTTGAAAGAATGCGTTTAAATCATACAGGCGACTTTTAAGGAATATTTGTAGTTTGTGAAAAACGACACTTTGAAACTTTTCTGCGGAAAACCAGACAATGGATTCCAATGGAAGGAAATACAAGTTACTGGTAAGTACGGTTAGAATTACTTATCAGGGTCAGTGCTGGGCTAAAAGATGCAGCACTGGGTTCTCTCCTGATAACAGGTGAGTAAATCGGAATTCGTATTTCGGCTGATTTTAGAGGAATATTTGTATGTTTCAAAAATCGACACTTAGAAACTTTTTCAGCAAAAAGCAGGCAATGATATCCTATGGAAGGAAATTCAAGTTACTGGTAAGTACGGTTAAAATTACTTTTCAGGATCAGTACTGGGCTGAAAGATGCAGCACTGAGGTCTCTCCTGATAACAGGTGAGTAAATTGGAATTCGTATTTCGGCTGATTTTAGAGGAATATTTGCACAATGGTGAAGGGAGGGGGTGGGGCCTGAGGTGACATCTGTGCAAATGCGCCCCGTGGCGCGTTTTAAGTTGGGGGATTAAGTCCCCTTTAATCATGAGGGTCCCTGGAGGCCAACTAGCCCACCAGGAACCTCCAGTATGCGCCAGGGGGCTGCGTTGCAGAGACGTGTACAGAGGCCACACCCCTTTTTACACCTCTCTGCAAGGCAGCTCTGTGGCGCTTTTTGGAAGTACATGGTGGGCACCCCGGGACACTGCAGGAGCCAGCCCTGGGGGGTGGCGGTCCCCAGGGCCACCAGAGGCTCCAGGAGGGGGGCCGCGCGGCACCCCTCCCATCCAAATGCACAGCCCCGGGGAGGTGGTGGTCCCCGGGGCTCGGGGGTCCTTAACGGACCCCCATTTTCAATTCTGTTAGTGCCCCGGGGAGGTGGTGGTCCCCGGGGCGTGTGGGGGGGCTGGAGCCCCCCCACACATGTTAATTTAAAAAATAAAGAAGCCCCGGGGAGGTGGTGGTCCCCGGGGCTGCGGGAGGGCTCAGAGCCCTCCCGCTACTTTTTCAAATAAAGCCCCGGGGGGTGGCGGTCCCCGGGGCTTGGGGGGCCCTTAGAGGCCCCCCATACATAAAATAAACCCCCCTCAGCATGCCCCCGGGACTTGGCCCACCCGGGGGCAAGTGCATCGAAGCGCGGGAGACCGCGCTTCCATTTTTATCGGCAGGATCCGCGCACCCTGAGCGCATCCTGCCGATTTTTTTTTTTTTTAAATGCTTTTTTGCCCAGGGGTCCTTGTGGGACCCCTGAGCAGACCTAGGGGGTCAGGGTGTTTCTACCCTGCCCCCTTTGTGCGTTTTGCGCACTTGTTTCTTCTGGGTTTTTTTTCTAATTGGCAGAATCCGCGCACCCTGAGCGCATCCTGCCGATTTAAAAAAAAAAAAATGCTACCGAGGGACAAAATGGCTGCCAACACTTCCTGATTTGGAGTGTTGACAGCCACTTGACAGCCAATTAGCATGCAGCTCGTGATCGGGAGGGTGCGCGAATCCGATGCGGCCATAGATATATATGTGATTTTCCTTTTGATTTTCACAGGAACTACTGAACAGATTTACACCATTTAACAAAAAGGGTTCTTTCTGAACTAAGAACTACCTCTTTGCCAAATTTGGTGTAATTCCGTTCAGCAGTTCGGGCTGTAGCCGTGTCTAAAGTTTCCTATGGGAAAATGAATGGGGAAAACACATTTTGGGACCCCCCTTTTTTCTCAGCCCCCACTTGACGAATCACCCCGAGACTTTCAGGGTAGGAGCGGACCGTAGCGGGCCATAAAGTTTGAAACTTTCGCGAAGATTCGTCAACCGGCAAGAGAGTTATTTCAAATAGAATGTCGCGGATTTCCTATGGAAAATAGGTCCTAACTATAACTATCTACTCGCCAGTAGATTATATATATATATATATATATATATATATATATATATATATATATATATATAAATATATATATGTATGTAGATAGGTGAAAGGGTCTCTGCTATATATATATGTATATATGCACAGACCCTCTCACCATGTCCAGTGCAGAAAATCCAGCCACTCCAGTAGGGCAGTTTCAGAGATCAAAGTTTATGTTCAGGTAAATGAAGATAACGCATTTCGACCTTGATAGGTCTTGGTCACATGACCACAGTCGGCAAATCCCAAACATAGATACAGCGTCACAAAGGAACGCAACTTTATGTTAGACATAATAAACAGACTTCCGCTCAGGGAAAACCTCGAGCGACATGCCTTACAAAGATAAAAGAAAACAAATTCTGTATCTCATAAATTATAAGTTTGTGATAACCACCTCAAATAGTGTACATCACTAAATGACTCAATAACATAGCTCCAAACAGGGTGAGGATGGCACTTCTGTAAACATTCTAGGATACAGGACTACATTACCCGTGTTCCCTCATGTTGTGCTTTGGTGCTCATGTATAATTGTCATAGATTACCATCCAGCCCATTAAATGCGGGGAATAGTCACTATCAGCCCCATTCAGGTGGTCTACTGTTCGGAGCGATGACAGGGCCCTCCAAATAGCATTGCTTCAGAAACGTGTGATGGGAAGACAATTGTGGTGACTCACAGGATAAGAATGACTCCTAATGACTTCATCCATGCATATCTCCAAAATGGTCAAACATAGCTTTTGTTTTGTTTTCCAAATGGTCAGGCATGAGATGGCAGGCAGGGCCTTCTGAATCAGGTCTAATACATCTGATATGAAGATAATTGCTCATTCTTCAGGTGTTTGAGTTTCATGCAGAGCACTTTCAGGACCCATGCTGCGCTGAGAGGATGGTGATATTGGAGGTCTGTTCAACAAGATTGACCAAAAAACGTAGTTTCCTTAAGGTGATTGATAGAGATAGCAGCAGAATTTCAGTTTTGTTGCCTTTAAAGAAAATAACTTAGAGAGGAGTAAGAGACCAAACAGCTGCTTACCATGTATTTTGTATCCAGTTGCCAGCTTTGAGTACCCATCCAGGATTTTCCTCAGTTAAAGGAACTTTAAGAGAGTCCTTCAGTGTCTCTCTGCTGTCTGTTAGGTTCTTCAATATGTTAATTGCAGTCCCCTGAAAAGCAGTACAGTTCTGAGCAGATTGTTTAAGGAATGTTGGGCTGTGAACATGCGATGACACCATGAATTGCTGGCACTCAGTATCGGAGATGCCATGACTAGCTGCAATGTTTCTTTCATTCTCTACCACACCTTGCGTATGAGGCCAAAATGAATGAAAAAATTGCAGCGACACTCCTGCCACCAACAATAAACCCACAAGAGAGTTAATTGCAAAGTTTATGCCATTGTCTCAGTGGTCAGCAGATCATTGAAGGCATTTTTTGAATGGTGGTGCATAGGTGTGGCCTACACCACAGAAATCTAGTACATGAGTTAATAGTCACCAGCATGTATTTATATTTGATCCTAAAGTAGAGGGGACCTATTTAGAAAATATCATAGGACTTAATATCAAAGGTAAGGATATCTTTTTCAGGTCTTTAATATCTTTTTTTAAAATATTGTTGTTGCTCCCAGATTTCTGCAGCTCCTAGGATCTACCATCTTTTAAACTGATGCCAGGAGGGTGGATGCCACCCTGCTGAACAATCCACAGATTTCTTCAAAGAAGCACTCCAGGATACTGTGCTTTAAAGTTGCCTTATTAGATAATGCGTTTCTGCATTTTTGCCTTCATCAGATCAATGGTCTTCAGTCATTGTGTCAGCTTAGATAACGGACACCTGTAAACATAGAGAAAACATCGGGAAAAAAACAAAGTGTGTATCTTCCAGTATATTTCTTCGCATGTTGATTCCTTAATGCAAGTTAAGCACAAAATATGCACTCAAAATCAAGAGAAGTATTTTAATGGTTTGTTCAGAGAATGGGGAATGCCAGTTATTTAGTGTGTACAGTGCACAGCATAGTCTGAGTGATTCCATTTGTTCATTAGTCTCCATCACCTTTATAGACAATATAGATAGAAAGAGGGTTACACAATACCTCCACAGCTGATCCCAATGCCTGTGTTTAAACAAATTGCTTATTGTGTTGCATACATTTTCCCAAATTTGTGTCATATAGCTATGGGGAAAGGTGCATGCAGATTTGATTAATAATCATTCCTTCGTTATAAAATATGTATCATCACACATTTTATATTGCAAACTTTGAAAACTCATCTTCCTTCCATGTATTTGGTATAACCTGTTGAATCACCTACAGTTGTTTTTATGTCATAGTCATTTAACGTTGGAAACACTTTCAATATTCCCTTCTTTCCATGTGTTTAATGTGAACAAATATGCACATTTTTGTAAATGAATCCATTCCGCCTCAGTGGGCTAATGTTAACTGGTCATGGTCAGTACATGTACCAATGGTTACTATGTTTTGGAAGATCTATGATCTCCAAAATTGGGTCACCATTATTTTAACTCCTTATCCTTATTGTATTCCCATTTATTCAAACAAATGTAACTGGCCAGCTGCTTGATATATATATTTCAAGAATTCATTAACAAGACATCTTGTCTCTTGACCTTGAATTGAATTGAATTTATTTATTAATTGTTCGATTCATTAAAATCATTACAGTAAGACCTTCAACCCTGATGAAATTTATGAATGAACTACAAAACAATTATCTTCAGCAAACTATATAATACTGTTTTATTAATATAGTTGTATCAAATATCATTTTGAATTCGTTTGATAAATATTAGTCCTTTTAGTACTAGTAATATAATATATTTGTGTTTTTTCAATATTTTGTACGTTTTCATATGTAATCCAATTGTTTCAGAGTAATTAGAAATTGTTAATTTAGTAGTTGGTTGTTGGATTGTTAAGGGATTGGGGTAGGTAGGAAGTTTTTAAAAAATTTAAATATTTGTTTTAATTTTTAATGGCTGTTTTTATTTTTTTTATTTTAATTATGGTAATATATCAGTTAATTAATTGCTAGTTTAATTGTTTGTTGATGTTTGATTAAGTGATATTTGTTTGATCAGGTTATTTCTTAATTTAAAGTTATTCTATTGATTTTATCTTTAGTAAGTGTTAAATGATTTTATCTTTAGTAATTATTTATTGTTATATTTAATAATTATTTTAGTAATAATCTTGTATGTTTACTTTTTTATTAGTTCAAATTTTCTATTAATGTTAATTTTTTAGGCTACAAGACAAGGGAGAGTTTTTATTTGTTTAATCGTGAAATAAAATTGTAATTTTTAAATATCATTGCATTTGTTTTAAATTTCATGAATTTTTTTTTACTTTAAATATGCTTCAAATGTTTTGGTCTATATTGTAGTATTATTTAAAAATGCTGTATTTGGAATAATACATCTGACCCTTCAAAAGTCCAACACTTTCCCTTCTGTTGCTCTGATTGTAGTAGGATTAGTAAATCTGGCCCCTTTAAAGCCCAACACTTTCTCTACTGTTGTTCAGATTGTAGTGGGATTAGTAAATTCAATCCCTCCAAAGTCTAACACTTTCCCCTACTGTTGGTAAGATTGAAATTGAAATAGTAAATCTGACCCCTGGAAAGCCCAATGCTTTCACTACTGTTGTAGTGGCAATATATATTTAATGATTCTATAGTTTTTTTAAATATTATTTTACATTGCTTGTAAAAATAAATAATTAAAGAAACGTTACCTCATATTTTAACTTTTTCATTTTGTTATTCTGTTGTTTTATATAATTTGATCTATGTTTTGTTATGTTTGTTTATTATTTTTTAGTTATTAGGAACAATTGTAATGTTGTGTATTTCAATTTATTGTCTGGATAATTTTAATTTTAAAGCATACATTTTTAAATAGTTAGTTTAATTTAAATATTATATTTTTTAACTGTTTTATTATTCTAAACTTAAAATATAATTGTAATTGAATAATGGCATCTACAGTAAAATCAATTATGGTACCTTTTTATGGAACACAATATTTTTGTCTTGATATGTGTGTAGTTTACTCACAACGTATGCAAGCACAGTATTTTTGCTCCTGCTATTTTTTCACGATATAATTGTGTTTCGATATTTTTGCTTCAGTATATCGTCATAGAAGCCTAAGGGCCTTATAATGAGTTTGGTGGTCCTTCTGTAGGACCACAACAGCTGCGCCCACAGGAGGACCGCCAAGCCTGTGGTGCATCTGCCTGCCGAATTCCAACTTGAATCCAGGGTGGGTGGTGCTGCGGCAGTCTCACGGCTGCTGCTGTGTTAAGCTCATAGGAGAGCCTTAATAGCAGACCTGCAGCACGCTCCTGCATGGTGTGGAATGCTCCATGGCATGCCACACCATGCAGGAGCTGGGTTGAAATTTTAGGGAGGCACAACATGTGCACCTCCCATGCACCCCCAGGCCCAGAAGCGCAAGCAGGGTCCCCTTAGTTGCATCTCCACCACCCTTTTCATGGCAGGCTCAACGCCATGAAATGGGTGGTGGAAATGCAACTTGGAATAGGCTCGGCAGTGCCGCAGCAGCACCGACAGCATATTTCTGACCCTTTCCGCTGAGCCATCAATCAATCAGGGAAATTTTAAGCGTGCTACTCACCCGTGAGGGTCTCAAGGCACTGGGGGGGGGGGGAAGCAGCTCAGGTCAGTCGAAGAGCCAGGTCTTGAGGGTCTTCCTGAAGATGTGCCGGGTGGGGGCGAGTCTGATGTTGATCGGCAGCTTGTTCCAGGTCTTGGCCGCGATGTAGGAGAAGGTTCTTTCACCCGTTAATGCTCTGCGGATGCGCAGGGGTTCAGCGAGGGCGGCGGATCGGAGGTTCCGCTTCGGTACGTGGAAGGAGGTTCTGTCTTTGAGATATTGGGATCCGGTGTTGTGGAGGCATTTGTAGGCGTGGGTGAGTATCTTGAAAGTTACTCTTTTCTTGACGGGGAGCCAGTGGAGGTTACGCAGGTGCTGGGTGATGTGTTCGTGTCTAGGGATGCCGAGGACAAGTCTGGCTGCGGTGTTCTGTATGGTCTGGAGTTTGCAGAGCAGAGACTTGTTGATCCCGGCATAGAGGGCGTTTCCGTAGTCCAGTCTGCTGGTTATGAGTGCGTGGGTGACGGTCTTCCTTGATTCGGGAGGGATCCATTTGAAGGTCTTTCGGAGGATGCGGAGGGTGTTGAAGCAGGTGGAGGCGACAGCGTTGTCGGGTCCTGGAGAGGGAGGAGTCGAGCACGATGCCGAGGTTTCAGGCGTGGTCCGTGGGGGTGGGGTGGGCTGCCGAGGGTGGTGGGCCACCAGGTGTTGTCCCATGCAGAGGGGGAGGGTCCAAGTACCTCTGTCTTTTCTGAGTTGAGCTTCAGGGAGCTGCTGCTCATCCAGGATGCGACGTCCTTCATTCCTTCCTGGAAGTTGAGTATAGTGGTGATGGGGTCCTTGGTGAGGGAGAGGATGAGCAAGGTGTCGTCAGCGTAGGATACTATGCTGAGTCCGTGCTGTCTGACGATGGTGGCGAGGGGGGCCATGTAGATGTTGAAGAGCGTGGGGCTGAGTGAGGATCCTTGGGGTACTCCGCAGTTGATTTCTGTGGGTTCAAAGAGGAAGGGTGGAAGTCTGATTCTTTGGGTTCTGGCCGTGAGGAAGGAGCGGAGCCAGGTGAGGGCGGTTCCCTGTATGCCAGCTTCGTGGAGTGTGGTGGTGAGTGTGCAGTGAGTTACGGTGGGAGACGGTGTCGAAGGCTGCAGAGAGGTCGAGTAGGATCAGGGCTGCGGTGTGTCCTTGGTCGAGGAGGGTGTGAATGACGTCTGTGGCAGCGAGTAGAGCGGTCTCAGTGCTGTGGTTGCTGCGGAATCCAAATTGGGAGGGGTTGAGGATGGAGTTTTCTTCAATTAATTTCGTTAGTTGGATGTTGATAGACTTCTTAGTGACTTTTGCCGTGAAGGGGAGGAGGGAGGTGGGTCGGTAGTTCTTGAGGTCCGTGGGATCTGCTGAGGGCTTCTTGAGTAGGTGTCTGACTTCTGCATGTTTCCAGTCACTGGGAAGATGCCGGTTTTGAAGTTGGCGTTGAAGGTGCATCGTAGTTCTGGAGTGATGGCGGCGGCGGCTCTGTGGAAAATGTGCGAGGGCATGGGTCCGTGGGGGCTCCTGAGTGGATGCCTTTCATGGTCACTGAGGTGTCTTTGGTGGAGACTGGGGACCAGGAGGAGATGGTGGGTTGGCTGGCGTTGCTGGAGGAGGGAGTGGTTTCGGAGTCAGGCATCTGGTCATTGAAGTTGTCGTAGAGGCCCTTGATTTTCAGATGGAAGTAGGAGTCGAGCTTGTTGCAGAGGTCTTGGGAGGGGGTGATCACCTCGCAATCCTGGATCCCGCAGGAGGCGGCAGTCTTGTGGTGGTCCAACTGCCACTCTCGAAATATGGGGGCGGACCCGCAGTGGTGGTGGTGGTCGGACCGCCACCACAAGTACGGCGGTCCTAGGACTGCCATACTCGAAAAGGCCCTAAGTATCTAACTACAAAGTGGTGTCACACTTTTATCAGGTACATTAAAATAAGATTTGTGACTACATAAATTGGTTCAGCTGTCATTGCGGTATATATTGTCGTGCATGTTTTATCATCAGTGGCCACCAATATCTGTGTCTCATAATGATCAATATAGCTGTTACTCAAAGGTGAGAAGAGGCCATCCATTCATTTGCTGATCTTATGAGCGTTACTGTTTACTCCCACTATATTTTCATCTGTCTCCATTTCCAGGAATTAATTCAGTCCACCTTGAGTTAGGTTTCACTGTATGTTTCTGTTTCTCAATGTAGCCTTTTGAAGTCTTTGGGAAGTTAATGTTTTATGGCTAAATCGATTATCAAGATCCACTTTCACTTTGTTTCCGGGTTAAAACGGCACACGCCTGAGTTGCTAATGCCTTATTAGCTTTTGGATTGCCTTTAGTATATGTGCCTTTCCTCGATGTGCAAATGTATTTCACACTTTTCCACAAATCTGTTTACATTTTTTTGATTACCCTTTGTAATCCTTGAAGAAATTGCATGTACAATAGTTCATGTCTAGATTGCATGCCTGACCATAAAACACTGAAACCGCAAAGGCCCATGTCGGAGACACATGTCATTGAATCATCTACAATATTTGTTTGTACCAGAATTCAGCACTAGGAAAGCAGAGATTTACAGGCTCCCTTTATTAATGCACGAGCAGCAGAGTCAGTTTGCTTGGCGCCTACTGTTGGTTGGGTTGACGTGTTAATAATGAATAGTATGGGGTGAGACCATATGGCATGTATTTGGGTTGAGTCATGAATTAACAGTTTATAGTACAAGAACTTGCACTCCGAGCACAGGATCATGTTTAAATTGGACATCTGCTGCTGCCTTGATTGAGGTGTACTGAACCTATCTTATGTTCGGTGCTTTAAGCATTGGCACTAGCACCGGGATACCTCATTCATGGTACTGTGCTCTATAGCAATTTTTTTACTCATTCATTCTTTCATTGGCTACATTGGCATTAGTGCCAGCTTTCAGTGTAGCACTGGCGATTACTAGATTCATTAGTTTTTCTTGGCTACAGCTTGTTTTTTCGACATGGCTGGTTGCACATTATTTTCCTCTGGTGCAATTCATTCCTCAGCAGCAGAGTATATGGGTGATTTCGGTTCTGTGGGTTATGCTGTCTCTCTTTGTGCAGTACTTATGAGTAGCTAGTAGTTTTAGGAATCTCCTTAATCATAAACTCAGCTTGTTAATATGAATGTCTGTAATTTATTTGAGATTTGTGAATGTTTTTGTTCTCCATATCTTCCTTAGAAGGATATTAGTGGACGAGTGGGCCTGACTCTGGTTGCATACCCAGACAGATATGAGCAACAACAAAAAAAAAAACTATAAAAGATTGGAGTTGTTATGTAACACATTTCTTTGAAAAATTAGGTGCTAATCCATTTCTCTTGCGAAAGGTTTGTATCCAAAAAAGTAGACTGCAGGAAACAGTCCTAGACTTCTTTAAATGGATTTTATAGCCATTGTTTGCAAAGATTTATACTGCCATATGTATCTCTACCAACTGGGTTTCCCCTATTTAGTTGTCTGAATTAACTTCCAGAGAGGTTTGAGAATCCATGTGTTTGTTCTTCAGGTCATGAGGGAGCACTGAAAGTAATGTTTTACCAAGGGTGCCTCTGTATATTGCCACAGATGCATGCATATCATATTATCATATACGAAAATATCATCTGACATTAATATTGTGTCCTCAACATCAATTACAAATAGATTGCTCTATTGGTATTAGCTATTTTAATACTACCTGCAGATGAGTTGATATTTTTTATAAATGATCTTTAGAACAAGAGTTTTTTGTAAGGCGATGTTCTGATTATGAATGCGTGCTATCAAACCCCACTAATATGGTTTCAGAAGAAATACATTGTTCTTGATCTGGTGCCAGTCCAAAAGATATACTGATGACCAGAATGTAATGTTTGTCTTGGGAGGGGTGTGTGGCATTTTGCAAGCAGCTGTAGTATATTACATGCTGATCTGAAGGGGGTTTTGTCGCTCATCAAGGGACATTTACCTATTACAGCAGGGGCCATTGAGTTGTAGCTAGGTTTGGGGCCCAAGGTATATCCTTGTAATATGGTCCATGTCTATTCCAATACTTACAGTAGGCGTGGGGCCAGCCCACTGCTTACCACTGGTTGCTATCTTGTTACTCCCATTTGCTTGCTTCTTATTAAATGGCTTTCCTTCTTCTTCTCCTTGGTTATTTCCTTCCCCATGAACCTAG
The DNA here is from genome assembly GCA_963921515.1 of Calotriton arnoldi. Taxonomy (NCBI): domain Eukaryota; kingdom Metazoa; phylum Chordata; class Amphibia; order Caudata; family Salamandridae; genus Calotriton; species Calotriton arnoldi. The sequence continues at coordinate 62,062 of CAWUFW010019140.1, read as the reverse complement.
CTTTTTTATCATCCTTTTGATTGAATGACTTTTATCCTTCTGCTGCTCACGACAGGGAGCTACTTTTTTTCCTTTGAGTACTCAAGGTGTGACTGCACGTGTTTTCTTGCTCTCTCACCTCTGTGCTGCTTCCCTCCTCAAAACCCTGACCCCCACATTTTCTGTGTTGCTCCTTATCCCTTCTAGGTCATCTATAAAAGCACAGCAACATGTATATATGTCCAGTTCTAAATAAAGAGCAGACTTCATTACATTAGTTTTCTCTTATCTCCATTCTTCCCTGTTACACAAAACCCCAGGGTTTAGCACAGAAAGGCAACATTTATGGTGCAGGGAAAGGAGTGGACAGTTGCCCTCACACAGCCTACATCTGAGGAAGAGGATATGTTTAGAGTGACTGGATAGGAGCTGTTTCGTCTCCTGTAATTTTTTTTCACGTATGCTGTTACATTTAAGCTGGATCATGGGCAACAGGATTTTTAAATTCCGTTCAGAGTTTTCTATGTGATTTTTCAAAAATAAACCAAGCCGGTTATGAAGATTGAATTAATGTATTTAATTTTCATGTTGAACTTACTTAAAGATATATGATGCTTTTTCATTCGGTATTTTCGATTTTTTTTTTTTTTTTAAATAATGGTTTTAAATAATGCTCTACAAAGAAGCACTTGCAAAGCTAATAGCGTAACTATCACATTATAAAGGCAAGATGTTGTAATCATCTAAACAATGATAGTGACAATGATGGTGGCAAATGTGACTTGACAATTCCAAGGAGGTCCAAAAGAGAGACTCATATTCCATCATATCTCGATGATTATGTTGTGTAATCCCGCTCACAACTGCTTTTCCTTTCTTATTTGTTGTTGTTCCTTTCAACCAGTTTTTTCTGTTTCATTTATTTTTGCTCGTAACTTTATCCATGATTCAATGCATTACAGAGGGAGATGTGTTGTAATGTGCTTTTTCTTTAATCTTGCTATACTTTGCATGTAAGACTTCTAGAACTGTAAGATGCTCTTGATGGGTTGTAGAATGTTAGTCGGAGATTCCTTATGAGCAATGCTAGAGAGGGTTGGGTGGCTGAGCTGTTCTGTCCTTGTAACCTAGATAGACTCAGTGCACACAATCTTGCCATAAAACTTGAAAAATGCAAATTTGGCCTTAACAAAATTGATTATCTTGGTCATACAATTACGGCTGATGGTGTAATTCCCAAAGCAGACTTAGTAGACACTATTAGAGACCTTACTGCTCCCTCCTCCAAAAAAGAACTCATGCGTTTTCTTGGGATTATACCAAATTTGTCAAGAATTTTGCAGAGGTCACTTTTAACATGAGGAATTTGTTGAAGAAGGGAGTAGAATTTGAGTGGAATGAAGCCTGTGAAAAAGAGTTTGGTGAAATCAAGTCTGAATTATCTCATGCTCCAAAACTGCAAAATTTTGATCTCACCAAACCCTCTGTTATTTCCACGGATGCAAGTCTTAAGGGTCTTGGTGCCGTCTTGTATCAGGGTGGTACAGGTCCAGATAATACCATCATGTTTGTGTCAAGGAGCCTCAAAGGAGCTGAGTCTAGGTACTCGGTCATTGAGCTAGAGGCTCTTGCGGTCTATTGGGCCATTAAGAATTTTAAAAAGTTCCTGTGGGGTACTTCATTCATGGTCAAAACTGATCACAAGCCACTGTGTGAAGTATTTTCCAACAAGGGCATTGACTCCATTTCACCAAGAATTTCCAAATGGGTTATTGGCTTACAGGGTTATAATTTTTGTATCAAATACATTCCTGGGTCAGAGAACATTGTCGCTGATACACTTTCTAGATTGGTTCCTACTACCAAATCAGATTGCCAAGATGATTTAGCTTTCAATTAATCTCATGATTTTGTCTGTAAGATTGACTACAAAGTTATTTCGCAACAACGTTGGCGTAATGCTTGTGATGAGGATGAGGTCATTCAAGATCTGATGACACTCATCCATGATGGTTGGCACCATAAGTAGCAAGGAGGTTTGTCCTTAAAAGACTATTGGTGTGTGAAGGATCAGCTGTCCTCTTGTGAAGGCATGTTATGGAGAGGTCATAGGTTAGTCCCTCTAACTGTTTTGCGGAAAGAATTACTGGATTTAGCTCATAATGCACATTTGGGTATCTCTAAAACCAAAGAGAGAGTGTGATCTACTTACTGGTGGCCTGGCATGGACCTCCAAGTTGAACGTTTGGTTAGAAAATGTGTTCAGTGCTCACTAAGTGAGAAAAGCATGAAGACTAGAACTCAACCTATGGAAACCAGATCTCACCCCAGTGGCCCTTGGAAAGATATTGCTTTAGACATTCTGGGGCCTGTGCGTGGTAATGGGCATGACACGTATGTTGTAATGGATCTCTATTCCAGGTGGCAGGAAATAACTTTCATTAGAAATGTGGATACCAAAACCGTCATTGACTTTCTCAAAGTCTTGATCACAAGAGAGGGGGTACCAGAAACTTTATTGACGGACAATGGTGTCCAACTTGTTTCCAAAGAAATGGAAGATTTCCTTCTCAACTGTGGAATTCTACACAAAAAATGTGCCCTTTACCACCCAGAATCCAAGGTATGTAAATCGGGGACACCACGTTTTTCAGAGAGAAACTTGTATGCTCTTGAATACAGTAGCCGGGACATCCGTAACATTTATGACAGAGTATCCAATCAACCAAATTCTAAATTAGGCCCTCAATACATAAAAGAATCAAACATTTCTTAGGATCCAATTCTTCTGTAATATGTTAATAATGGTTTTAAATATAAAAGAAATGTACAAGATACGGCTTGTCAAAAGGACGTGTGCCAGATGCTTGATGTATGAACTTCGACTTGTAGCATAGATAGGTGTACTATGATGTAGAGCAACGGTTCTTAACCTTTTGACTTCTGTGTAAACCCACTGAATCATTACTTGAATCCGAGGACCCCAAACTGAGTCATTATTGGAAGCTAGGGACCCCATTTTCTATGATTTGAACCTCAAAACAATACGCAAAAGTAAAAAAACAAGTATACACCAAACAAGTGCTCAAATATTGAAAGAATTTGTTGAATTCTAATTCGCAAACAAATATGGAAAAAGTTTTCAAATTTTGCTTTTTTTATATATATATACTTTATTAATTTTAAAGTGTTACTTTTAATATTATTTAATTTTGTAAAACAGTTGTGGACCCCCTACTTAGGCCTCATGGACCCCCAAGGGTCGTAGGACCTCAGGTTAAAAAACACTGATATAGAGCCTAATATAGAATACCTAGGGGTGCCCTATAATACCATAGAAAGATTTGGAAACACTAAATCTAACATTTTAATTTGACAGTGTAAGTTTACATCACTGGAATATCTTGCAGAGGCACGGCTGCTTTTGATTCAGATTAAAGACTGGTTAAGTTAAATCTGGTCATGCCTGAGTTTATGACATAAGTTACCCTATGTATGCCTGCCAGGATTTCACAAAGGGATTCCAGGGAGGTATAAGCCCATTTTCATATGTGGAGATCTCCAACACAATTGTGAAATTCTTCACATCAATAAATCCCATTCAAGGGTTGGGAATTCGGTATTACAAGGCGTGGTCTGTGAATGTTCAGAAACATGGCTATTTGTCAATATGCACAATTCTTCTCCTTCCTCTTACCACACTGGAAAAAGTTAGAGATTTACTTCAGACAAATGCTGGCTAAGCTCCTCTTCCAGGATTGGGAGGGGAAAAGATCAACCGCAAATTTGCTGTGGGTCCCAAAGAAGAGGTTTCTCAATGAGGAAAAGTATTCCCCCGAAAAGAAAAAAACAAAAAATATGCTTTTGCACAGGGGATACTATTTGCCCTGTGTGAAGTTCTCTGCTATGGAGAACTTCACACAGCAACAGTTGGTCCTCATGACCTTCTCAGGAATATGCATGAAAACCTTTGCCTGGCACAGCTTTCCATGTGTATACCTGTGAATGTTTGTGAATTCCAGAGAGTCATAAATCTTCACCTGTACATAGGCGTAATTCTGCAAGTGCCGATAAGTGCATATTGACAACTTTCTTTGTCAATCAGGCCCATTGTCATCGAATTTTCCTTCTTGGTTGATCTTATTGTAGGTGGTTGTACAAGTCACAGTGGGTCTGGAACAGAAGGCACAATGAGACTGCCAATAGTTAGAAAGAAAATGAAAGCATTTGATGGGCTCCTGGTCATAGCAATGACATTAAATAATACGTTTTCTTTAAGTTTTCCAAAAACTGGCTGGTGGAAACAGTCTGGGTAGATCAAAAATCTAGCTGTTTTCAATGACCAGCCAGTTAAGGAAAAGGACTTTGTTGCCACTGGGGCCACAGTAAGGTGAGTGGTGTGCCCACTGTGATTGGCCCAGGATCAACTCGAGTTTAGGAAGACAAGGGCCTAACATTTGTTTGTTTGTTTGAAAGGTTTTATATAGCGCTGGCTAGACCCGGAGGTATCAGAGCGCTTTACATGAGAATCAGACCATAGTTGCAGGTTACATCGTTACAAAGGTTACACAGTTATTAGAGCATAGCTACATAATTACATGTTAGGTCGAGACAATAAGGACCTATACGTAAGGGAAAAAGCAGGCAAGGGGAGAGATTCAAGGGGAGAGGGGGTAGGAGCAGGGGAAGTAGACAGAGAATGAAGGGGGGAAAGAGGAGGGGGAGGGTGAAAGACACAGCAAGAAAGAAGAGGGGGAGGGTGACGGGGGCACAAACCGGTAGACGCGTAATAGCTGCGTCCAAAGTCCAGAAAACTGTGATCCCAGGGGAAGTGGCATCATTCCCCCATCTCCGTTGCGAGAGGCTCCCTATTACACAGTGGACTCTCTCAGAGGGGTCTCTGAGACTCCAAGGCCTACCTACTGGATCCTTCCCCAAAAAGGGGAGAGGGAGCGCTTTGGCAAGGGGCGCCAAACCAAACCTCAACTGTGAGTTGCTCCCTTAGCGCTGTGGACTCTCTCAGAGGGAACACTGAGACTCCAGAGTATAAATATTGGATCTTTCCCCAACAAGGGGAGAAGGAGTGCTTAGTCAAGGGCACAAGGGACAGGGGGCTAGGCAGCGTAGCAGGCAGGGGGAGAGATTCAGGGGAGAGGGGATAGGAGCAAAGGAAGTAGACAAAGAATGAAAGAGGGAAAGCGGTAGGGGAGGGTGAGAGACAGAGCATGAAAGAGGAGGGGGAGGGTGAAGGGGGTACAAACCGTTAGACGAGTAAAAGCCGCGTCCAAGGTCCGGTAAGCTGTGCTCCCAGGGGAAGTGGTATCATTCCCACATCTCCGCTGCGTGAGGCTCCCTTTACGCAGTGGACTCTCTCAGAGGGGTCTCTGAGACTCCAAGGCCTACCTACTGGATCCTTCCCCAACAAGGGGAGAGGGAGTGCTTTGGTAAGGGGCGCCATACCATACCTCAACTGTGCGTGGCTCCCTTGACACTGTGGACTCTCTCAGAGGGGTCACTGACACTCCAGAGTATGAATATTGGATCCTTCCATAACAAGGGGAGAAGGAGTGCTTAGTCAAAGGGCAACAAGGGACAGGGGGCTAGGAGGCAGGTCGGAACTGGCAGGTCAACAGAGGGGGAACAGACGGCAAAAGAAAAAAATCACATTAATTACAAAAAGATAACACATTCAATACCAGGGTAAATTAGCGATCCAGAAAAAGACAGGATCCGCGAAAGGCAAGGGTCAGGGAGGACAAAGGGAGGGAGACAGCGAGTTGAAGAGTCCCACAAAGAAGAGATACAGATAGCAGAAAAGGAAATGTATACGTTGTAGAGTCACTTAGGAGAGAGATGCAAACAAGAAAGCTCAGAATCACAAAATAGTGATATTAAATACAAAGAACTACTGCGTATACTAGTGGTTAGAGTTGTAACTATGCAAATAGTAAATTCACTCAGGGTTCCATTTTCACATCGATCAGGCTAAAAACGATTGAATATTACATTGCTTGATGTTATGACTAAAGTCACAATGAGACAGTTTTGAAGAGCAGAGATGATTATTTATTGCAGATTCATAGTAGTTTTTTCTCATTTATCACTTCATAGCTCACATGTCACAACCGCCTACCTCTAGATAGTTTAGGGTTGGGTTTAACCAACCTCCCCTTGGCTGTAACTGTATTGTGTTACATTAGTGTATTTTTCAGGAGTAGTTTGATGTTCATGAACTGCTACTGATCAGGAATGTTATAACGTGTTTACACAGTGGTCCTTGTTTACTATTTTATTGTAACTACTTTTCATTTTTTTGTGTATCTGATTTCTGTGCATTGAGACTTGGGAGGCTAACAGTCCATTACCTCCTTGTAAGTCTTCCTCACCACCAGAGTTACAAAGTGTGCTTCAGCTTCACACCAGAACCCTCCAAAGCAAAGTCAGTATCCCATGCCTCCCATCCCTCCCCAACATGGCTGACCACCGTCACCCTTGACCCAGTATAAGGGGAGGGTCGGCCCATCCCACTACCTTTTTTATTGTTCTGCGCTGGACTCTCCAAGTGCGCGTGTCAGATAAGTCGAGGTCCTGCTCTAGCAGGACTCCCGATCCTGGGGAGGAAGCCCTGCTCAAGCGGGCTCATCTCCCGGAGTATCCCCCGCCCCCTCCTCCCACACCTTGTGGTTTAGGCTCTGCTTTAGCGAGCCTTGGGGGTATGGGGGCTCTGCGGCTGTAAGCAGCCCTGCACGAGCGGACTCCGGCGACTGGCAGGCTTATCTTGTTGTACTCGCGTCTTGGCTCCTGCTGAGACGGGAGCGTGCATTGGCCCAAACTTTTGGGCTTGCCTTGGTGTGCTGGTGTCTCAGCTCATGCTGGGATGTGAGCATATGGCCTCTGAACCCCGGGCTTGCCTTGTTGTGCTTGTATGCATGAGTCGTGAGCATGCAGCGGCTGGTTCTGCCCTCGGCGGCCCCTGGGCAGCAGGCTTACCTCGTTGTGCTCGCGTCTTGGCTCCTGCTGAAACACGAGCAGGTAGCTTCTGTTGTGCAGAGCTGCATAGCGGGGGCTCGGCTCATGCCTCCTCGTGGACCAGCGCCAACAGCGGAGGCCGTCTTCTGATCCTCCTGCATGGGACGCTTGATCCCGCGTCTCTTATCAGGACGCTGCGGAAGGGCATCCTCTGCCTGCCTATCCTGTCCCCAGGGGGGCGGCGCCTGACATGGCCGGCTTCCCGCTTGTTTGGGTTGCCTGATAACGTGTGCTGCCGGCTGGTGTGCGCTCTCCACTCATCTTCACAACATAGTGGAGTATATATTGGTGGACAGGGTAGTCCTCTGCCAGGCTGCCTGTTAGCTCTTGAGTGGGTCTTTCTCCCTGCTGTTTTTCCTGTGGTGTTTCCCTGTTATGGAGCCTGGTTAGGATCCTCCGGTGGTGGCAGGGCCCAGCTCTCAGCCTATTGCTGAGTCCCTGTCTCTTCAGACCATACAGTCCATGATTCAGGCTGCGGTGGCAGCAGCCTTTAAGGAGCGCAATGGCCGCTCTTCACCTAACAACAGCGCCTGGATCCTCCCCCCTGCATTGAGGGTGAGGAGGAGGATCTCCAGGGGAGATATGTGCAGGGCTGTTAGACTTGGCATCTTTGGCGTGGTTTCCCCTGACTTTTTGCCTCTCCCTCCTATATTTTTGATGCTGTGCTGGATTTCGTTTTTGCTGGCTTAAATGCTTTGGGCATTTTGCCACTGCTGATCAGTGTCAAAGTGCACGTGCTCTCTGTGTAAATTATGATTACAATTGGTTCTCCCTGATTGGCATATTTGATTTACTGGTAAGTCCCTAGTAAAGTGCACTGAAGTGTGCCAGGGCCTGTAAATCAAATGCTACCACTGGGCCTGCAGCACTGATTGTGCCACCCACATGAGTAGCCCTGAAAAGGTATCTCAGACCTGCCACTGCAGTGTCTGTGAGCAGTTTGTTAACTGCCATGTCGACTTGGCAAGTGCACCCACTTGCCAGGCCCTAACCTTTCCTTTTCTTACATGTAAGGCACCCCTATGGTAGGCCCAAGGTACCCACCTGGGCAGGGTTCAGTGTGTGTATGTGAAAGGTAGGACATGTACTGGTGTGTGTGATATGTCCTGATAGTGAAATACTGCCAATTTCGTTTTTCACTATTGAAAGGCTATCTTGCCCCATAGGATAGAACGGGAAATGCTTTGTAATATCTTACAAGTATAACTTCCCATTGGAACAAGATAGATAAATAAAGTTTAGGCTCTCAGAACTCAGTATATAATAACACATCTTTTAGTAAAGATGGTTTTTAAATTGTGTGTTTGAAAATGCCACTTTTAGAAAGTAGGCATTTTCTTGTTTAACCATTCTGTGTGCCTCTGCCTGTTTTTGTTTTGACTGTCTGGTTTTGGAGTGACAGGGGCTGGGGATGTGCATTCACTGTAGACAGCCAGTGGGGGGGTTGAGGTTTGCTTGGCCCTTCCTGGATGACTCAGAGCTGAATGGGGCTTGGCTGCATATAGAGTAGTGGGAGATTTCCTTGCACCTGAATAGGGCCTGTCTCCCTTGCACAATGCTGTCTCCACCCCCTGTGGTCATACTGCACAAGTGAGGACAGAACGGGTTTGGACTGGGCTCAGAGACCCTTGCACAAAGAGAACAAAGACATTTTGGGTTATAAGTATTAGACCTGAAACCGCTGAACTTTAGACTACTTTTGGAATCAGGAGGAACCTTTGCCAAGGAGAAAAGCTGGAGAAACTGGAGGAGGAGTACTGCCCCTTTTCTGTTTGCTGCCTGAGGTTGGCCTGCAGTAGCTGTTTCTGCCAAGGAAAGGACAAGGACTTTGCTGTGTGCTGTGTCCCCCTGCTTGAGAAAGATCTCCAAGGGCTTGAATAGAGCTTGCCTCCTGTTCTGAAGTCTCAGGGACACAAAGACTTCACCCCCAGCTCCCCTGAACTTCCTTGCTGGGAGTTCTGACCTGCCAAGAGGTGCCTGTTACTGTGTTGGGCCTCTGGAGATTGTTCCTGCTGTTCGGAGCTGGAAAAGCAACGCAACTACAAGAAAATCGACGCATCGCTCTTCTTGCGGTTGTTTTTTTTTCCAACACAGCACCGCTGTGCGAGAAGAATCTCCACGCATCGCCGCGCCGCTGCCGAAACTGATGCAGCGCCTGTTGCCACTGCAAGAACCGAAGCATAGGGGGATCACGGCTGAAGAAACCGACGCAGCGCGACTCAACGCCGCCGCATCGATCACCGATGCATCCCGGATTTCCACGCATCGTACCTGTGCTGCAAGTTTTCCTGACGCATCACCTGCGGACCAGAGCCGTCTCGGGATTGACGCATCACTTCCCCCTACAGACCGGATTCGACGCATCACTTCTCCTGCGTACAGCTGTACTGTCGCATCGCCTCCCCATGGTCTCAGGAACTGACTCATCTCTTTATTTTTTGACGCTTCTCATCTCTGCGGCTGTTTGGCCTTGTGAATTTTGTCGCAACTACAGGTACTTTGAGAGAAATCATGCATCCATAGTTTTCTATGGGCCAAGTTGTTTGAAACCTTTTTGAAGTCATATTCTTATTACATGTATGTTGGATTTTTGTCATTTTGGTCTTGTTGAGTTTAGATAAAGATACTTTATTTTTCTAAACTGGTGTGGTGTCCATTTGTGGTGTTATTATTGTATTACTGTGTGTTTTGAGTACGAATACCTTACACATTGCCTTTGGGATAAGTCTGTCTGCTCATGCCAAGCTACCCAGGAGGTGAGCAGGGGTTATCAAAAGTGTGTATAGCCCTTACCCTCCGGCCAATAATTAAGGGAGATCCTACATCATATCAAGGACAACATGGCCTTTTCTGTACCTCCAGTACAGGAATTGGCGGAGGACTTCTTCATACATTATCAGAGGAATGAGCCCGAGTCCTTACCCTTGCATCCTTCTGTCAAAAGAGTGATCGACAATGAGTGGCAGGAAGTGGACAAGCAGGCTTTCCCACATTACCTCTCTAAGCGCTACACCATTCAGGATTTCACCAAGGATTTTCTATCTTCTGTGAAGGTTGATTACCTGATGGCAGGGCTGGCATCTCAAGGATCCATCATTTCGGATGATGCCTCTCCCTCGGGTCCTGTCGATAAGAGGGTAGAGGCGGCGGTTAAGCATTCCTATGTGGCTGCCAAGTTTTCCATTAGGGCTTCCGCCTATTTGTCCTATACTGTCCAGTCTCTGTTGAAGGATTTTCAATCTCTGGCCGAGCTGTTGGAACAGGGGGCGAATGTCCTGCCTACTCTAGTTGTCATGGAGCAACAGACAAGGCTGTAATCACATATCTCCTTCGATACCTTGGGTGCTGCAGCTGCTGCTGGTGGCACCTTCTTCTACACCTAGGGGGGGCATGCCCTTTCATGGGCGGGGTCTTGGCCGGGGCACCCTATTGTCCAACAAATCTCGTTCTCAGCAGGCTGCTTCTACCTCCGCGGCCACATCCTGACTATCCTTTGGTCTCGGATGTCAGGGCACCAGTAGGGGGGTGTCTGTTGACTTTCACCAGAGCCTGGGAGTGCTCGGTGTCGGATCAGTGGACTCTGCGGATTGTGTGAGAGAGCTACTCAATTGTTTTCGACTCCCTCCGGAAGCACTGTTGGTAGGAATTCAAGATCTTCTTGAGAAAGGGGCCATTCATCCAGTTCCGGCTTGTCAGAGGGGTCTTGGAGTTTATTCCATCCTGTTTCTGGTGAGAAAGGTTTCTCTGGACGTTCGTCCAGTGTTGGATTTGAAGAGGGTGAATTCCTTTATCCCTCGTGTTAAATTTAAGATGCTCTCTTTACAGGAAAGTCATCCATTACTGGTTCAGGGGGAAGTGGTGGCTTCCTTGGATCTCCTGGATGCCTACCTCCATGTGCCCATCCACCCGTCATCTCAGCGTTTCCTCCGGCTTTGCGTCGGGGACAGGCACTTCCAATTCCAGGTACTTCCCTTTGGTTTCTCTTCTGCCCCAAGGGTTTTCACGAAGGTTTTGGCCCCCTTGGTCAGGATCCTCCACAGGGAAGGGGTTCAGGTGTTCCCGTACCTGGATGACTAGCTGATCTCTGCCTCTTCTTTTTCTAAGGGGACTCGTCACGTCCAGAGGGTCTCTGTCGGAGGGATGGGCGGAAACAGAAACAAGGAGGCCGTATGGAGGAAATAGCTAGATTTATTGAACAGATGTAAGAATTCCAAGGCAAAGACGGGGAACAAAAGGAGTACAGCGCTTCAGTCACTCCAGCGTAGTAAGCCCAAAACACAGTCTTGACTGATTCCGAAATGGCCACTGTAGGAGAGTAGGATCTGCTTCTTATAGTTACCCCCACTTTTTGCTGATGTTCCACTGTTTTTTGCCTAGTCTGACTGGGATCCTGCTATTCAGGACCCCAGTCTATCTGCTTTCTCCTGTAAATTGCAATACATGTACTTTAGGTACACTCCAGATTGGATACTGGGGTACCCTTATAAGTCCCTAGTATATGAGACACCATGTACCCTGGGCATAGGTACCCCAGAGGCTTCCCATGGGCTGAGGCATGTATTATGCCACCCATGAGAGGCCATTCAAAATGACACAACAGGTCTGCTACAGCAGCCTGTGTAAGCTGGTGCTTGCACCACTTACTTAGATATAGGTTCACTATATCTATCTAAATCACTACACTTAAAACCTATCAGTCACCCCTATGGCAGGCCTTATCAATCCTGAAGGCAGGGTGCTGGGTTTTACGTGAGAGGATGCCCCTGCATGAGCAGAGCCTCTCTGCAGCCTTCGGAGACCATTCTCTGGGGTTGTCTGTGATGCAGCCAGACATATAGGTCTAAGTGCATTATAACCCTGCGGTAAATGCTAACTTTAAAACGGCTGCTTAGAAACATGTCATGTTTGGTGTCAAACACCTTGGAATCATACCTCCACACCAGTAACTGGTGTGGAAGGTATGATTCCACCCTTGTAGAACTACTACTATGGGTCACCGGTCTACCCGGTACCAGGTTTCTCGACCTGGGCAGCACAAAATGGATGCTGCCAGCCACAGACACGAGTCTGCCCTCCCTGCTGCTGAGCCAAGCTCGCGCAGAGGAAGGCCTGACAATAGGTATCCTGTCACAGGGAGGTGTGACCACCTCCCAGACAGGGTTTAGTGTATTGGGGCGGGGTGGGTGCACTCTGAGAGTGCCAGAAAGTCTGCACTGGGGGCACATTTGGTGTCCCTGTGCATAGTCCAGCACAAACCAGTTCTGGGAGCCATTGGCTCCTGCTCTGGCATGAAATTGGACAAAGGACATGGGTGTAGCCACCCCTCTGCCCTGCCCCTCCCCTAGGAGGGTCCCCAGAGTCCGTCCAACCCCTTCCCTGGGTATAAAGTGAGAAACCTGACCACAGGACTTTAGATAATACCTGGACAAGACTCTGCGAAGAAACCAAGTACTTCGACGGTCTACACTTCGCTGGACGACAGAAGAATCTCCCTTGGAGTAAAGGAGTTACTCCCCTGCAGCAGCAGGCACCTAAGCGCATCTGACCGGCTTGCATCTCCAGAGCTCCTGCGGACTCCAAAGATTTCTGCAACACAGGAGGTGGGTTCACGAAGGTCCCCGAGGTAGATCTGACCTCTCAGCGATTCTGAGACCAGTATCCCTTGTGGGGGCAGTGCAACCCATACCCCTGTGCACCGCGTCTATTTGCAAGTGCATATGCTTGTTGGCAATCCCTGAGCTTGTGCATTGGACTACGTGTAGTCCCGACTCTGAGCAACATTTGCACTGAAGATATCCGGCCTCCACTCCACGAGTGCTCTGTGGGCTGGTGCTTTTTGAATTCGCTCGAGGTCTCCTCACGATCCCTGGTCCGTTGGCCTGTGGGTCCTGGCGAGGGTCATCTTGTTTGTTCTTGGGCTTATCTGGTTGCTCCAGATGTGCCCTGACTCTCCATTGCTTGGAGAGTCCCCTGGACCTTGCTGGTCCACACCGTAACCTGTTTCTTCTGCCTGCGTGGGTTGCCGTTGCCACAGCTTGTTGGTGCTCCAGCCGGACACTGACCCCTCAGCTCTCGACACCCTTCATGGGACAGCTCCCATATGGACCCTGGTCATCGTCAATGTCTCCTGGTCCCCGTGGCTGCAGAGTCAAACATCCTTTCTCGTCACCTGAAGCCCCCGACATCGGTGGGCATTCGACTATCGAGCCCCTGGTCACCTGAAGTGACCCAGACTCTGTCCCCTCTGCTTTCAGGTTCCTCTCACCTCGAATCCAGGCTTGGATTCCACGGGACACTCTTCGCCTTCCTGGCAGCTGTACTTCGCATCCCTCCATTGAAAGCGACGGAGGTTTCCGACACCACTTGACCCCTATGCACCCGGCTCCTCTGGGATAGGTAACTCTGGTACCTCGGTACTCGCAAGGGTGCTGGCCTTAGAACCTCTTATGTTCCAAAGGGTTTGCTTGAAGTCCTCGTAGAAGTGTCCTTAAACTGTAATTTTCCAACCGCGACTTTCCCATAGAGTTGCACGGAGCACGCGGTTGTGTTTCCTCACTGCACCCGTCCTCCGTGGGCGCCCTGTGTCACTGCCTTGGGTGGTTCCTTGGGGTCCCAGCGATTCTACGTGCTCTAGGCACAGTGTCTATTGAAGTCGTGATTGTTATACCATTTTTTTACTATATGGTTCGGTCTCCCCCTGGAGCCCGTTGTACATTTTGCTACTTACGCATGTTCTATTGATTAAGTATTGAGGGGCAGATTTACAAGCCCCCTGCGCCACCAGTACGTCACTTTTCGTGACGTACTGGTGGCGCAGGGGGCTCCTCGATATTTACAAGGAGAGGAAAAGCCACCATGCGTGACTTTTCCTCTCCTTGTAAATACCGTCCCTTCACACGCAGCACTTTGCGGTGAAGGGGCGTTCCATGGGTGTTGCTGTGGGTGTTCCCACGCAACACCCATGGAACTAAGACACATCTCCAGAATTACGAGAAATCGTAACTCTGGAGATGCGTCTGAAAGCTACGCCACCCTAGAGGTGGCGTAGCGAGGCGCACCGAGGAGAAATATTTTCATTTCTCCTCGTTTTTCCTCTTTCAATGCGTGCTGCATTCTGCAGCACGCATTGAAAGAGGAAAGCCTGTACTGATTGTTTTTGTGCAGAAAGGTGCCCCTTCCTGCACAGAAACAATCTCCCCATGGCGCAGGCATCCTTGCACCATGGTGCAGGGTGCCTGCGCCGGCGCTTGGCAGCTGTTTGTGCGCCAGCGCAGGGGAAAGCACAGGAATGCGACATATTCTTGTAAATATGTCGCATTCCTGTGCTCTGAAAGTGCCGCAGCGTGGCGCAGCCAAAGGGCTTGCAGCGCCACGCTGCTGCACTTTCTTGTAGATCTGCCCCTGTGTGCTTTATGTTCTAATCTCGTGTAGAGATTAGTAGAGAGTGTTATAGTAATAAATACATATTATTACATAACTACTGTGTGGTTCTCCTTTCATTTGATCATTCAAGAAGTGAGATTCTGGTAAAACAAGCTGCTTTACATTCCTTCAAGATTAAGCCTGAAGGCTGCTCTCCACAGCTACCACTAGGATAGCTTTCTAAAGGTTATCTTTGACCTCATACATCATAAGGGTCATTTGGACTGGTGCAAGGTGCCCACTTTAATTAGTGGACAGCATATACAAGGCCAACTTCTCACAGCCACGTCGGTCTGCCGGTCATAGGAGTCTTCGTCACTTCGGTGGTGGTCTGATCAGGTCCCGAAGTTTAACTCCCAAAAAAACCCACAAGAAAGCAAAAGTAGCGGTAAATGTTCGTGCTCTTCTTGGTACAAAAGAGCTTCCACCACACCTCGTGAGGTATAGGCCAAGGGAGTGAGCAAAAGAAGAAAACAATGAAAGGAAAGTCACCCAGCCGGTGTCCCCAACAACTCGACTGGGGCTTCTCCCTGTCTATACTGCACCAATCCGATATAAACAGGAATGGTTTTGGCCATGCAATTAGGACATGAAGGGGCTCTTTGGGAGCCACTGTGCCCAAACCTCCGTTTCCAATCCCTCCCCCCCTTCTGTTGTCCCTCTCCCCAGGTTACGTACCCCTTTCTGCCGCAACTCTCCTGAGTTGCGGCGGCTCATGCGCCTCCTCCGGGATCCACCAGTCTTCGGACCACTCCTCGGGATTCTCCGGGTCTCCGTCTTCATTCGTCCTCGCCTCCGTGATGTCTTCCGGTCCGCCAGCACTGCCTCCTCTCTCCCTCGCTCTCCTTTTCCCCAACGCCGACGACCCTGTCATGACTTCTTTCTCCCTTATGGTCCAATCCCCAGAGTCCTCTCGTACTCCTGATTGGTCGTCCGGGGTTTCCGTTCCGCCCCTCCACGGAGTGACTTGTTCCGGGTTACTTTCTCCGGGCTGTGTGTCGAAGGGAAAGTCCTTTGTTATTGTTGGTGACTCCTCCCTGTATTCGCTGTCTTCCTCCCGACTATGACGGTAAGGGACCCATAAGGGGGGTACAGAGGTGATAGCGTGAGTGGTGACATGTTTCAGGGGTGCCTCCTCACAGTCTCCAAGGTCCTGGCCCAGCATGGGCTCCTGATCAACCACAAGAAGTCTCATCTGGAACCTACCCAGGACTTGGTGTTCATGCGGGGTCACCTGGACATGGTCAAGGGGATAGTGCTATTGCCTGCGGCATGGAGGGCAACCTTGTGGAGGGACCTGGGTTGTCTCCTGACCTTAGATTAAGCCCCTGTCCATCAGTGGTTGAGGGTGCAGGGGTTGATGCCGGCTACCATCAATGTGCTTCCCTGGGCACACCTCCATCTGTACCCATTAGTGACCTTCGGGGGTCGATTCAGGCGCTATATAAATAAATAAATAAATGTCTTGTCTCGGTGGGCTCCTTCTTTCACAGATTACGATCTGCTGTTAGTTGTGTCTCCACAGATTCAGTCTGATCTGGGATGTTTGTTGATGGACTCCAATCTCTCCAAGGGTCTTTTGTTTCTGGTGTCCCCTTCCCGGGTGGTTATGACCGATGCCAACCTCCTGGACTTGGGGGGTGACATTGGGTCCCCGGTCTGTGCAGGGTCGCTGGGATAGCCTACAGCCGGGATGCTCCTCCAACTTTCAGGAGATGCAGGCCACCCATCTGGCTTGTCTGGAGTTTGCCCCAGTCCTTTGGGGGCATCATATTCTAGTCCGAATGGTCAATCAGGTGGTGATGGGACACCTCAATCACCAGGGGGGTTGAAGGGTTCGCTCTCTTTGGCTCCTGGCACAGGAGATCCTGTCCTGGGTGGAGATGACGGTGTTGTCGCTCAGGGCGGTTTATCTCCTGGGGAAGGAGAACTGCATGGCGGATTGCCTGAGCAGGGTCTTTCCTCACATGGCTTCCATCTTCCTGACGGTGGCTGTGTTCCATCTGCTGCAGGACCGGTTTGGGTGCCCGACGCTGGATTTGTTCACAGATGAGTACAATGCTCACCTGCCTCACTTCTGCACCCTTTCCACATGCGCAAGGGCGTGGCAGCTGGATTCGTTGTCGTTCCGTTGGCCGGACTCCCTGCTTTACACTTTTTCTCCGATTCCCTTGATTGCGCGAGTTCTTTGCAAAATTCGCCAGGAAAGGGCGTTAATTCTGTTGGTGGTGCCCGGCTGGGTTCGCTGCCCCTGGTTTCCTCTTCCGATGGAGATGGCCGTCCAGGAATGCTGGGCAATCCCGGATCTTCCAATTTCCATTGCGGGCCCTCCGCTTCCTGTGGGGGTGTTGCGTCGGCTTCATCTTCAGGCCTGGCTCATGAGAGGATGAGCCTGCTGTCTCAGGGTTGCTCCATGGAGGTGGTAGAGTTGCTTCAGGGCTCCCGCCGCCTGGCTACTCTTCTTTCTTTCTTATTCTGGCCATTGGGGGTCCTTTTCTCCGTGGTGTGTTTTGAAGGGGTTGGACCCTGTGTCTGTGGATCTAATGAGGGTGCTCGATTTCCTTTCCGACGGCTTTGCCTTGGGCCTGGCTCCTTCTACTCTGCAGGCTCAGTGGGTGGCCTTGCGGGCTTTCTGTTGGACGGGTTGGATCTTTTGGTGGCCCGGCTGCTTCGGAGTAGCTTTTTGCAACGTCCTAGGGCTAGTTGCCTTGCGCCCTCCTGGGATCTTCCTTTGGTGTTGCGGGCCCTTCAGGAGTGTCCTTTTGAACCCCTGGGGTCCGTGGATTTCAAATTCCTCACCATGAAGCTGTTTTTTTTGGTGGCCATCGTCTCTGCTGGTCGGATCGGGGAGCTGGGTTCCTTTCTGCACGCTCCTCCATTTTTGCGGGTCCGGCCGAACCGGATTGTGTTGCGCCAGGCTCCTAAGTACATTCCGAAGGTCCCCTTGGTTGTCAACCGTTCCGGTGAGGTGGTGTTACCTTCTTTCCCTCCGGTCTCTGGGTCTGGGGTGGATTCTGCTCTCTCACTGTTGGATGTCCGGCGGGCTGTGTTGTTGTATTTGGAGCTGACCGTGTCTTTCTGCTGCTGTGATAACCTGTTTGTCACTTTTGGTCTGGTTCCGTCTGGTCATAAACCTTCTCTCTCCACCCTGAGTCGATGGATTAAGTAGGCTACCTTGCTGGCCTACGGTGCTCAGGGTTCTAAGGGGTCAGCCCGGGAGCAGGGTCGGTCTACCAGGGTTCTGTCTGTCTCCTGGGCCTCGTTCAAGGGGGGGTCTATTGAAGATATATGTAGGGCCGTGACCTGGTCCTCCTCACACATGTTCATGGGTCACTACCGGGTGGTGTTGGGTGGTCCTTCGGCTGGGGTTTTTGCTGAGGCGGTTCTCAGGGCTGGTTCAACCTGCTCCTAGTGTTCCCGCCTTCTGTGCTTCTTCTTGGTTGTTTTCCGAATGTTTGGTATTTCTGGATTAAACCTGCTGTTTTGCATCATCATGTTGTCTGTGGTTTCTTGTGAGCTCCATGAAGCTGCTGGGCTTTGGTGTGTGCTCTCTTTGCAACTCTGGTGGCAAGAAATACTTACAAGGAGGTAATGCCCCGGTTACTTACGGGTAATCTTCATTACTCCGAGTATTGTCTTCCTCGCCAAATGAGTTCCCATCCCTCCCTCCCTGTTTTTCTATCGGCTTCATTGGTTCTTGGGGCTTGTTAGTTCTACAGGTAGTGGAATGGTCCAACCCTCCCCTTATACTGGGTCAAGGGTGACGATGGTCGGCCATGTTGGGGAGGGATCAAAGGCATGGGATGCTGACTTTGCTTTGGAGGGTTCTGGTATGGAGCTGAAGCTCACTTTGTAACTCATGTGGCGAGGAAGACAATACTCTGAGTAATGAGTAACCGGGGCATCACAGAGTGAGTACTCAGTATCCTTGCTAGTGGAGTACACTGGCAATGTCACCTTTGATAATATGTGGTTATCCCCGTGACTGCAAGGATTTGGCAACAAGCCTGAAGCACAATTTTGCTCTAAAATATAGTGCCAAATGATAGATTTGCATTTCACGTAATCATAAGTTATTTTACATAATAACTTGAAAGCATTTATGCAAGTATCACACACCTCTAGTCTTAATTCTGTGGAAGAGACAGTGGCAGCCGACAAGTTTTGGAGGGAGGGGGCGGACGGGACACACTCTCACGCACACATACACATAACACTCAAAGCAATGTATTCGCACACAAACACATCCATTCACAACACTCTTCACCAAACATTCATACACGCACGCATGCACCAAAGATTTTGAAAGAAAAACAAACACCTGCAGCCAGCTCTGCCTCGGACGTTCCAGGAAGCTTGGAACTGCTGCCTTCCCTCTTTGGTTGGCCTAAGTCCCAAGGTCATCACAGAGTGGGATTTCATCAGTAAGACTGCTGACCCCACCCCACTCTGTGATGAAGTGTCACTGATTGACACTCGACCCTGGGTGCTTCAGGGCTTAAAACTGAAGCGCCCAGGTGCGAAGCAATCAGTGACGCTACCCCTCCTCACTGAGGGGAGGGCCTCAGGGACCTTTGCTGAGCCGAGGATGTCATGCCCACAGGAGCTGTGACTTCCTCAGCCCAGCAAAGTTCAGCTTAGGCAGCCAGGAGCCTGCGCTAAATGTGCATGTCTGGCTCCTGGCTGCCTGACCTGAAAGTGAACAGTGTCTGTCAGGCTGACCTTTGTTCTCTGGTACTGTTTAAGGCCCTTCTCTTGTTTGTGAAGTATACTTTTTGTGGATAGCATATTTTTCCAACTTTTCCTACAATAAATTCTTCTGGAATATTTTATTTGTACTCTCAGGGGCCGATTCCGATCTCGGCCGGTAGGGCTCCGAATAGGATTCGGCTTTACCGGATCCGATTCGGAGCCCTGTTTCCCGACCGAACCGTACGCGGGTCCGGCCGAGCGAGTACGATGCGAATTCGCCGACCGACTCGTCCGGGCGACCCGACCGCTCCGACCGACTCGTACCCGGATCGTACCGCTCCGACCGACTCGCTCGGACCCGATTCGCACCGCGCAATGGAGACGTTTTCCGGCCGGGTAAGTACGATGCGCACCTCGACCGCTCCGACCGACTCGCGCCGTCCGACTCGAACTCGCTGTCGGAGCCGTACTTTGGGGGTCCGTGTCGGACCCCCTGTCACGCGTACCCGTGCGAGGCGCACACAGGGGGGACCCATGGGTCCCCCCTACCTGTGCGTGTACGCCGCGAAGCGCTTCACGGCGTACTCGCTGTAGGGGGCGCCCTTGTCCGCCTCGCACCCATTGAGGCAATGGGAGCCCGCGTACGCGTTGTACGACCGGCTCCCATTGAGTTCAATGGGAGTCCGACCGACTCGTGTCCGGTGGCATACGAATGCATCGGACTCGTTCGGTCGGACTGCACGGGTCCGATTCGGTCGGAAATCTCTCCGGGTCCGGCTCGGTCGGAGAGATTTCCGGCCCGAATCGGAATCGACCCCTTAGAGTCTTCGAAAAAATGGATTAGTTACTAGATCTGGAAATTCGCCCGATGTTGTTTCTTTTATGTAGGTATTTGTCACCAGTACGCATTGTGGATTTCTCAGTCACGTGCCATTGAAACATAGGGGTTGGTAAGGTCAGCAAAGCAATGGTCATAATGTCAATATTAAATCCAGGTTAATGCTAAACCACAATAACACCATTTCTTCTTTTCAAAATGTCAAAAAGGGAATCGCTGTTGTCAAAGAACAAAGATACGCTAATTCTCAAACTTCTAAAACATAAAAGTTTGCCGGGCGTTGCAAAGGTAGTCTTGTACCCTCCAAATAATAGATGATGGTTATAAAAATAATGTGTGCGTCAATGCTAACCTAATACATTTAATACTCAGCGCAGTGTGAACCTCACACTATAGTGGACATTTTTCAATGGTAGGTCCTTGGGTAACCTTGATACAGTATGATTCTATAGCCAAGACCAGCTCATTATCATTGTACTTAAGCAGGCCAAAGTATTCAGCAGTAGTGGCTTATATGTTTTCTTTTCTATGAACCCTCTCATTTAATTTTAGAAGTTATATCACTACATAAAAGGTAATCGGGCATTGGTACAGACTGTTTTCCAGATATGATAATCTCTCCAAGAGTGGGGAACTTATTTTCGTGAATCTGTGCAAGATAAGACACATGGAACTCCTTTTTTAAAAAATGAATACTGTATGAGATGTTTCATTATATTTTGTAGTTTGAGCATAGGATTGTCAGTCTTTTTTCTTTATATGTCTCTCACAAGCCTTGATTCCAATGTATATCAGTTTTCATAACTACTGATGCACCGCCTAAGTCAGCTGGTTTTTATCACAATTGATGGACTATTTTCTATTCCACTCAGTTTTTTTGTTCCAGCACTTATACCGTTAAGAAATGTATGGATTTCGCAGATTGCATGCAGATCTTTAACAACACCCTTCTACTTGAATGTTAAGACTGGTTTTATCAAAGAGGTCGAGGGTTAAATCTCTCATATCTTTATTACTTATTTAGAATTCTTCCTGAAAGCAATGTTTGTAAACGGTTCTCTTCCTTTCACCAGCTCTTTGAAGTGTATCCCCTTCTTCCATCTTTATTGTTTTTAGATGTATCTCTTTATGCTTTTTGTCTACTTCTGTTGATGCAAGTCTAAATGCATGGAGTTGATTTAAACTTAAACCTTCATTTGCCATAGAACCTCACCTAAATTAAGCGGAGGTCATTATTTTTTATGAGTAAAATCATTGTGGCTAAATCTTTTTTCAATTTCGTGATTCTTGCATTAGGCATCTCGTGATTAATTTCTTCAACTCTTCATATAAGCTGTTATATAGCAGTTGTCTAGTCTAATATCTAGGCCAATAAAGTTTCGGATAGTTTGTTTTTGCATTGTTAATTATCGACATCAATCACATGTGCATTCATTGCATTATAACTCCAAATGCATGGCAAATGTATCACCCATGGCATATTGATCATTTTAGATATGATTAAACCTACAGTGTCAGATGTCCTCCCGATGTTCCTGTCAGTAACTCTCGGAGAGCGTGCCAATCAAGATGTTATCAACAACAACTGAGCAACTGTTCCATGTTATTGCCATATATTTAATGTTATCATACACTCGGGGCCAGGGGCCTACAGGTTCAAAGTCAGGCGATATTTGTGTATCTCAAAGCAACCAATAAAAACGGAGTCGTGCTGTGATTGTATCCAGAAAAGTGCCTAAAAGTGTGATGTTGTCCAGTGGTCTGGCTGGTTTTGGGGCTCGGCAATCCGTCACAACTCAGGTCTACAGTTGTATTCAGCTGTAGGTTTGGAACCCAGCGAGAGCGATGAGTAGTCCACCGATGCCCAACGGCGCTCTGTTGTATGAGCGGCTCAGTGCTCAATGCTGAGAATGCCAAGGGGAAGGGGGGGGGGGGGATATGAGAGTTTGAAAGCAGTCTGTTGGCGTTGCGAGACCTCTGCCCTCCTCTGCTGAAATGTCTGACCAGTCTTTGAAGATGCGTCTCTCCCTTCAGGCTTGCAGGGCACTGCACCTGTGTAGTGAATAAGAATAAATAAAGTGAATACATGTATGTGGTAAACAGTAACAGCTATTTCTTCACAATGAATGATTGCCTTTGCTTCTATTTTTTACCTTATGTATCAATGCCCATTTCTAACTCGTGTGCTAGAGACCTTGTTTGCTCATCCAATCTCTTCTTCTTGCTGAGCTCTTGTTTTTACAACTGTTGTGAACTCAGCCTTTGGTTCCGTCATCACAGGTGCTTTCTTCTCTTTTAGGTATAGAATTATTTGCCAAGTCTTTTGATTGGGATTTGGATAGAGCTTAGTAATAGTCTCTTAGTAACTCGCATTTACAAGCATTCGCCAGGATTACATAGGTTCATGTGGGATTTGCCTTTCATTTACAGTCATGTCTTATCGCTATACACTCCTCTTTTATTGAGGCGTTCCTTTTTCTAAGAGTCCCTACTGGTGCACCTTGCGCGTTTTAGTAAACTGAAGCAGCCTCAAAAGCGTGACTTAAAGTTCAAATATTGTCCTCACATTTTGTGGTCAGCGCATTGTGCATTCTCTACTTGTGCGCGAGCTGACATAGAAATGAAAGTCTTAATGTTTCTTTTCTCTTTTTTTAGTTTCGTGGGAGCAGCTCAGGAACTGTGGCGTTGGAGCGGAGAATTAGAATTGGACCCGAGATCCTCCTTGGAATTCACCAAGTGAGGTAAGTGTTCTCTCCGGACATGCGTCTTCATCTGTGGCTTTTCAGTTGCTAGCACTGCAAAGCTTGGGGTGTTGCCTTTTATTCTATCCCAAACAGTGGCGTAACGAAACTTGAGGGGGCCCCCCTGCAAAGTACATGGAGGGGGCGCCCCATTCTCCGCGCCAGTCAAGAGCTCTCAGGCCAGCGACCCGCCATACTGCAGGGGCTCACCCCGGCCATAAAAAAAGGATTCTGGTTCCTCCATTGGTCACATCCGCCCCTTATCGGGCAATTTACATACATCAGTAAATACTGCTGCTGCGCCCTCCAGCAAAGTTACATAACACTGCCTCCAGCCGGCCCACCAAACACATCCTCCTACTTGATGACCCACCTTCAAGTAAAGCCCGCTCAGTTGACCACCTCCAAACACAGACCACTGCCTTCGTGCCTGCTAATAACGCATCCATTAACTCTACTCTCACCCCTACAAAACCCGCAGTTGTGCTTTTCAGCCCACCTTTAAAACCACCCCTCGTATATCACTGCGATCCCGTGACTGCCGCCCACTGCTCCCCTGTCCACCACCGACAGAAAGACTGATGACAGGTCCCCATCTAACCACTGCCTACCAGTACAGACAGAGCCTTTCAGCTGCTGCCCTCCCCAATGCCACTGTGGAAGTTTAAAACATGTTAAACAATCTCTTCAACTGACCACCCCAAAACAGTTCTTCCTGCCAGCCTCTACGGCACCAAAGCCGTTCCTGCTACTTTTCATCCTCTGGATGGTGCACACAATAATATTAAATGTACAAAGTGTCCGATTTTTGTTTCCTCACGGCAACATTAATTTACACTATGTACCCCACTAAACCATACCTCCTGTCAAAGGCAAACCTGATCCCATGCGTAGCACCAGTCAGCAAGTACCCCACGGACAAACACCAGAGAGAATGCGCGATTCATGTAATTAAATCTCCAGTGACAACGTAGCATTTCCCCACCCCCTGTCAGCCCAGCGAAGTCTGCAACCGCACAGTAGCCATCAATACCGGTGATCCAGCGCGATATTAGCAAACAGCATTCATACACCATATACTCATTTGGGCCTATACATTCACATTACGCTAATACTTACGCTGGGTTTATCAGTTGTTACTCTTATCAAAAATCCCTGCTACCAATTACCTTCTGATTGAAGAGTAATGACTAACCGATGAATCCTTTGCTAATTGGGAAGTTTAAAATGAGTGACATTCATTATAATACAAAATCCTGAAATAACCACTGAGTCAGGAAATTTTTAAATGTTTATCTAAAGATTTAGCAGAGTAAAATACAAAGCCACATGGTACTTAATCGAAAATACCCAGGATTAAGCATAAAAATGATTATTGCTAATCAATGACGGTGTTTAAAGAAGAGGAGAAGATAGAGACAGCAGCGCAACTAAAGGTTGCATTATATTTACCTAAGTGCGAGAACCAAACCCCTTAGCCAAGGAGTTGAAAAGATAGGACCCAGGAAGGATGAAGAGCAAAGACCTCCTCCAGGATCAGAACAGGACCGGTGACCTCTCTACAACGACGCCTGCGTCGTTCCCCTCTCTGATACTCGACTTCTCTCGATTCTCCCGTGCCTTCCTTCTAATGGACTCCGCCGCCCCCTCCTCAGGACCTCTTCTGGACAGGACTTCAATCAGCAACCGATCAGCTTGGCAGTCTGGAGCTAGGAGCGCTCTGGCAGCATGGACGCCTGTTCTCTGCAGCATCTCCTTCTAACTAATTAACTAATGCTATATTCTATTATACCCTTCTACGCCCATGTACCTCCCCTTAATGTTGCTAAAATATGGGACCACTGCTTCTGATTGGACAGGGACAGGGGGTGGATTGTCGCACCATATTGATTTGTCCTAAATTGTAAAGCCTATTGTCCTTTACGTTCCCACCCCTTCAATTTAATACATTTGCTTTATTTCCCACCCGTCTCACGACAAATGTTATACAATTTACAGTGGAAAAGTATCATTTTTGTCCACCGGAAACATCAAGTACAGTATCTTCGGCCAATGGGTCATGGCCTTGGGAGACGTCCAAGTTGACTTCACTTGGCAGGCACACAGGATACATGCGCAGAACCATCGTCTCTCGATTTACAAGTCACCAACCCAGGCCCAAGTTTACGAATTACTAAAAGTGCAAGAAGGAAATATTAAAATCACAAATAAAATGTTTCACTGTATACCCACTATTTCTATTCTATTCCCATTTAAATATATATATACTATCCCGCATTAGTAACGTTAGGAAACGACAATTTAGTAATGACATGAGAGCAAGCTGAAGCATGTGAAAACATCAAGCAGCCATTTTGTGCACACTGCGCAGAAGCAGAAGTTTCCCACCCATCAAAGATAGACGTCACACCATGTGATCAGGTTGCGACATGCGCAGAGAGGTTCCCGCGCTTTAGCGGCCATTTTGGATTACAGACAAGCGTTATTCATTAGCAAAACACATATGCAAGCGTCTCTCCCCTTTGTGTAGTGTATGCAAAGGTTAGTAATAACAATACAAATTTAATAAATTAATACTATGAGAAGGATTGCGTACAAGCAAGTTTCATTTTTGAAACCTTGCTCCATCAATCCCCTCTCTGATGGCGTTTCTGAGCCACCAAAACACTACCCTCAATCAGATGCCAATTTCTAGCCATTCGTTTCATTCTCATTTTTACATTTTCTGTTTTTACATTCTCCTTTTAATTTCTTGTATAACTCACTCCTCCATTCTTCAAGTTCTATTTCATCTAGTTTTCTCTTCTTTCCTTTTTCTGTCACTTTGTATGTTCCATTCTTTCTACTGTATTTGCACCATATCATTATTGCCAATATTATTATTGCTATCCCTGCTAAGGGTACTAATATTTGACCTATAAGTCCTTTTCCTACATTAGCAAACCAGGTTCCAATTGACGAGATACTATTTGTCAATCTTTCCCATACACTATCAACTTCCAGTGGTTTAAGTTCCTTCTCAAGTTTTGTTATATTCTGTATATACGTTCCAATTTCTGCACTCTTATCAGGAATATAAGTGCAACAATGTTTCGTCTTCAATAATTTACAGACTTCTCCCTCTTTTGCCAATATAATATCAAGAGCAAGTCGATTTTGCATCACCATAGATCTAATCGCAACCATTTCCGCATTAATCATTAGAAATCCTCCAGCAGTGTCAGTTGATAAACGATCAACTACTGTAGATAATTTACATATTTTCCTTGAGTTCAGAATTATTCCCACTGAAGGTATCAATGCACCAAATATATCACATACAATTTCTGAAAAACTAGCTCTTTTACTACGTATTAATTCATTATTGTTTTCATTGCTTCCAGTGTTTCTTTTTACATGGTATATCTTTGGAAATACTATTCCAAAATAACAACTTCCATACCACCGTGCAGGAAGCCTAAAGTAAGCCTTATTCCCACATACATAATAGATTCCAGGAAAAACTAAATCTGTTCCTCCTTTGAGTCCCCAACCTCCAATAATTAAAAAATTGTGTTCACATTCACTGGTACCGATGAAAACATTGTTATAATTAGTTTTTAACCTATGAAGACAAATTTTTCCTGTCTTTACAAAATCCAGAGCCATAGCAGCTTGAGCCTTTCCAGGTGTGTAACTCCCTTCTTTCTCTGCCCAAGGTGGTAAATGAGCTTTATGCTCAGAAGCTTTCTTTTGAAAATCTTGTCTTCTATCTTCTACTAAATTCAAAAATATCTTTTCTTCTTCATGTAAGGAACATGTTAGATTGTGTCTATGTGCATGTGTTATGTCTATTGATTTCATTGTTAAGAAAAATTCTCCCATAAACTGTGCGTCTTGACTAGTAAGCACTGGGTTCATACTCTTGCGAATCGGAACCTCAGAAAATATCACATCTAAGTTTGAATAATAATACTGAAGTCTCCCTGTTCTATAAAATAAACTAGACAAAACACTACATGATATGCCATATGTCAGTGGTAAGTGATGATATGTTAATCCTTCTGCTACTGATTCAGGTAACTTCATACAGACATAACAATGACTAACTTCCATTGTGTCTACATATTGAAATAATAATTTTGTGAAAACATTCAAACTAGTGTCGTTATCAGCTATTTCATGATAAATTTCTGGTTCATTCTCTGCCATTAGTTCTACTCTATTGCCCTTTATATTTGCTATCCTCTCCTTAGTTTCATTATTAATCTTCTTATCTATTATCATAAGGTAAGGAATTGCTACAATCAGGACTAACCATACTATAAGTACCAATACTAGACTAAATATGCAGATTGCACAGCATCTCCTACAACACTTCTGTTTTGGTCTCCCAGTAACTCTATCATCAGGCATTTTTCGACAAGGAAGATTGCTCTTCTTATCTTTTCTTCTTTTCTTTAGATAATTCTTTTGTTTAGTCAGGGTAGTCTTGTTTCTTCTTCGTATGTTAGTTCTGCACTTGTTCCTTCGCCACCACTGTCACTTGACTCTGAACTTTCAAAATCTTCAAGGATGATATAAGTCCAGTCAGGACCTTTGAATTTGTTATTCACAAGTTTCAGTCTTTTACTTCTTCTTTTCTCAGTTTTATTTTCTTGTTCAGTTTGACTTGTTACTTCATTCACTTGATCTGGATCTTCACTTCTGGTTGTTATGTGGTACTTCACTCTTTTAATGACACTTGGCCAATGATCTCCTTTTCTTGTTTTCTTTGTTGGCACTGCTTCCTTCTTTTTGTCTTCAGAGATTTTGTTAATTTCACTTTTTAGCACTGTTTCGTGATCTTCAATTACTGTGTTTCTTGCATGCTCTTTTTCAGGTCTAATTGGTTTCTCTGTAACAGCTCCGCTGTGATTATCCAATACCTGACCTTGTTCTTTATTTATTTCTTCATGTTCATGTTTTTCTAACTTGTTCTGATCAGGGCTTATTGCACTGTGAACGTCTGCAGCCTGACCGGATTCTTCTAAACCTGTCTGTCCCTGATCAAAGTCTATTAGGTCTTCACTGTTTTGAGTCCAGTTTCCTTTCCCTATCTGACCTTGTTCAGGATTTCTTAATGTCTTTTCTTCTTGTTCCTGAACTGCTTCTTCTTCACCTATCTGATCTTCTTCAATTTCTTCCAATTTTGTTTGACTTCTTGTTCTGTGGTATATTTCAGGAACCTCTACCACGGGTATCCAATCCTGACTTGTGCTTGGTTGTTCTTCTTCAGCTTCTCTTGAATCTCGAGCTTGAGATTCCTCCTCTGGGCAACCTTCAGCTTCTTCAGTGATTGGCGTTGTCTGAAGATTTTCTTCTTCTGGATCTGGCACTCTTTTGGTGTGGCTTACGTGAATCCAATTAGGAAATCCGGCACACTTCACTGCTGTATTCGTTGTCAGTATGACTTGACACGGTCTGCCCCATCTAGGTGATAGACACGTTTCTCTGGTGTGATTCTTCACTACCACCCAGTCACCAGGATTCAGATCATGTTCTTGCTCGGGCTGCCTGGAAACTGCGTCTTCTCCAACCTGATGAGAGACAGAACGCACTAGATCAGCCAATCCTTTACAATAGTCCAGAACCATATCATCAGATATATTCACCAGTTTGTTTGTGGAAACATGTGTTTGTCTCATTGCTCTTCCCATCATTATTTCGTGGGGGCTCAATCCTGTGGTTCTGTCAGGTATACTTCTGAGTCCCATTAAAACGAGTGGTAATGCATCTGGCCACTCTAATGATGTTGATGCACACATTTTTCCCAGTCTTGACTTTATAGTGCCATTCAATTGTTCAACCACTCCAGAAGCCTCTGGACGATATGCACAATGCAGTTTCTGTTTGATTTGGAATGCTTCACAAATTATTTGAATCACTTCGCTGTTAAAATGTTTTCCTCTATCTGATTCCAAAGTTACTGGAAAACCAAATCTAGGAATGAGTTCTCGTAACAACAGTTTTGCAACTGTAATGCTGTCATTTCTCCTAGTAGGGTAAGCCTCCACCCACTTTGAAAACAGACACACTATGACTAGTACATATTTCAGCCCTCTACATGGTGGTAACTGTATGAAATCAAACTGAAGTCTCATAAATGGACCCTCTGCCTTTCCAATTTTTCCAAATCCAATTACTGTCTTCCTCCCTGGATTATGCATCTGGCAAGTTAGACATCTCTGGCAAAGACTCTCTGCAACAGCTCTGAATTTGGGATTGTACCAATTTTGTCTAAACAGCCTAATCATTGCATCTCTCCCTATGTGTGTGTCTCCATGATGCATTCTAGCCATTTGTGAGAGTAAACAGTCTGGCATGACTGGTCTGCCATCAGCACTGATCCATACTTCATCATCTTTTCTTTGAGAACAACCCACTTTGATCCACAAATTCTTCTCACTTTCATCAACCTCATCTTGCAATTTCTTCACCTCATTCCAAGTTTCAGGTGGCATATACAGCATAAGTTGGCAGCTGATTCCCATTCTTTCCACCCTCTTATTGACTGACATTCTGGTTTTAGCACAATGTTGAGCCACCAGATCCGCATATCTGTTGCCGACCACCCAGTCATCTCCTGACTGATGTGCGACACATTTCACCACAGCCAATTCTTTTGGTGATTGTATTGCTTCTAGCAATTCCCTTGCAAATTGTCCATTTTTAATGGGGGATCCTGAAGAAGTCATGAAATCCCTCTGCATCCACAGTTGGCCAAAATCATGCACAACCCCGTAACCATATTGACTATCTGTAAATATGGTCACTCTCTGATTCCTCCCAAATTTGCATGCTTTTATCAAAGCAATCAATTCAGCTACTTGTGCAGATTTGACTCCTGGTAAATAGGATGCTTCAACTATTCCAGTTAATTCACATACCGCATAGGCAGCAGTTAGTTTGCCATCTTCATGTCTTTGACATGAACCATTCACAAATAGCTCCCTGTCTGGCTTTTTAAGAGGCTGTTCCTCTATATCTGGACGTGGTTTTGTGCATAATTCTGTAATTTGTATACAATCATGTTCATCGTCTTCATCGTCTTTTATTCTTTCATGACATGGGTCTGGTAGTAAGGTTGCTGGATTTATTATAGTACACCTTACCATGTTCACATTTTCCGCACCCATTATTATTCTTTCATATTTAGTCAGCCGACTAGGAGTAAGATGCTGAGTTTGTGTTCTTGTCAACAGAATGACAACTGCATTTGGAACATACACTTTTACAGGGTGTCCCATCACAATTGACTCACTTTGTTCAATGCTCAGACAAGTAGCCGCTACTGCTTTTAAGCACCCTGGCAACGCGGCTGCTACTGGGTCCAATGTAGCAGAAAAATATGCTATAGGACGTCTTTCCAGTCCATGTCTTTGAGTTAGGACAGAAAGTGCACAATTTTCTCTCTCATGACAGAACAATGCAAATTCTCTTTTATAATCAGGCATGCCTAAGGCAGGTGCTGAACATAGGGCATTTCTCAATTTTACAAAAGCTTCTAAACTTTCGTCCTCCCACTCAACAGGGTCCTTTGCTTTCTTTTTTGTCATGTTAATTAAGGGCTTAGCTAACATGGAAAATCCTGGTATCCATTGTCGACAGTAACCTACTATTCCTAGGAACATTCGCACTTGTCTTTGGGTTACAGGCATTTGCATTGTCTTTATTAATTCTACTCTTTCAGAGGTTACTCTTCTTTTTCCCCTCTCAATTTGATGTCCCAGATATTTAACAGCTGTCCTGCAAAACTGTAACTTTTCAGGTGAGACTTTATGCCCTTCCTCAGCCAAAAGATTTAATAATGCTATGGAGTCAACAACACAGTTTTCTCTGGTGGTCGACGCCACCAATAAGTCGTCGATATATTGAACTAAGACTGAGCTTCCTGGCATCACTAGTTTTTCAAGGCACTTTTTCAGTATCTGGTTGAAGATGGAAGGACTTTCTGTGTACCCCTGAGGAACACGATTCCACACATAGACTTTGTTCTCAAATTTAAATGAAAAAAGATACTGGCTGTCTGGATGTAATGGTATAGAAAAGAATGCTTGACACAAATCAATTACTGTGAACCATCCTGCATTCCATGGAATCTGGTATAGAATTACTGCAGGATTTGGTACTATGGGACAACATGGTTCTACAATCTTATTTATTTTCCTCAAGTCCTGAACAATCCTATATTTTCCACTAGGTTTCTTCAACCCCATTATAGGTGAATTACATGGACTACTCATTACTTCTTTTAAGATATTTTGTTCTACCACGCGATTTATTTCTTCAATTACTCCTGCTTTTACTTCTGCACTCATTTTGTACTGTTTGGTATTTGGGAAAATTGCACCTTCTTTTACAGTAATTTTAACTGGATCTATTTTATCCATAAGTCCTACTTCCTTTCCTGTGAAATCCCATACTATGGGGTTTACTGTACCTTTTAATTCTTCTGGCAACCCATCTTTTGTTATTAACGAAAACATTTCATCCACTTCTGTACCTTGCTTTGCAATCATAAATTTATATACATGATCTTCATCTGGTGTTTGAACTGCCACACCATCCGGTGTGCAGAAAATTGTACAATTCATTTTGCACAATAAATCCCTACCTAATAAGTTTACTGGACTAGAATCACATACTACAAATTGATGCATTTCTCTGAAGTTTCCAATTTTAACTTCCATGGGTTCGGTAAGAGGTGTTCTAATTAGTTGATTAGCTACCCCCACTACTTGGATATTTTCACCAGAGAGAGGAAGGTCTGGAATGTCTGCTGTTCTCACAGTAGACCGGGTAGCAACAGTGTCCAAAAGGAAAGTAATATTATTACCTTTCACATTCCCTTCAACATATGGACCTGACTGATCTACCTGTAAGGATGCGTCAAGTATGCACTCCTTCTTCCCCTCTCCTAGGCACCGTCATGAGTTAAATTCACAGTAATTGTCCTGCAAAAGAAATTGTGATGTCATATAATCATTCTTACCACTTCCTCCCTGATATCCAATGTCTGTACCATGCTTTGCTCTGCTTACATTACCCTGAATAGGTGCAGGTGGCAACTGACTCTGAGGATTTACACTCTGCTGTGAGTCATTCTGCGTCTGTGGATTTAAATTTTGATTTGGGCCATTATTATTCCGAATCTTTTTACATTCATCCTTCCAATGCCCCAATTTTCCGCATCCATGACAAGGAAATTTCTTTTTAGCTTCTTCTCTACTCATTCGTCCTCTAAATTTTCCACCATTCCCAGTATCACCATTCGTTCCAGAATCTTTTCCTGGATTTTCACTTGGATTTTCCAAATTGATTCCCTGCTTCTCTGCCATTTTCACCTGTGCCCACATCACCTTTTCTTGTATTTTCTTGTGTCTATCCTCAATATCATCTCCACAATATTTTGCATACTTCAAAATCTCATCTATGGGCTTTCCCTGCCAACACAACATGTGTTGTTTAATCATCTGACAAATCTCTGGTTTCAAACCGTAAACAAACCGATACACGAACTGACTCATGTTCTTGTCTCCAATATCCTCAAATCCACTATACTGTTTAAATACCTGTAATAAACGCTCATAGTAGGAATGCACTGATTCATTAGCTTCTTGAGTAGTTCGATCTATTTTTACCCAATCTGTTTCTTTCGGTGGTATTTTCCCTTTCAGGTAAGTTATCACTTGGTGATACTTTTTTATTACATCATTTGACGGGGCACCTGTTTTCGGATCTCTAGGGTATTCATCACTTGGCCAATCCACTGTGATTTTGCAATCTGTCCATAAATCGGCAGGTACCACTATGTCAAACAACACATCTAAATCCTTCAACAATACCTTCGACACCTTCACAAACCTGGCAACCTGCTTGTACCATTCAATAGGTTTTTCTCTCAACTTTGGAAAATCATTCGTAAATGATAAAATATCTTGTCTCCTCCATGGGACATGTACATATCCTCCTCCCGCAACTTCTCGCATTGGATACATTTGGTCTGTTTTCCCTGATTCCTTCATCATATATTCTAATGCTGTTCTACTTGTTCGTGCTTCTTCCTTTTTCTTGGCCCACCTAGTTTTCCATTTATCTAGGTCTCCCCATTTTTGCAAAACTAACATTAATTCTCTTATTTGTAATCTTCTTCCAGAGGCATTCATATTTTCTAAATCTTTGTCTGCAAATTCTGCTCTATAGGGTTTCTGTAGTACCTTTGATCTCCCTATTTCTATGCCCATCTGTAGTGCTAAATTGGACAATTTTTCATGGAATATCTTTACATTTCTGGTGATACTTCTGCACAGGAATAATAATTCTTCTTCATCATAGGTATTTAAGCGTTGTAGTCCTATATTTCCTGCTATTATTTCTTCTAATTCGACTTTCAATCTATGAATGTCCATTATTTTCGGAGGCGTACACTGTTTAACTGACCCTTGCACCCATCTTTCCAGATCTTCAGGTGTTACTATGGTAGCACTTTTTGTTCCTGATGAAGTCACCAAATTTACATCTTTTGAACCTCCAGGTACCTCTTTTCTGGGAGTACTATTTACAGAACCTCTAATAGGTAAGTCCATGAGTGATATTGTGGATTCACAGTCACTAAATTGATCCTCAATTATAACTGGAGCTTCAGGTTTGGGATTATTCACAGCAGTAGGTGTAAGTATCGGTGGAGGACAGCTTCCCTGAGTACCATATAATGGAACTACTGGACCAATTGTTACTGGTATGGTCAATGAATCAGGATGCACTTTAATCTGAGTTATTTTCTGTATCAATTCTGCTCTGGTCTTTTCTATTGCTTCTTTTTCTTTGTCATGAAGTATTCTAGTCGGGGTGAATTCATGCATTACCTGTGGCACTAATGGAGTTTTTGGTGGTGCACTTGGGTTGCATCCACTTGTCCCTTCCTGATATGGTGAGGGATTTCTTAACAGTTCCTCCATAAATTCATCTTCAGACTCCTCATTTCTCATTAAATGTTTTGTCTTTTCTGTGCACTTACTTCCTAATTTCTCCTCTGCTGAGAACAATGGATATAATCCTTCTGTAATCATTGCCCTTCTCCATTGTTTCATCTGACCATCCCTAGACTCACGTTGATATCTGGGGAAAATTCCTAGATAACTCCTATTACTCCGAGGTCGATCACGCTCAAATGCCTCGGTTTCCCATTCTTCTAGAGCTTCGTATTGGGTTAATCTAGGTCTGGGTTCTAAGTCATTCATCCTCAATCTCAAGTTTTGAAGAATTCTTCCATTAAAGGTACCATTCTCGGAAATGCTAATACTCCATCATTTTTGGTGTATTCTATCCAATTCTCCATCCATACACAAGTATGATATCCTCTTTCCATCATCATAAATGAAGCGGGCGTTTTAGCTGGTGGAATAATAATTCCTTCTCTAGTTTTGATTGGTTTGTCCTTTTTAAAATAATTCTTAATCTTTTGTAAAAATGACATTTTTCTCCTTTCTCCGTACATTCTATCTAATCTTCGGTGTACAAAATTATATTCTGCAAAACCTAGGAATCTCCTATCCGGACGAGTTCCTGTTAAAGTCGGATCGCGTTTTAACATGCAATCTTTATCCACTAAGAATTTTGCTTCTAAATTCTCGACCAATCAAATGTCTGCTACCTTTTATTTCCAAACCAATCCTTGCGCGGCCTTTTGGTGACGTTTCTCTGTCAACCCCTCCTTTACAATCCGCTCTTTCCTGTCCTTGCTGGTTTAACCAATCCCAGCGCGGCACCTGTGACGTCAGCACTACTCCTGACTACTGACCCCTCCTTTACAAGGTTCGTTCCACACCCGCTGATTCAACCAATCTCAGCGCGGCGTTTTGTGACGTCAGCTCCCTCTCCGGCAGCTGACCCTCCCTTTACAAAAATTTACGCAAACTTATTTTCTCTATAAATTTAAATTTAAATTTCAGTAACAACATAAAACATTCGCTATCGTGCCAGTTTCTTCTAAATTCGAAAAAGATAGTTTCTTCCACACTTTAGTAAAACCTTTCCGTTTACTAAACATACACTACGAGTAAAACATTTCCGCCTACTCTTCACACAAGCTCCAGAAGTACCTGTTACTTCTCCAATGTTACCCTTTCTAGGTGATATAACATCAAATCTTTACCAGCGTACTCTTTTGCTATTACTCACACGCATAGAGTCCCTAACGAGTACTTGAAGTCCTGCTTAACTTTCTCAGTACTATTTCTGCCTGACAGATAACCTCACTGCAGTATGGCTTCCACTTTCCACCCACTATTCTTTTTACCTCGGGGTATTCTGGACAACATAAAACAAAACTCCAAAAAATTTAAGCAGATGTTAGTTCATAAAAATAAAAATAAAAATTCTCATTACCCAATTAACAAAAAGTAACCATAACCGTCCTCTGCTACCAGAAAACTGATCCAGCGCAATATTAGCAAACAGCATTCATACACCATATACTCATTTAGGCCCATACATTCACATTACGCTAATACTTACGCTGGGTTTATCAGTTGTTACTCTTATCAAAAATCCCTGCTACCAATTACCTTCTGATTGAAGAGTAATGACTTACCGATGAATCCTTTGCTAATTGGGAAGTTTAAAATGAGTGACATTCATTATAATACAAAATCCTGAAATAACCACTGAGTCAGGACATTTTTAAATGTTTATCTAAAGATTTAGCAGAGTAAAATACAAAGCCACATGGTACTTAATCGAAAATACCCAGGATTAAGCATAAAAATTATTATTGCTAATCAATGACGGTGTTTAAAGAAGAGGAGAAGATAGAGACAGCAGCGCAACTAAAGGTTGCATTATTTTTACCTAAGTGCGAGAACCAAACCCCTTAGCCAAGGAGTTGAAAAGATAGGACCCAGGAAGGATGAAGAGCAAAGACCTCCTCCAGGATCAGAACAGGACCGGTGACCTCTCTACAACGACGCCTGCGTCGTTCCCCTCTCTGATACTCGACTTCTCTCGATTCTCCCGTGCCTTCCTTCTAATGGACTCCGCCGCCCCCTCCTCAGGACCTCTTCTGGACAGGACTTCAATCAGCAACCGATCAGCTTGGCAGTCTGGAGCTAGGAGCGCTCTGGCAGCATGGACGCCTGTTCTCTGCAGCATCTCCTTCTAACTAATTAACTAATGCTATATTCTATTATACCCTTCTACGCCCATGTACCTCCCCTTAATGTTGCTAAAATATGGGACCACTACTTCTGATTGGACAGGGACAGGGGGTGGATTGTCGCACCATATTGATTTGTCCTAAATTGTAAAGCCTATTGTCCTTTACGTTCCCACCCCTTCAATTTAATACATTTGCTTTATTTCCCACCTGTCTCACAACAAATGTTATACAATTTACAGTGGAAAAGTATCATTTTTGTCCACCGGAAACATCAAGTACAGTATCTTCGGCCAATGGGTCATGGCCTTGGGAGACGTCCAAGTTGACTTCACTTGGCAGGCACACAGGATACATGCGCAGAACCATCGTCTCTCTAGTTACAAGTCACCAACCCAGGCCCAAGTTTACGAATTACTAAAAGTGCAAGAAGGAAATATTAAAATCACAAATAAAATGTTTCACTGTATACCCACTATTTCTATTCTTTTCCCATTTAAATATATATATACTATCCCGCATTAGTAACGTTAGGAAACGACAATTTAGTAATGACATGAGAGCAAGCTGAAGCATGTGAAAACATCAAGCAGCCATTTTGTGCACACTGCGCAGAAGCAGAAGTTTCCCACCAAGCAAAGATAGATGTCACACCATGTGATCAGGTTGCGACATGCGCAGAGAGGTTCCCGCACTTTAGTGGCCATTTTGGATTACAGACAAGCGTTATTCATTAGCAAAACACATATGCAAACGTCTCTCCCCTTTGTGTAGTGTATGCAAAGGTTAGTAATAACAATACAAATTTAACAAATTAATACTATGAGAAGGATTGCGAACAAGCAAGTTTCATTTTTGAAACCTTGCTCCATCACCGGCAACATCTAAAGCGCATTTCCACTTCATTTCAATGGCAGCTCCTGATACATATACCTATGACTTCTGGGCGACATCTACCACAGACCACAGCATTCTTTGTCTCCCTAAGACTAACCGAATGCTGTCGGTGAACGCTTCTCTTCCCCCTTCCTTACTAATAACTAATGGAGGATAACAATAAAAAAAATATATAGTATTTTCTTATGCAAATAGCGTATCAAGCACTTGCTGCCCGCAGTCCTCACCAGATCCACACGTATCAATATTCTGCTATCGCACATTCCTGTCAACCGTATTATTATCTGGAGATGTTTTTTATCCCTTCCGTGAACTGGGAAAAGCAATACCTTGCACGAAAACAAGTCCCTTTAAAACCTTTGCTACTTATACAGGCTCGCAAAGCACTTACTTGTTTTACTAACTGTCGTTGTAAAGCAAACAGGTAACTCATTCTAGGATTGGAATTACTGCTTAGAAGTGTGGAAGTTAACACTGAGACCTAGGATGATTTTTTGCATGTCTGCCAGACACTCGTTCTTCCCTGCATGCGCACATAATGCAACAATACAATTTAGCTTAACAAACTGTTCAGAAATGTACCGGAAGGTAAATAAACAGCCCATATTATTTTTCCAAAGAAAAATAGACAATCGTCAACTTTATACCCCATGATATAAAAGCCTTAGCGTGCACAGCTTGTCCAAATCCATGCCACCTAATTCTACCACACACAGCACATTTGAACATCTCATAATTCCATGCCATACAATTCAACAATAAATAACTTAACTCTACAACATTCCATACCACATAATTACAATCCTAAAAATTAAAAAACACATATTTCCACTTCACTCCATACCACATAATTCCACATCACATAATAACATTCCACACAACTTAATACCACTCCAAACCACATAATTACACTCCACACAACATATTTACACTCGACTCCAAAACACATAATTACCCTCCACAAAATACAACTCTGCAACATGCTGTATAATGCCACTCCGCACAATTATACACCTCACCATGCCACATAATTCCACACATCACACAATTCCACTATTCATCCCCACACAATTCATCACACAACATAATTACACTCCACATAATACCACTCAGCACCACATAATTAACCTCCACATAATTAAGCTCTACTCCATACTGCATAAATGCACTCCACATAAATCCAGTCTATGCCACGTAGCAACACTCCACATAACTACACTTCACACCATGCCTCATAATACCACTCACATAATTTTTACTCAACACCGCACACTTCCACGTCACAATTCAACTCTACACATTTCCATTCCACACCACATAATTCAACATCAAACTACATAATTCAAACCAACAACACAATTACACAACACACCACATACATCCAATCTACACCACAGAATTCCACATCATGCTACAATATTTAACAGCACACCACATAAGTCAACTCCACCACATACCACTCCACAACACAAAATACCATTCCAGATAATCACACTCCAAGACACACAATCCCACTCCATGACACACAATCCCACTCCATGACACACAATCCCACTCCACATAATTCCAGTACACTAAATACCACATAATTACACTGTACACCATGCCACATTATTTCACTACACAGATCCAATCCACACAACACAATTCCACAACTAACAATTCCAATCCAAACCACATATGTCCACTTGACACCACACACATTCACTCCACTCCAAACAGAAAACGCATAGGTAAAATACATTGTCCTTTACAACATCAATAGCTATAACTCTCACAAATGCGAGACCATCTGCATTGCAAATGCTTGTTTACCTTCCAATGGGTCCCAGCAGATCCTGTTCCTGGAGCTGCAAACATTCTCCTGGCCCTGTCAGCATTGTGCTGCCTCGTCAGAGGCGCAGCATCTCATAACACAATACAAGGCAATACTCTACAAAAACATGCAAATAGGGATGGTTCCTTCTACTGTTTTATATCCTCAGATCGCAAACTATCTCGAAAAGACTCCTCCCACTATATTCCTAAAAGCCTGCATCAACAACTGACCTTGAGTTAAAGTTATTGTTACCTCTCCTTACTGTCCACCCTCATCTTCCCTTAAGGTTCATGTCTGCCTGACAGATTTTCTACTACTCTATCTATGGCAATTGTCACACCTCATTTCACAGCTCACACTCTTGTTCTTTGAAATCATATCCCTGCAACCTAAAAATACTTAATCTCCATTAGACTATCTATACTCGTCACAAAGCGTTTCTATGCCTCGTTCAGGGGTAGTAAGTGCAATTTAAATGTAAATACAAAAACACAGTACCATCATACATATATAACAGTCCAACTACTTCAGGATGCACACTTCCAACAAACCTTCCATATCTGACTGGAATTCGTGCATGGCGAACAGATGTTTTACAACTTTCAGCTGGAACACAATGGAGGCTTGACTTTCTTTTACAGAGCTGGCGACAAAGATCATCGCCCAGATAAGACCGACGACTTTTGATATTATGTATGTTCCATCTCTGAGAGAACTTTATCTCAGTGGCATGTTTCTTTTCCAGAGATAAGGAAGTTAACTCACTCTCCTCAAAACTGAAATGCTTCAGTTCTCAGCGCTGTGTTTTCAAATCATTGATAGTGGAAAGTTAAAACAAATGGGGTTGTCACACTGCTCCTACTTCCGGCTACCACTACGAGTACCTTATTATGCAAGTCAAGACAAAACAGAGAAAACCATGTAATGCATGAGCTTTGTACAGTGTGCAATTACAATGACTAAGCTTTTATAAGGAAGAGATGGAAAAGTTTGGGTCTCATAACAGATTGCATAACAAACAAACCTGGTTTCCATCCAGATTTGAATGAACACCCTCAGGAAATGAGTCGCGCCTTTTGTGTCAAGAAAGGGTAGACATTCACATGGCAGGCAAGTTTCAAAATGTTAAACTGGGGGAATATGGTGTAGACAGCAACTTTAACTGGGTAGACAGATTTTCCGAAAACGGGACATACATGCGTGTGGTCGGTCATTCATTAGCCATCCGAATTACACCTGAGGCGATACGATACCTCAACACCACTGTTATCTACACAAAGCTGAGCGGGTATGAGTGAGAGGTAAAAAAGAACGAATACAATAGAATTATTCATTTCGCTATGCAAGACGCCGCGCTGACCGCTACTGTGCGCTTTAACACTATAGAAATTAACACATACGAAGAAGCAGAGTAATTAATACCAGAGCTCTTTCCAAATCAACTGGTAAAAGACTCGAGAGGCTGCTAGCCAAGGAGCTCTTTTCACAGTTGTTACTTAGGCACTTGGTACCCCTCACCGTGTTGGAGCGTCACACACTGAAGCACTTAAACCTAGAGGTGGGCTGGGCAACTTATAGCTCGAGCCGGGCTCTGGGTCAGCGCCAGGTTCTCGTGGAACCTCGAGCCCAAACAAGCCAAGTTTTCACGTGGTTCCGTCTGCCACCTTCGCTCTGCCGTAGCTCACAAAGTTTAAAACAAAGCATTAACAGTTGTGGTAAAAAGACTGATACCCCTTTAGTGGTTGACTTGTACAAAGTGAAACCAGAAAGCCCGGGATGAATCTCAGCTTCCCCACTTAACCACACTGTATTCTCAGGCAAATATTTTGTATCACCCCCCTTTCTTCATTACCTCTCAATATAAACCTATAATGTAACTTATTAATGTCAAACCTGTCGCATGTCAAAGAAATGCACTATTTTAATTTTGAAGAGAATGTACTCTATTTTGAATGATGGTAACATTTCCAGGGCTCAGCTCGTGCAAGGGCTCTAAGAGCCAACCCAGACCCTTGGCTCGACTCTCCCCTGTTAATTTGTTGGCATGCCACTGCCCACCTCTACTTAGACCCAAGGCTGGAATGCCGAAGACAGACCCACTGGCTCTAACATACATCATCCACAGGCACAGAACGGAAAACATCAGTGTAGAATTAAATCGTTCATTGTAAGGTCTGGAAACCCCCTCCCATCCCGAGAGCCCGTCAACTGTACTGCACATGAAACCATCTGGTGGGGCCTTAGTCGGGATCCCCTGGCCTCACAAGAGCTCAGCAGTTCTCACAAAAGCTAAACACCTCGTGGCAGCAGCATGTGTCAGTTCACCACTGCTGACCGAGAGGATAAGGGCAGAGCGTGTTTCTGTCACTCACCAAAAGAACAGCTTGGAGCAGAAGTTGGCCGTCTGTAGGGGATTGGGTTTCTCGTCCCTGGCCGTGGCCTCCTTGCTGCTGCGGGTGCCGCAAGAGCAGGCAGCCCGGTCTGCTGTAGTGTACCAAGCAGCGAGGGAACAGGGAAGTTTTTACTTTACACACAACTAGCCCGGGAGAGGCATCGGGACAGCCGCCAGTTCCTGTCTCAATGCTCTGAGAAATTAACGTCCCTTCTCAGAGGAACAGTGCCCTGTGGGGAATGCTCTCTCTGGGGCCCCCACCCCCATCCTGTTTCCGGCCCGGCTCTGACTGAAGAGAAACAATGTAACTTGTTACTTTGTTTCTCTTCAGTCCCGGGTCAGCGCGAGGAGTAGGCTGCACACTGCAGCTGAAGCCTGTCTCTCTCACAGTTCTACCGAAGAGCTGAGGGGACCCCCTTCACATACTGAAGACTGGGGGCCCCCCGCACCGCGGGGGCTGCGGGGGTGTTTGTTACGCCCCTGAACCCAAACAAAATGGCCACCGATATTTCTAGATCTTGCTCGGCCTGAACAGAAAGTTCCAGGCCTTCTGAAGCATTTGAGTTTGTTGAAAAGGTCTTAATGATTCTGGGCTTATGTTGTGTGTCCATGATGTCTTGTCATGGTATTGATGCAGTAAAATCTACCCATAATCATGTGTCTGTGGCGCTTACCACTTTATGTAGTAGTCTACCCTGTCTGTCCTCCAAACTTGCACTGAGGCGACCCAGATGTGACCTACACAGGAGGGGGTGGAGAAGGCATGGTCAACTTACTGACTGTTATGACAACAGAGAAATTTACTCCGTCCCCATGGCGGAACGGTGGTCCATCCACCTAGAAATAAATCACCCCATTAGTCTCTGAAATAGAAGTAAAAAATCCTCAGCAGGGCAAGGCAGAGGACTGTGGATGAGATGGGTTCCACAAGTCTGGATGGCCATCAAACAAAGTCTTTGTGAAACCCGTTGACTTTTGTCAAGAAAATTCACAGCAAGAGTAATTCAGAATTTGTGTCCATGGAAGGTCCTGTGCCAACCGGATACTTTTGACTCCTTCAGATGTAGTCCCTTTTTGGAGCGCAGATTCCTCCAGGGTGCAATGCTGCAAGCTGTACATCAACAGGGCTCCACGGGATCGGATATCTTCTTGCTCCATCCCAATAAAATGGATTTGCTGCTGTGGAAAAGCTCAAATACAGAACAACCTGAATCATTGGTCCAGCTGCAACGCACCTTCGTCAGATTGATTTGGCAGGTTTGTTCTGGTCTCCTGTCAGTTCTCCTGGCAAAAATCCTTGAAAATATTTCTAAGTCCCAGCTTTTAGAGTTAGGCAGAAAGACTACTTTCTGACACATATCTAAGGGCCCCAGAACCATGGGGACACCACTTAGAGGTCAAACCTCACTAGAGGAGAAGCCACCAGTAGGGTCCAGGGCAGGTCCAGTTGGAACTGGTCAGCTGGGATCTTCGGGAAAGTAGGCTACTTGTAGCTTCTGTGTTCCTGTAGCTTAACAGGAAGTCAGCCAACTGACCCTTTGAGTCCACTGCTCAGTCCTGAATACAAGTGTGAAAAGGTTCAGCCTATGGGGTCTCCTCACAGGTCACAACAGGAGGTGCAGTCCTCCTTTTGATTTCCACAGGTCCAGAGGTGTTCTGAAGAGGGTACTATGAATGCCACAGTTATGCTCAGTCTCAGCCCCTCTCCCACTGGAATTAGTGCTTGGCTGCCTAGCACAACAATGGAGGGAGCACGCCTGTGTGTAAACTGCATCTGTCTGTGACAGGGTAGGCACCCTTTGAAGGTAATCAAGTTCCTGGGCACAGCCCAGATGGCTATACTGTCAGTGAGAAAAACATCTCCACACACCCACTCTGTTTGTCTACTGACTAGGAGCAATACACATTTCACCACTTGGAAGCCATCAACAGTCAGGTGATACTGAGCACTGGCAGAAATCTACAAACTGACTTTACCATTAAATTAGATTTTAGCTTACCATTAAAATGAGTCTCTGAGTAATTTTTCAGCAATTCCCAAACTCGAGTTAGGCATGTTAACATGTTATATTATAGCCCAGTGATTTCCTATGGGAGAGCCAGGCTTACCACAGTGTGATACGACTGTGTAAAGTTTGCACTGTCAGGACATGTAAAACATAAAAACACATGCCCTACATTTTTAATAGCATGCATTCTGCCCTATGTGCAAGTAGGGCCTCCTGTTGTGATGACTTATAAGTATTAAGAAAGAAGGTTTAGGCCTTGCAAAGGATTTATTTTGCCAAGTCAAACTGGCAGTTTTAAAACTGCCTACCCAGGCTGCCGGGACAAGCCTGGAGACATGCTCTGCATGGTCACTTTAGTGGTGGCACAATATGTGTTGCAGCCCACTAATGACATTTAACATTTAGGCCATGGGTACACTTTTGTACCATATACTAGGAGCCACATTTTTTTCCATATGCAGAAATATATAACTTTTTGTGATGACGGAGAATGGAGGTGAGGTTAGCCAGAGCATCCACATTTTCAGCTGTCAGGTGAGTGGTTTGAGAACAATCGCAAAGCTCTGATATGTTAAGAAAGGGCTAATTTTGCTTAAACCACAGCTAGTATGCTTATAAGAGACCCATTTAAACTTACTGGAGGTTAAGAAAGTGGACAATCTGGACCATCGGATACTAGCAGGTTCTGGCAATGAGGGATCACAAAAGGGGGTCGTACTATTGGCTAGAAATATTGAGTGGTCAGTCACTAAAGTTATTACGGTGAAAGAGGGCAGCTGGCTTATTGCTCAAATAGTGAAAGCTAATTTTCATTTCGCCTTTCATGGGTTGTGCAATCCAAATATGGGCATTATCTTTAATTTCCTTCTTTTGGAATTGAATCACTGGAATGATCCGATTATAATCTGTGGAGATTTTAATTTGGTACTTGAGCCTGTTTTTGATTCATCTTCTTGGAGCGAGGTAGTTTCTAGATGGTGAGGCACTCACGGTCCGCTCTTAATAAGGTTATGGAATCGTATGCCCTCCAGGATGTGTTGTGGGCTTGTCGTGTCTACAGCCTGCTTTACATTTTATTTTGCTTTGCATGCTATGATGTGACGGATAGATATGATTTTAGCTAGTTGTAGTACAATCTTGCTTCTCTGGATCATAGTGCTCTCTCACTGTTTTTTAGTCAACAATTCTGTTAGGTGTAGCACTCGGATTTGAGTTGGTCATTTGATCTTGAATTATTAAGGGACATGGCCTATATAAAGTTCATGGTATTTCTTTAAAAGAATTCTTTGCTTTCAATAAAGGGTCAGCTTCACCCATCATTGCTTGGGATGTGTTGAAAGCCATGATTAGAGGACAGACACTTAGGGGCCGATTACGAGTTTGACGGTGCAGTGGCAGGACCGCCCCGCCGCCGCACCACCAAACCCGCATGTGAACCGTCTGCCGCATTATGTCTTTTTTAATCACTGGCGGGCGATTCCACTAGGGTCGTAATGTGGTGGTTGTAAGACTGCTACCGCCACCCCACCATGAGTCTGGCAGTCCGAGGACTGCCAGACTCGTAATCAGGCCCTTAGTTTCTCAATTCAGCGCGATCGTGCAGAAAGAAATTTGGAGTCTCGATTATGTACTGAGCTTTCAAAATTAGAAACAGAATATTCTTAAAGTCTGGCTAATCCACTGGTAAATCATGCAGAGCAGATATTTCAACAAATAACCTCACTTCGGATGATGAATCAGAAGAACATCTGGCATAGGGCGTATCAAAAATGGCAAAATAGGCAGGTATCCTGCTTCTAGACTAGCAAACAAATGGGTTGTATACTTGCCCATCAGTTTCAAGATCGTTATACTAAGAATGTTATAAGTAATATTAGGAAGCCCTCAAGTCAGGTGGTGTCAGGCACTAATGGGGTTCTGGCCATTTTTCATTCATTTTACACAGAAGACACACTTTATCCACTTGCAGGGGTAACTGAGTATGTGTTGGGTGCGAATCTGCCAA
The DNA here is from genome assembly GCA_963921515.1 of Calotriton arnoldi. Taxonomy (NCBI): domain Eukaryota; kingdom Metazoa; phylum Chordata; class Amphibia; order Caudata; family Salamandridae; genus Calotriton; species Calotriton arnoldi. The sequence goes on along the minus strand of CAWUFW010019140.1, from coordinate 17,065 downwards.
CGGTGACCGACACCCAGCGAGCAGTATTGGGGGCACCACTCACAATAGCAGAAACCAGGAAAGCTTTATTCCAGCTAACTTCTGGAAAGGTGTCTTGTAGGAGAGTAGGATCTGCTTCACATGGGTACCCCCACTTTTTGCTGATGCTTCACTGTTTTTCGACATTAGTCTGGCTGGGGCCCTGCTAATCAGAACCCCAGCCTAGCTGCTTCCTCTCTAAAATGGTTTCCATGTGCCTTAGGCACATCACTGATTGGGATCTGGAGTGCCCTTATAAGTCCCTAGTATATGGTATACTATGTACCAAGGGCATAGGTACCTCAGAGGCCTGCCAGGGGCTGCAGCATGTATTATGCCACCCCTGGAAGGCCATCCAAACTGACACCACAGGTCTGCTACTGCAGCCCGGGTAAGGTGGTGCATGCACCCCTCACTGTGATATCACTAAATACATACACACATATAAACCTATGTCACTCCTAAGGCAGGCCTTATCAATCCTAAAGGCAGAGTGCATGGTTCCTATGTGAGAGGGTGCCCTGCATGAGCAGGGCCCCTCTGCAGCGTTCGGAGACCATCTCTGATGCTGTTTGTAGTGCAGCCTGACCATATACTCTTAAGCGCATTATAACCTCGCGGTAAAATGCTAACTTTGGAATGGCTGCACCTAAACATGTTGTGTTTGGTGTCAAACATCTTGGAATACTACCCCCCGCCAATCCTGGCGGCGGGGGTAGCATTCCACCCTTCTAGAGGGAAAGACATGTTAACTCTGACTAGTCCGGTAACTTCTTTCCAGAGCCCTGGCATCACAAAATGGATGCTGCTGCCACAGACACGAGTCTGGCCTCCTGCTGCTGGACGAAACTCCGGCAGGGGAGGCCTGGACAACAGGTTTCCTGTCCCAGGGAGGTGTGACCACCTCCCCAGACAGGATAATGTGTATTGGGGCTGGGCGGGAGCACTTTCGGGTGCTTTGAAGTCCTGCACTGGGGGCACATTTGGTGTCCCTGTGCATACCCCAGTTCAAACCGGATCAGGGGCTTGCAGCCCCTGCTTTGGCATGAACCGGACAAAGAGAAAGGGGTGTAGCCACCCCTCTGCCCTGACCCACCCATAGGTGGGGCCACAGAGTAGTCCAACCCCTATCTTTAGTATAAAGATAGGAACCCAGTCCTTAGGACTTTAGATTATCCCTGGACGAAACTCTGAAACAGAATCCTGGACCTTCGACGCTCTACTCACGATTAGAGGACAGAAGAATCTCCCTTGGGGTCAAGGAGTGACTCCCTGCTTGGCAGGCACCAAAGAAGCATCTGTCCGGTTCGCATTTCTGAAGCTCCTGTCGGACGCCGAAGTCATCGCATCACCAGAGGTGGATTCTCAGACTTCCCCGAGGCTACCCTGAGTCCCCAGCAAAGCTGAGGCCTGTGGCTATCGTGGGTGACTTGAGACCGTGACCCCTGGACACCAAGCACATTTGCAAGTGCATCCTCTTCTGGGTATCCCAAGAAGTCGTGCTTTGGGCTGTGAGTAGCCCTAGCCTCCAGCACCAACTGCACCGAAGATCACTGGCCTCCACTCCACGAGTGTCCTGTGAGCCAGATCCACGTGCGATGTCTCGAGGCTCCTTCGCGGTCGCTAGCCCGTTGTCTAGTAGCCCTTAACGAAGGCCAATCTTTTTCTAACTTGGCATCCTGGTTGCTCCAGGCCTGCCCTCACTTACCCTCGCTGGGTGAGTTTCCCAGACCTTGCTGGTCTACACCATCGACGATCTTCCTTTGCATCGAGACTTGCCGTTGCCAAGGCTTGTTGGGTCTAATCCGGTCGCCAATACCTCAGCACTCGACAGACATCGTGTACCAGCCCGAATCCTGCTCCTGGTCGCTGACAACACCTCCTGGACCTCGTGGCTGAAGAGTCAAGACAACCGTCAACGCACCTGATGCACTCGACATCGGTGGGCATCTGTCCATCGCCTTCCTGGTCACTGGCTAGTGACCCAGACTCTGTCCCCTCTGCTTTCAGGTTCTTCAGAACTCCGATCCACTCTTGGATCCACCCGGACACTTTTCTCTTGGTCGCCAGCAGCACTTTGCAGCAGATCGCCATTCGAATCGACGACGAAACCCGACCCCGAAAGGCACCTATGCACCCGGCTTCCCTGGGTGAGGTAACACGAGTACTCCGGTGCTCCCGTGGGTAGAGACTCTTCAAAGTCCTAGATCTCAAAGGGTTTGGTCCAAGTCCTCTTTTAAGTGTCCCTTTTCTCTAATTTCCCGATCACGACTTTCTCCATAGAAGTCAACGGCATATCGCGGTTGTGTATTTACACTGCACGCGTCTCCCGTGGGTCCCCTGTGTCACTACCTTGGGTGGTTCCTTGTGGTCCAAGCACTTCTAGAGGCTCTAGGCCTAGTGTCTAGTTCAGTCGTGGTTCTTATACCACTTTATTGGTATATGGTTTGGTACGCCCCTAGGGCCCAAACGTGTATTTGTGCTATTACTGTGTTTAAATATCTTCTAACTTATGTACTTTCAAACTCTAGCCTCATAAAGAGACTAGAGGGGTGTGTTTAGCAATAAATACATATATTTTGAATATATACCTGGTGTGGTGCTCTTTCATTTGGTCACTCAAGAGATTATAGACTGGTAAAACAAGCTGCTTTACATTCCTTCAAGACTTAGCCTGAAGGCTGCTCTCCATAGCTACCACTAGGATAGCTTTCAATAAGGTTGTCTTTAACCTATCTCCAATAAGGGGTTGTTTGGACTGGTGCAAGGTGCCCACTATAATTAGTGGACAGCATATGCCAGGCCAACTTCTCACATGTCTGGCCCAGACTCTATTCCGACTGAATTTTACAAGGCCTGCTCTGATATAGTAATTCCGCATTTTGTCGAGCTAGTCAACTCTTCTTCCTTTCTTTCTGCAGTGCCAGCATCTTGGGCAGAGGTGCATGTAGTGGTACTTCCTAAATAAGGGACAGAGCCCCTTAATATCGACCTATCTCGTTAATGAACACTTATGCCAAGCTGTATACTCAGGTTCTTGCAAATTAACTTTCATCGGTTATTTATTTCTTGGTTGACCCTGTGCAGCATGGATTTATCCCTTCTTGCGATACCTCAGCTCACATTAATCTTGTTATAACTGCATTGGAAGTTGTGGAAGAACTTCGTGAGCCTGTGGCGATGATCCTGTTGGATGCAGAAGAAGCATTCAAAACGGTCTGGAATTTTTACGGGCAGTTATGGATCAGATGGACCTGGGCAAAAAGTTTGTATCTGCTGTTAAATCTTTTTATCGCTCATTTTCGGGTCGAATTTTCTCATTGGGTACATGTCAGATAAAGTGCATATTTATCCGGGCACCAGACAGGGATGCCCTATGTCTCCTCTGCTCTTTTCTCTGTATTTAGATACCTACATTCAAAAGCTTAAAGCAGCAGACTGCATTTCTTCACTGAGGCTAAAGTTTTAGAATATGTGAATAATATTGCTATCTTGACTTCCTCCCCATCTTAGGCCCTTCCTAATATTGAAAGTCTTGCAGACTAATTTGGGATGGGTTTCGGGTAAAAGCTGAATGCAGTGTAAATGCAGGTCATCACAAGCCTTAGGTCGGAGCCCCTGGATTCTCATTATGTTAAATGGGCTACATACCTGAGGTGCAGATAAACTCTGCTACTAGTGATATGGTAAGCTTCAACTGCAATACACTGTATCAAGAATCTGTAGCAGTCTTTAGGAAATGAGACCGATTGCACTTGGGGATCATAGGCAGATGCAATTTAATTAAAATTATCATTTTGCCATACTGTTTGTATCTGTTTCACGCATTACTTCTATTTCTACTGAAGGTATTTTTTAAAAAGATGGAATCCAGTTGACAACATTATATGGCAATATAAAAAACCTTGGAGTGCTATCCAATATTTGCAGCATTCTCAGGATATTGGTGGCATAGCACTCCCATCACTCTGGCTCTGTTATATCTCTTCTTTTAGCTTGCACCCGCTCGTTTGTAATGGGTTTAGGCAACTGGCTGGTCTCCACTCAGAATATATCTATTCTCAGAATTCTCATCTGCCCTCACACAGTATTTTTGTACTTTAAATACTCTAGATCTAAGACTCTTTCAGTCTTTGATAAAGTCTGGTCACATATTTGCACTCGCTCTAAAAGTTCCAGGCTTAGCCATTATACGGCCTTAGGAGCTAATCCTAACTTTCCATCGATTATCCAAGATGGTTATCTTCAGTTCTGGTGGCCTACCAGTGTGGAAAGGCTCAGCCAGCTCTTTGGTGAAAGTACTCTTCTTTCTTTTGAGGAACTACAGAGGTCTCTCTGGTTTCATAGGCAGGTTTTTTTGCTAGCTTCAGCTGCAGGACTATCTTCGCCATCTGCCAGCCCACGTACGCTCTATGGACCAGAATCCTTTTTTGCATTATCTCAGTAGGGGGGCTTAAGCATGGTGGGATAGGCATGTTATATCAGATTCTTTTGGCTATTTGGCCGCACATGCATTACTTTGTCAAAATGGCAACTCAATGGGCCAATTAACTGGTCATCCAAGTCTCTCCGGAAGACATTAGGCATTCTAATTTGCTGGCTCAAAAATCTCTCAATGTATCTCGTTTGAGAACTCATTCATTTAAAATCATATTCCATTTGTACTATGCACCCTACCATCTGTTTTAAATGAGCTGCCCACAGACTTACAATTACTTTCGATGCCAGGGCTCAGATACCGGCACTACAAATGTTTTTGCTGCTTGTCCTTCTTTGCTATTCTTCTGGTCAATGGCTTTTAGTATGCTTATTGACCTGATGGACATAGAGGTTCTCTGGGATCCTAAACTGGTTATGATGGGCCATTCTAATAATATACTGTTTAGATCTGGGGGCATCTATTTCTTCGCCATCATGGTCGCAAGGCTTGGTATTGCTGAGGTTTGGAATGCCAAGGGAATCACCTGATCCTAAGGCCTGGTAGCAAGAGTTTATACCTGCCTATGGTTGGAACTTACTATTATTAAGACACATCCAAATAGACAAAAATTGCACAAGTTGTGACTACTGGTCAGAAAAGGCTTGCCCCTTCTTTTCCTGGCTACCTCCATGAGATTTTATGAGGTTTTGGATCTCGGCTATAAGACTTCACGGTAGATAGGTCAACTTTATTTCTTTCTCTATCTTATGACAAAACAAATGAGCTGTTTTCTTGATTTTGACAGATATGTATCTAATTTGGAGTATAGCCAATTTCAACAGGTTTTAGGGGTCAAATCACATGCACTGGAGCCTACTTAGCAGTGTCCCTGTGTGCAGAGTCAAAGAGCCAGCAGCAAAATGAGGGTGGCCATACAAAAAGAGGCATTTTCCTACAGATAAGTAATAATTACATTATTTGTTTCTTCAGGAGATCCCCTGGAAGCACTCAACATCCTACGTTGTGACTTAACTACTACAAAGTCTAGCTATGCTTTTAGGTTTACTGTAATGTGACTTGTCACACTCTTAATCAATTATTATCACAATGTATCTCTTCTGTGTTGTTATCTGATTCGGATTCCTAGACAACACAGCAGGGTCTGTCCACGAAACTAAGAGTCCTCTTCCCTAGCTGAGCTGATCATTCCAAATTCCAGGCAAAATATGTGCCAGAGTCAAATGGTGTTTAAGACGGGATAGGGCACTTTCTTTGAAAGTTGGTTCACTCTCTTTTTGGTGTCCCAGAGCATCCTGCTTCCTAGCAATAGCAATGGGTACCACATGAGAGGCTGTACTGGTTACAGTTCAGTTTTAGATGCCAGCCAGGTTGCAAAGAGAAGAATGCACCTTGAAGTCAGTAGTGAATGTTTGGAGTTGACAAAAGCCTGTTTCTCAGTTCTTACTACCCATAGTCAAAGTAGTCCTGTGCAAAACATGTTCAGGAGAGTATGGGCACACAGCAGGTTTAGGTTCAGGATTGCCAAATATCTTTGACCAGTGATATCTCTGGAATGGTAGGGTTGTAGAGAGGTTGATAAAAGTGCCCAGCAATCAGTTGGGGAAGGCTATACCATGGTTCTCTATTCAATGGAATGATCAGGTATTCCTCCTCTAATAATAACAGTTGGATAAGGTCATCCAAGAGTCAGAAGATGCTCGCTCAGCCCTGAGGAATAAGTGGAGATGTTAAGGGGATTAAATATCCTTTAGGGAACTCTCTTTGTACACCTTAGACTAAAGGCCTACCATTGACTACCATTCCTAGATAGGCTGATAAATGGGGTGTTGGTATATTCCATGATGCATGCTTGCAGATGCTTAGGTGATCACCGGATGTAGGTGTTGTTTTGGTATGCACAAGTCCTGGTTGTCGGCCCAAATCATCTCCTGGCTTCTTGAAATGTCTCTCCCTTAAGCTGTGATATATATATATATATATATATTCACTGAAAAAACCATAGGTTTTAGGGACAGTTATAGTTAGTTGGACATTTCACTCGTACAAAACCATAGAAATTCCCCCGTTATAGTTTGTTCAGCTAACTATAACTCGCGCTCCCGCAATGCACTGCTGATGACGTCACATATTACATCACTCATGACATGGTCAGTGACATCACTGATGACATCACTGATGACATCTCAAATGACATCACTGATGACATCACTGTTGACATCATCCAGTGTCTGTGTGTTTCTGTAAAGTTTAAATATGTTTAATATATATAGGGAAAGGCGTATTGAAGAATGAGTGGGTGTATAAGTGTCTGAATGGATGATTTATTATGTGAGTGACTGACTCTACAAGTGAGTGATTAAATGTATCTTACTGAATGCATGGGTTAGTGACTAAACTGTGTGAATGTCTGTATCCGTCTGTCTGTTGGTTTGTAAGCGGCTGCATGGCTTTCTGAATAGCTACATGAGTGTCTACATGGGTTATTGATTGATTGTCTAAGTATCTGTATGGGTGCCTGAGTGTTTGTGTGGGTGGGGTGTGTGTGACTCTGTGCATAGATGTGTGAGTTGGTGATTCACTGGGTGCATGGTTTCAAGAGTGCATCTGTGATGGACTGTATGGGTGGGTGAGTGTGTGTATGGGTGTGTTAGTGATTGAATGTATATCTCAGTGGTACATGTGTGAGTAACTACATATGTGAAAGGCAGTATATATGTGTGTTGGAGTATATAAATGGCTATAAGTGAGAGTGTGTGATTGTGAGAGTGGCTGTATGGATGAGTGTGTACTTGTATCAGTGATTGTATAAGAGTGTAAGAATGTGCTAGTATTTGTATGAGTAAGTGAGCTGGTGTGTGTATAACTGTATAGGTGAGTAAATGGGTGTGTGATTAAGTTTTTTGCATGACTGACTAGGTGTGTGAGTACCTCTATGGATGAGTGGCGGTGTGTGAGTGTTTATATAGGTGTATGAGTGCATATGATAGTCCTGTACTGAGTGACTAAGTATGAGTGACTGTACGGGTGAGTGAGTGGATGTCTGTGTAGACCTAAGAATCAGTGAGTGGGTATGTAGTTTTTGGTGTTGGAGTGTCTATGGTTTTGAGAATGGCAGTCTGTAATTTAGAGTGGGTGTATCAAAAGTTATATTAGGGTGTGAGAAGATGCATGAAATTATCACATGGATGATGTCATCAGTGATGTCATTTGAGATGTCATCAGTGATGTCACTGAGAGGGGGCGTGGCTAAGGTGCTGATGCGGATGGCAGCGTGAGCAGAGAGCTCCGCGCCAACCCCGAAATTTATCCTGGTAGGGAGCCGAGTTTTCAGCTGAAAACGCATCTGGCAGCGTGTCAGGTACACTGGTGAGGGCCGGTGCCGTTTATAGGCAGAAGCAGTACCGCCGCGCCAGCTCGGAAGAAGAAATGCGGCGGGACCCCGGTCGCGCAAAATGGCGCCGGGTCCGATCGCAGTAAATAGACCCGAGGAGGAGCACGGCTCACACGCGAGGAGATAGCGGAACGGGAGATTGGACCGCCACCGCTGATTGCCCGGCACTGAAGATCTCTTGAGGCGGGCCGAGAGCATTGTGGCGGCGGGGCTTTTGGTGCGGCGGCAGCCGCAGAAGACCGCGGGGCTTTCCCCCTACCCCCCCCCCCTCTCCTGGTGTTGAGTGGGGAGACTGAGATAGCAGAGGCGGAGGACGGTGAAATAACGCGGAGCCCCGGCGCAAAGCGGGAGTGAACTGAAGGTATTGCTGGGAGGATCTCCCTGTCCTGGAATTGCAAATCGAGCGGGCAGAGGATGGCTTGCGATCCCTACGTGACCGCCATCTTGCATCCCTGGAGGTACGGCGGGGCGGTGGAGCTGCGAGGGGAGCGGCCCACGAGGTGCACACCCATTGACCGGGAGGTTGGACTGCTGGGGGAGAGGCCCTAGTGAGAATGGACCTTGAGGGCAGGGCCGGGCATTGATGTACTATACAGTCGCCTCCGGACAGTGCTGCGGAGACTTGGGGGACTGACTGGAGTACTGCCAGTGCAACAAGAAGAGGTAGCAAGGAGTCAGGAGCGGCCGCTCAGTGGCATGAAGAGGACTGCCAGGCACAGGCCCCTGGACTGTCGAGTAGCTGAGGAGGAGGACGTGTGGCCCTTATCACCGACGGCCTCGGGATAACGGACTCCACCCTGAGTATACATCCGGTGGGGCGCCAGGGTGTGGAGCAAGGGCTGCAATCCGCAGGTTCAAGCCGGAGAACAGGGATTGGACCTTAGAAGACAGCATACGGTTGAACTAAGCATTCTTTGCCGGGAGCACTGATCCTGGGAGAAGGCGGGTCGCGCCTGTTGCCTCGGGACCCAGCGCCGAGGAGTGACCCTGAGAGTGGACCCGCCTGGGAAACCAGTGGATTGGCGGAACACCTCGCCGGGCAGAACCACGACTGGCAAGGGGAAACTAGGAGAGCGTCCTGAGAACCTGGCGGGCGGCGGGGCGGCCGGCCTCGGCTACGAAGTGGGCGGGGGACGTCGCGCAACGAGGGACATCGCCCTACATTGCTGGCGGGAGCTAGGGAGCAGTGGAGAACCGGCAGGGAGCCGCCGTGGGCGCTGGTCCTAGGAAGAGGTCGATAATGGGTAAGCCGCGGACCAAGCAGGGAGGCGCACCCCGGAACAAGAGGAGGAGACGACGGATAGGCAGAAGACGGAGGCGTCGGAGTCCCAACCTGAAGGGATGGCGCAGCAACAAGTAGAAGTGATACTTAAAGCCATAGCGGATACTAGGGATGCCCTTCAACAGGACATAGCACAGGTATCAGTGGGGCTGGGCCTGCTCCGCGCAGATCATGCGAAACTGACGGACCGGGTAAAACAAACTGAAGCCACTCTGGAAGTACTGGATCCAGCACACAAGGAGCTTGAGTCACAGATGGGAGAAGTATGCCGCCGCTTGCAAGTCTTGGAAAAGAGAGCTGAGGATGCCGAAGGGCGGAACAGAAGGAACAATATACGGGTGGTTGGACTGCCTGAAGGAGTGGAAGGTCCTAGTATGGTGGAATATCTGGAGACCTGGCTGAGGTCAGCTGTTGCCCCAGAGGGACTGTCCCCTTTCTATACCCTGGAGAGGGCGCATAGGGTGCCGGCGCGCCCGGGGCTGCCTGGGAGTCCACCCAGACCTGTGGTGGCACGCTTACTCCACTACAAGGACAGAGATCTGCTTTTGAATAAGGCGCGTTCTGTGGGCCCCTTCAAGGTAGACAATAGTAGTGTGACGCTGTTTCCCGACTACACCTTCGATGTGCAGAGACAGCGATCCTCATTCTTGGAAGTCAAGAAAGCGTTCCGCACGGAAGGCTTACAATATTCACTGATGTTTCCAGCGCGTTTAAGAGTAGCAGTGGACGGTAAAACCTTTTTCTTCAGCACCCCGGAGGACGCGTAGGATTGGCTGGAGACTTACAGAGCGGGACAAGGAGAGGCTGGCCGAGGCCTGGGGGTTGCTGAGGGGGTGTCGCGCCCACATCGACCACGACGCTCAGAGAGGAGGCGGCCCCGTGCCCAGAAGCCAACAATGTCTCAGACGGAACGGGAAAGGTCGGCGGCGCTTAAAGCAGTGACGGAGATATCTCAGGAGCAAGAACCGGAATCGAAGGGAGCGACTGCATCTGAGAAGGGGTCAGCTGGAACGGCGTCGGAGGAATCGGACTCAGCGAGCATCACTCTCCCTCATGTTACGCCAGGGACTGCGGACGAGCTGGTTGATGCGTAGTACAGTGAGACTTTCTCCGGGACTGGGTGGTATCATTGTGTAGTGACACTCCTCCTCTGTGTGTGGTTGCGGAATGTGAGGGGTGGGGGTGGGGGGACCCTGGGGTGGTGCTCCTCTGAATGGGCGCTGCAGCAGGAGCTGTGGCATTACTGAGAATGGGGTATGGTGCGAGCCGATTGAACACTTTTGACTCAGACGCATCCGGCCTTTGGGCACCTCCCCTGTTATAGTCGTTGGCAGATCCCCGGTAGCTACCGAGGACGCAATTTTGTTAAGAATTTGGATGGGTGCTGCTTTGTTAGGACCTGTTCTGGGGAGGGGTAGTTGGGGATTGTTGTGCATGTTGTTTGGGGTTACAGGGGCTTCCGGTGTGTCCACGGTGATAGTGCAGCGGTTCCAGGGATTGGAGGACTACTATGGGGACCCTGCTTGATGTTAAATGCCTAACGTGGAATGTGAGAGGGATACATACAATGCGGAAGCGCCATAAGGTCCATGCTTACTTGGTGCGGAGTGGGGTACATATTGCTTTCCTGCAGGAGACCCATGTCGATCGGGCGGAGGGAAGTGCGTTGCAGCGAAGGTGGCGGGGGCAGGTCTATTGTACAACGTACTCAGCATTTGCGAGAGGAACATTAATATGGGTCAGAGCGGGGGTGCCCTTCCAGATGACTCGCCAGTTTGTGGACCCAGAAGGGAGATTTGTAGTGGTGGGGGCGACTGAATGGAATAGAGGTAACGTTGTGTAGTATATACGCCCCTAATGTTGATCAGATGGCCTTTTTCGATCAAATGTCGGGGAAACTGGCACCTTACTTGACTGGCCCTGTGATACTGGGGGAGATTTTAACTCCATAACTGATGTCGAAATGGATAGGTCTCATCCGCCATTGCAGGAAGCCCCTGTGCATAGAATATCAAAGGCCAGGAGAGACTGGCAGGACAGATGGGGGCTAGTAGATACATGGCGAATGCAGCATCCTGAAGACCGGGACTACTCTTTCTTCGCTGCTGTGCACGACCTGCATGTGCGTTTGGATGCCATATTGTGCACACCTGACATACATGCAAAAGTTCTGCATAGTGAATATTTGTCTAGAACGATATCGGACCACAACCCTCTAATACTAACGATTAGGTGGACACAGGAGAGACTCTGCGATTCCGACGTGGAACTTGAGGCCGGAGATGATGGAGGATGCTGTTTTCCGTAGGGAATTAGAAACGGGCATTGAGCAATATTTTGCTGAGAACGAGGGGACAGCGTCTGACATAACAATAGAGTGGGACGCGTTTAAGGTGGTGGTGAGGGGACTGTGTATTACCAAACAGGTGGGTGTAAGGAAGACGTTGCTTAGGGACGTGGAAGCCGCGGAAACTCGGTTGAGAGAAATAGAGAGAGAGCGGCCGGGGCGCCCGGAAGTGCAGGAGGAATTACTGAGAGCACGAGAGGAAGTGGCGAGTCAGATAGAGAGGTTGCGTTGCTATGATCACAGGGCTTACCTGGCACGGACGCACGCGGAAGGAGACAAGGCAAGTGCCTTACTGGCTTGGCTGGCTAATCCAATACCCCGGGGCACGCCTATCCTGGCATTGAACTATTCACTGGGAGCGCCGGTGTATACCCAGAGAGGGATTAACGACCTGTTCCTAGAATATTATGCTGGGTTATATAGCAGTTGCCTGAGGGGCTCTGATGAGGCACTGGAGGGGTTTTTGGCGGGTATGGACTTGCCCCAGCTGGCAGAGGACCAGGCGGAGCTGCTGGGGCAGGACATCACGTTGGGGGAAATACGGGGTGCCATTAAGCACATGGCGCGTAACAAAACACCGGGCTCAGATGGCCTTCCTATTGAGTTTTACTCAACTTATATTGATATACTCGCCCCAAAATTGTTGATGGTCTATAAAGAAGCGCGGACGGTGGGGAGGCTTCCAGCTTCTATGAGGGAGGCTATTGTTGTCCCACTTCCGAAACCGGGAAGGGACGCTCTGGACAGATCGGCGTATCGCCCGTTATCTATGCTGACATCTGACTATAAGATATTAAGTAGGATTTTGGCGACTCGGCTCCTACCCCACATGGTACATTTGGTCCATCGGGACCAGGCGGGTTTTATTCCGACTCGGAACACGTCGGTTAATGTGCGGCGCCTCCTCCGCATATTGGATGCGGACCACGGAGACACCCCTGATGCTGCGGTGCTCTCAGTGGACATTGAGAAGGCATTTGACAGCCTGGAGTGGCCATATCTGTACCATGTTATGAGCGCATTTGGTCTTGGGGAGGCATTCGTGGGCTGGACGAGATTATTGTACAGAGATGCGATAGCTAGGGTGAGGACAGGGAGAATGATATCTTCTCCCTGCTCGGTAGGTAGGGGAACACGACAAGGATGCCCGCTGTCACCACTGTTGTTTGCATTGGCCATTGAGCCATTGGCGGTACGGGCCAGACTCGGGCGCCATTATCGGGGCCTGGCTCTGTGGGGAGCTGCACAATATATCTCCCTCTATGCTGATGATCTATTGATTTTCTTGGCCAATACAGGGGCGGAGCTGGAGGGAGCGACAAACCTACTGCAGGTGTTCGGAGAGATCTCGGGGCTGGGGTTAATTGGGGTAAGACCTGTCTCTTCCCGGTGCTCCCAGTGGTAGCGGGCCCTGATCAGATAGCGGGAATTCGGTGGGAACCATCGTGTTTGCCTTATCTTGGGACTAACATATATCATACACATGCGGAGTTGTTGGAAGGGAATGTGGGAAGGGCCTTGCGAGGACTGCGAGGGAGCCTGGCTTTTGGAGTGCGCTGCCACTCTCGGTTACGGGAGGGTGGCGCTCCTGAAGATGGTAGCGCTCCCCGCCTGCTATATTATTTTAGGACATTGCCGATTTGGATACCGGGGCGATCTTCAGGCAGATCAAATCCATGGTTAGCGGCTTCCTGTGGGGTACTGGCAGAAGGCGAGTGGCACTACACACCATGATGAGACCCAGGGTGGATGGAGGACTGGCGGTGCCAGACTTCGAACTGTATTACTTGGCAGCTCAGCTGCAGTGGCTTACACAGGCGGTGGCTCGAGAATTTCGGGGACCGGAGGGTCCTGAGGGTCGGTGGATACAACGTCACGTATTATCATTTATCGTACTGCGGCAACCCTTGCTAATTGGGTCGCTTACTGCCGAGGAGCGAACGTTGAGGCAATGTTGGAACCGGTGCCACCGCAGGGCCGGTATCGGCAACCCGTATGCACCGGAGATCCCCTGGGCATGTGCACCGCCCTCCCCACGGGGAGATTGGTCGGCGCTAGCAGACTGGGAGATGCTGGGGGTCCAGGTCATGGGGGATTTGTATGAAAATGGGGTATTACTGCCCTTTCAGACTTTGCAAGAACGGTACGGCCTGCCGCGGGGAGATTATTTGTTGCATGCAGCCCTGATCTCAGCTCTCCAGCGCCACTGGAAGGGGGGGCTTTTGGAACCCCGGACTGCTATGGCGTGTCAATATGTAGGGATGGCGGCAGGGACAATTAAGGCAATTACATGTCTGTACAGGCGATTGGTTGCGGAAGAATTGACGGAATTACGGGGAAAGTGGGAGGAAGACCTTGGGAAGGACATACCGGAAGAGACATGGACCCAATTGGTTCAGAGGGCCTGGAGGAGTACGCGGAATGCCAGGTTTCAACTAATACACTTCTTCATACTGCACAGGGCTTATTTAACCTCGGCCAAGATTAACCGATATTATCGGATGGATACCGCCCGGTGTCCACGCTGTCAATTAGAGGGGGCAGATTTATTGCATATGTTATGGACCTGTGGGCGGTTGGGAACGTATTGGAAGGAGGTAGTCGAACTGCTTTGCGGAATCACAGAGCGCCACATAGACACAGACATGGGTACCTGTATACTACATTGGTTTCCACATACAACTAAGACGAAAACCACGAGCAAGATTCTAGACCTAGGCCTGCTCTTAGCCAAGAGAGAGATCACGGCCCAATGGAAATCGAGTCGCGGACCTACCATGGGGAAGTGGAAGTCGGAGTTACTTAAATGGGCCAAAAGCGAGGGCACCGTTAGATTGCAACAGGCTATACGTACTAACAATGAGGGGGCGAGGGAAGCAACAAGGGCATGGGAGGCCCTAGTGATAGCACTACAAATACCTGACCCGGAGGCGGACCTGGATGGGGATGATCCAGTGGGCTTCCCCTGATCGCTCACGGGGCAGAGCCGGCAACAAGGGCCTAACCCTGAGGGGGGTGCATGGGATCACGCGAGAGGCACTGAGTGCAGCAGGTATTGTCCCACACGTTATCCCTGACACGTGACTTGGAAGGAATAGGTATTTTTGTTAGACTAAGAACCTAGAAGTTTGGGCACACCGGAGGCAGAGGGAGGGAGGGAGGGGGAGGGTGTTTGAATGCGATGGCCGGATGGGTATTTTATGGCCTATATTGTTAAATAAAAAATGTACTAAGTTGGGTGCTAGGCACTCAGTGAATTGAAAACGGGCACATCCTGATGCCGAATGTGCAGGCAGCTACAGTGTAATAGATTGAATGGCAAAAAAAAAAAATCTCGTTACAGGGACAAACGGGGGCCTAGGAATTGAAGACGGATGTAAAGTACAATGGTGAAATTGTTAATGTATGATGGTTATGTTTGGATTGATAAAATAATAAAAACAGTTTAAAAAAAAAAAAAATCAGTGATGTCACTGACCATGTCATGAGTGATGTAATATGTGACGTCATCAGCAGTGCATTGCGGGGTGCAAGTTATAGTTAGCTGAACTAACTATAACGGGGAATTTCTATGGTTTTGTACGAGTGAAATGTCCAACTAACTATAACTGTCCCTAAAACCTATGGTTTTTTCAGTGAATTTCAAAGGTTTTTTAAATGCTCATTTCTAACTATAACGTGTCTGAAACCTATGGTTTTTTCAGTGAATTTCAAAGGTTTTTTAAATGCTAATTTCTAACTATAAAATGCCTGAAACCTATGATTTTTTAAGTGAATTTCAAAGGATTTTTAAATGCTAGTTTCTAACTATGCCTACAGAGGTAGGACATGTGAAGAAAGAAGAAAAAACGCACAGAAAGAAGCAAAAGATGTGCAGAAAGAACCAACAGAGGAGCAGAAAGAGGTCTTGTTGCAAAATCATCCTGTGCCCACAACTTTTTCAGACGGGTACTGGTGGTAACTGACTCTGACTAACCAGAGCCAGTGCTATGCTAAAAGACACTTAGAATACAGTGAAAACACCTACATACACTAGGGAACACTGTGCGTTGGGGTTACTCCTGTGATTAGCATGACCTCCTCTGCAAGTCCCTAGTACATAATAGGGCAGGGGGATTAAAACTACCTCTTAAAACGCGCTACAGGGCGCGTTTGCACAGTGGTGAAGGGAGGGGGGGCCTGAGGTGACATGTGTGCAAACGCACCCCATGGCGCGTTTTAAGTTGCGGGATTAAGTCCCCTTGAATTCTGAGGGTCCCTGAGGCCCAACTAGCCCCCCAGGTACCTACAGTTAGGACCACAGAGCTGAGTTGCAGAGAGGCGTTCCGAGGCCACGCACCTTTTTCACCTCTCTGCAACGCAACTCTGTTGTGCTTACTGAAGGTACCTGGTGGGCTAGTTGGCCCCCAGGGTCCCTCAGGATTTAAAGGGAATTAATTCCCCAACTTAAAACGCACCACAGGGCGTGTTTGCGCACATGTCACCTGAGGCCCCGCCTCCTCCCTTCACCACTGTGCAAACGCGCCCGTGGTGCGTTTCAAGTTGGGGGATTAGGTCACCTTGAATCCTGAGGGTCCCTGGGGCCCAACTAGCCCACTAGGTACTTCCAGTAAGCACCACAGGCCTGCGTTGCAACGCCTGTAACAAATTGTGCAGTTGTGTTTAGGTAGTGAAGAGGGTCGTGCTGGGGGTAGTGTTTTAGGGTTTAGGGTAGTGCAGTGGTGTTTGTGTAGTGTAGGGGGTCATGCTGGGGGTAGATTTAGGGTTTAGGGTAGTGCAGTGGTGTTTGGGTAGTGTAGGGAGTCGTGCTGGAGGGAGTGTTTTAGGGTTTAGGGTAGTGCAGTGGTGTTTGGGTAGTGTAGGGGGTTGTGCTGAGGGTAGTGTTTTAGGGTTTAGGGTAGTGCAGTGGTGTTTGGGTAGTGTAGGGGTCGTGCTGGGGGTAGTGATTTAGGGTAGTGCAGTGGTGTTTGGGTAGTGTAGGGGGTACTGCTGGGGTAGTTTTTTAGGGTTTAGGGTAGTGCAGTGGTGTTTGGGTAGTGTAGTGGT
This sequence comes from Calotriton arnoldi, assembly GCA_963921515.1. Taxonomy (NCBI): domain Eukaryota; kingdom Metazoa; phylum Chordata; class Amphibia; order Caudata; family Salamandridae; genus Calotriton; species Calotriton arnoldi. The sequence goes on along the minus strand of CAWUFW010019140.1, from coordinate 540 downwards.
TCGTGCTGGGGGTAGTTTTTAGGATTTAGGGTAGTGCAGTGGTGTTTGTGTAGTGTAGGGGTAGTGTTTTAGGGGTTAGGGTAGTGCAGTGGTGTTTGTGTAGTGTAGGAGGTCGTGTTTTAGGGTTTAGGGTAGTGCAGTGGTCTTTAGGTAGTGTAGGGAGTCGTACGGGGGTAGTGTTTTAGGGTTTAGGGTAGTGTAGGGGGTCATGCGGGGGTAGTGTTTTAGGGATTACGGTAGTGCATTGGTGTTTGGGTAGTGTGGGGGTCATGCGGGGGTAGTGTTTTAGGGTTTAGGGCAGTGCAGTGGTGTTTGGGTAGTGTAGGGGGTCGTGCTGGGGGAGTGTTTTAGGGTTTAGGGCAGTGCAGTGGTGTTCGGGTAGTGTAGGGGGTCATGCTGGGGGAGTGTTTTAGGGTTTAGGGCAGTGCAGTGGTGTTCGGGTAGTGTAGGGGGTCGTGCTGGGGGAGTGTTTGAGGGTTTAGGGCAGTGCAGTCGTGTTCAGGTAGTGTAGGGGGTTGTGCTGGGGGTAGTATTTTAGGG
>CAWUFW010019139.1:0-196765 GCA_963921515.1 Calotriton arnoldi | reverse complement strand
TCTTGTGAATGCTTTTTCACCAGGCTCATTGACTTAACTAAAGCCAAGGAAGCTGTCCAACTCAGTGGCATTACGAAACTGGAGGGCCCCCCGCAAAGAACATGGAGTGCCCCACACTCTCTGGACCCAGTCAGGAGCTCTCAGGGCAGGGGCCCGCCACACGTGCACAGTGCCAGAGGGTGCCCGTTGCAACTCAGGGATGACCCCGCACCGTGGGGGCCGCAGCGGCTAACGTCACGCCACTGGTCAAACTCCGGTCAACATTTTCAAGTCAAAGTCTGAAAATGAGTGGAATTTATATGTTTAGTAGGCTGGTTTTATCAAAACCATGAGGAACCAAAAAGAACACAGCAGCCTGTCAAACCCCCACACACCTACTGTAAGCAAAAGTAACCTGACTCAAGACAGGCCAACCCTTTCAGAAGAAGCAGGCTCTGAACTGCAGGCAAATGAAAAAGAGACTCACTGCTAACAAAAACCAAAGAGGCCTGCCCTCCTTCAGTAAAAGGCAAAAAAGGCAGACTTTTATTTAGCCAATGACTGTTGTCCCAACATAATCAAAAGCATCTATGAACATGTGACCCCAAGCTTGCCCAAAGGATGACCAATGAACAGTGGTTATGTTGCAACGATAAAGTTTCACGAATAGCCAAATTTATCTTCGATGAAGCTGAAGGCAGTAAACAAGCACTGGCATAATTAAAGATGTCACATCATCTGCATAATCAGAACCCATCGCAGCCCCTCAGGCTTCAATGCTGCTCTGCACTTCACGCTCCAGTGCTGCACTGCCCCTCAGGCTTCAATACGGCTCTGCCTCTCAGGCTCCTATGTTGTTCTACCCCTCAGACTCCTATGCTGCTCTGAACTTCATGCTCCAGTGCTACACTGCTCCTTAGGCTTCAATACGGCTGTGTCTCTCAGGCTCCTATGCTGTTCTACCCCTCAGGCTTCAATGCTGCTCTGCACTTCACGATCCAGTGCTGCACTGCCCCTCAGGCTTCAATACGGCTCTGCCTCTCAGGCTCCTATGTTGTTCTACCCCTCAGACTCCTATGCTGCTCTGAACTTCATGCTCCAGTGCTGCACTGCCCCTCAGGCTTCAATACAGCTGTGTCTCACAGGCTCCTATGCTGTTCTACCCCTCAGGCTCCTATGCTGCACTGCACCTCAGGCTACTATGCTGCATTGCCCCTCAGGCTTCAATACGGCTCTGTCTCTCAGGCTCCTATGCTGTTCTACCCCTCAGGCTCCTATGCTGCTCTGAACTTCATGCTCCAGTGCTACACTGCCCCTCAGGCTTCAATACGGCTGTGGCTCTCAGGCTCCTATGCTGTTCTACTCCTCAGGCTTCAATGCTGCTCTGCACTTCATGCTCCAGTGCTGCACTGCCCCTCAGGCTTCAATACGGCTCTGTCTCTCAGGCTCCTATGCTGTTCTACCCCTCAGGCTCCTATGCTGCTCAGAACTTCTTGCTCCAGTGCTACACTGCCCCTTAGGCTTCAATACGGCTGTGTCTCTCAGGCTCCTATGCTGTTCTACCCCTCAGGCTCCTATGCTGCTCAGAACTTCATGCTCCAGTGCTACACTGCCCCTCAGGCTTCAATACGGCTGTGTCTCTCAGGCTCCTATGCTGTTCTACTCCTCAGGCTTCAATGCTGCTCTGCACTTCATGCTCCAGTGCTGCACTGCCCCTCAGGCTTCAATACGGCTTTGTCTCTCAGACTCCTATGCTGTTCCACCACTCAGGCTCCTATGCTGCACTGCACCTCAGGCTCCTATGCTGCATTGCTTCTCAGCCATCAATACAGCTCTGTCTCTCAGGCTCCTATGTTGTTCTACCCCTCAGACTCCTATGCTGCTCTGAACTTCATGCTCCAGTGCTGCACTGCACCTCAGGCTACTATGCTGCATTGCCCCTCAGGCTTCAATACGGCTCTGTGTCTCAGGCTCCTATGTTGTTCTACCACTCAGACTCCTATGCTGCTCTGAACTTCATGCTCCAGTGCTGCACTTCACCTCAGGCTTCAATACGGCTGTGTCTCTCAGGCTCCTATGCTGTTGTACCCCTCAGGCTTCAATGCTGCTCTGCACTTCATGCTCCAGTGCTGCACTGCCCCTCAGGCTTCAATACGGCTTTGTCTCACAGGCTCCTATGCTGTTCTACCCCTCAGGCTCCTATGCTGCACTGCACCTCAGGCTACTATGCTGCATTGCCCCTCAGGCTTCAATACGGCTCTGTCTCTCAGGCTCCTATGCTGTTCTACCCCTCAGGCTCCTATGCTGCTCTGAACTTCATGCTCCAGTGCTACACTGCCCCTCAGGCTTCAATACAGCTGTGTCTCTCAGGCTCCTATGCTGTTCTACTCCTCAGGCTTCAATGCTGCTCTGAACTTCATGCTCCAGTGCTGCACTGCCCCTCAGGCTTCAATACGGCTCTGTCTCTCAGACTCCTATGCTGTTCTACCCGTCAGGCTCCTATGCTGCTCAGAACTTCATGCTCCAGTGCTACACTGCCCCTGAGGCTTCAATACGGCTCTGTCTCTCAGGCTCCTATGCTGTTCTACCCCTCAGGCTCCTATGCTGCTCTGAACTTCATGCTCCAGTGCCACACTGCCCCTCAGGCTTCAAAACGGCTGTGCCTCACAGGCTCCTATACTGTTCCATCCCTCGGGCTCCTATGCTGCACTGCACCTCAGGCTCCTATGCTGCATTGCTTCTCAGCCTTCAATACAGCCCTGTCTCTCAGGCTCCTATGCTGCACTGCACCTCAGGCTCCTATGCTGCATTGCTTCTCAGGCTTCAATACAGCTCTGTCTCTCAGGCTCCGATGCTGTTCCACCCCTCAGGCTCCTATGCTGCACTGCACCTCAGCCTTCAATACAGCTCTGTCTCTCAGGCTCCTATGCTGTTCTACCCCTCAGGCTCCTATGCTGCTCTGAACTTCATGCTCCAGTGCTACACTGCCCCTCAGTCTTCAATACGGCTGTGTCTCTCAGGCTCCTATGCTGTTCTACTCCTCAGGCTTCAATGCTGCTCTGCACTTCATGCTCCAGTGCTGCACTGCCCCTCAGGCTTCAATAAGGCTCTGTCTCTCAGGCTCCTATGCTGTTCTACCCCACAGGCTCCTATGCTGCTCTGAACTTCATGCTCCAGTGCTGCACTGCCCCTCAGGCTTCAATAAGGCTCTGTCTCTCAGGCTCCTATGCTGTTCTACCCCACAGGCTCCTATGCTGCTCTGAACTTTATGCTCCAGTGCTACACTGCCCCTCAGGCTTCAATACAGCTCTGTCTCTCAGACTCCTATGCTGTTCTACCCCTCAAGCTCCTATGCTGCTCTGAACTTCATGCTCCAGTGCTACACTGCCCCTCAGGCTTCAATACGGCTCTGTCTCACAGGCTCCTATGCTGTTCTACCCCTCAGGCTCCTATGCTGCTCTGAACTGCATGCTCCAGTGCTACACTGCCCCTCAGGCTTCAATACGGCTCTGTCTCTCAGGCTCCTATGCTGTTCTACCCCTCAGGCTCCTATGCTGCTCTGAACTTCATGCTCCAGTGCTACACTGCCCCTCAGGCTACAATATGGCTCTGTCTCTCAGGCTCCTATGCTGTTCTACCCCTCAGGCTACTATGCTGCTCTGAACTTCATGCTCCAGTGCTACACTGCCCCTCAGGCTTCAATACGGCTCTGTCTCTCAGGCTCCTATGCTGTTCTACTCCTTAGGCTTCAATGCTGCTCTGCACTTCATGCTCCAGTGCTGCACTGCCCCTCAGGCTTCAATACGGCTGTGTCTCTCAGGCTCCTATGCTGCTCTGAACTTCAAGCTCCAGTACTACACTGCCCCTCAGGCTTCAATTTCTCTGTCTCACAGGCTCCTATGCTGTACTACCCCTCAGGCTCATATGCTGTACTGCACCTCAGGCTCCTATGCTGCATTGCCCCTCAGGCTTCAATACGGCTCTGTCTCTCAGGCTCCTATGCTATTCTACCCCTCAGGCTCCTATGCTGCTCTGCACTTCATGCTCCAGTGTTACACTGCCCCTCAGGCTTCAATAGGGCTCTGTCTCTCAGGCTCCTATGTTGTTCTACCCCTCAGGCTCCTATGCTGCACTGCACCTCAGGCTCCTATGCTGCATTGCCCCTCAGGCTTTAATACAGCTCTGTCTCTCAGGCTTCTATGCTGTGCTACTCCTCAGGCTTCAATGCTGATCTGCACTTCATGCTCCAGTGCTGCACTGCCCCTCAGGCTTCAATACGGCTCTGTCTCTCAGGCTCCTATGCTGTTCTGCTCCTCAGGCTTCAATGCTGCTCTGCACTTCATGCTCCAGTGCCTCACTGCCCCTCAGGCTTAAATACGGCTCTGCCTCTCAGGCTCCTATGTAGTTCTACCCCTCAGACTCCTATGCTGCTCTGAACTTCATGCTCCAGTGCTACACTTCCCCTCAGGCTTCAATACGGCTGTGTCTCTCAGGCTCCTATGCTGTTCTACCCCTCAGGCTTCAATGCTGCTCTGCACTTCATGCTCCAGTGCTGCACTGCCTCTCAGGCTTCAATACGGCTTTGTCTAACAGGCTCCTATGCTGTTCTACCCCTCAGGCTCCTAGCTGCACTGCACCTCAGGCTACTATGCTGCATTGCCCCTCAGGCTTCAATACGGCTCTGTCTCTCAGGCTCCTATGCTGTTCTACCCCTCAGGCTCCTATGCTGCTCTGATCTTCATGCTCCAGTGCTACACTGCCCCTCAGGCTTCAATACGGCTGTGTCTCTCAGGCTCCTATGCTTTTCTACTCCTCAGGCTTCAATGATGCTCTGCACTTCATGCTCCAGTGCTGCACTGCCCCTCAGGCTTCAATACGGCTCTGTCTCTCAGACTCCTATGCTGTTCCACCACTCAGGCTCCTATGCTGCACTGCACCTCAGGCTCCTATGCTGCATTGTTTCTCAGCCTTCAATACAGCTCTGTCTCTCAGGCTCCTATGCTGCACTGCACCTCAGGCTCCTATGCTGCATTGCTTCTCAGGCTTCAATACAGCTCTGTCTCTCAGGCTCCAATGCTGTTCCACCCCTCAGGCTCCTATGCTGCACTGCACCTCAGCCTTCAATACAGCTCTGTCTCTCAGGCTCCTATGCTGTTCTACCCCTCAAGCTCCTATGCTGCTCTGAACTTCATGCTCCAGTGCTACACTGCCCCTCAGGCTTCAATACGGCTCTGTCTCACAGGCTCCTATGCTGTTCTACCCCTCAGGCTCCTATGCTGCTCTGAACTGCATGCTCCAGTGCTACACTGCCCCTCAGGCTTCAATACGGCTCTGTCTCTCAGGCTCCTATGCTGTTCTACCCCTCAGGCTCCTATGCTGCTCTGAACTTCATGCTCCAGTGCTACACTGCCCCTCAGGCTACAATATGGCTCTGTCTCTCAGGCTCCTATGCTGTTCTACCCCTCAGGCTACTATGCTGCTCTGAACTTCATGCTCCAGTGCTACACTGCCCCTCAGGCTTCAATACGGCTCTGTCTCTCAGGCTCCTATGCTGTTCTACTCCTTAGGCTTCAATGCTGCTCTGCACTTCATGCTCCAGTGCTGCACTGCCCCTCAGGCTTCAATACGGCTGTGTCTCTCAGGCTCCTATGCTGCTCTGAACTTCAAGCTCCAGTACTACACTGCCCCTCAGGCTTCAATTCCTCTGTCTCACAGGCTCCTATGCTGTACTACCCCTCAGGCTCATATGCTGTACTGCACCTCAGGCTCCTATGCTGCATTGCCCCTCAGGCTTCAATACGGCTCTGTCTCTCAGGCTCCTATGCTATTCTACCCCTCAGGCTCCTATGCTGCTCTGCACTTCATGCTCCAGTGTTACACTGCCCCTCAGGCTTCAATAGGGCTCTGTCTCTCAGGCTCCTATGTTGTTCTACCCCTCAGGCTCCTATGCTGCACTGCACCTCAGGCTCCTATGCTGCATTGCCCCTCAGGCTTTAATACAGCTCTGTCTCTCAGGCTTCTATGCTGTGCTACTCCTCAGGCTTCAATGCTGATCTGCACTTCATGCTCCAGTGCTGCACTGCCCCTCAGGCTTCAATACGGCTCTGTCTCTCAGGCTCCTATGCTGTTCTGCTCCTCAGGCTTCAATGCTGCTCTGCACTTCATGCTCCAGTGCCTCACTGCCCCTCAGGCTTAAATACGGCTCTGCCTCTCAGGCTCCTATGTAGTTCTACCCCTCAGACTCCTATGCTGCTCTGAACTTCATGCTCCAGTGCTACACTTCCCCTCAGGCTTCAATACGGCTGTGTCTCTCAGGCTCCTATGCTGTTCTACCCCTCAGGCTTCAATGCTGCTCTGCACTTCATGCTCCAGTGCTGCACTGCCTCTCAGGCTTCAATACGGCTTTGTCTAACAGGCTCCTATGCTGTTCTACCCCTCAGGCTCCTAGCTGCACTGCACCTCAGGCTACTATGCTGCATTGCCCCTCAGGCTTCAATACGGCTCTGTCTCTCAGGCTCCTATGCTGTTCTACCCTCAGGCTCCTATGCTGCTCTGATCTTCATGCTCCAGTGCTACACTGCCCCTCAGGCTTCAATACGGCTGTGTCTCTCAGGCTCCTATGCTTTTCTACTCCTCAGGCTTCAATGATGCTCTGCACTTCATGCTCCAGTGCTGCACTGCCCCTCAGGCTTCAATACGGCTCTGTCTCTCAGACTCCTATGCTGTTCCACCACTCAGGCTCCTATGCTGCACTGCACCTCAGGCTCCTATGCTGCATTGTTTCTCAGCCTTCAATACAGCTCTGTCTCTCAGGCTCCTATGCTGCACTGCACCTCAGGCTCCTATGCTGCATTGCTTCTCAGGCTTCAATACAGCTCTGTCTCTCAGGCTCCAATGCTGTTCCACCCCTCAGGCTCCTATGCTGCACTGCACCTCAGCCTTCAATACAGCTCTGTCTCTCAGGCTCCTATGCTGTTCTACCCCTCAGGCTCTTATGCTGCTCTGAACTTCATGCTCCAGTGCTACACTGCCCCTCAGGCTTCAATACAGCTGTGTCTCTCAGGCTCCTATGCTGTTCTACTCCTCAGGCTTCAATGCTGCTCTGCACTTCATGCTCCAGTGCTGCACTGCCCCTCAGGCTTCAATACGGCTCTGCCTCTCAGGCTCCTATGTTGTTCTACCCCTCAGACTCCCTTGCTGCTCTGAACTTCATGCTCCAGTGCTGCACTGCCCCTCAGGCTTCAATACGGCTCTGCCTCTCAGGCTCCTATGTTGTTCTACCCCTCAGACTCCTATGCTGCTCTGAACTTCATGCTCCAGTGCTGCACTGCCCCTCAGGCTTCAATAGGGCTCTGTCTCTCAGGCTCCTATGCTGTTCTGCTCCTCAGGCTTCAATGCTGCTCTGCACTTCATGCTCCAGTGCTGCACTGCCCCTCAGGCTTCAATACAGCTATGTCTCGCAGGCTTCTATGCTGTTCTACTCCTCAGGCTTCAATACGGCTCTGTCTCTCAGAATCCTATGCTGTTCTACCCCTCAGGCTCGTATACTGCTCTGAACTTCATGCTCCAGTGCTACACTCCCCCTCAGGCTTCAATACGGCTCTGTCTCTCAGACTCCTATGCTGTTCTAGCCCTCAGGCTCCTATGCTGCACTGCACCTCAGGCTCCTATGCTGCATTGCCCCTCAGGCTTTAATACGGCTCTGTCTCTCAGGCTTCTATGCTGTTCTACTCCTCAGGCTTCAATGCTGCTCTGCACTTCATGCTCCAGTGCTACACTGCTCCTCAGGCTTCAATACGGCTCTGTCTCTCAGGCTCCTATGCTGTTCTGCTCCTCAGGCTTCAATGCTGCTCTGCACTTCATGCTCCAGTGCTGCACTGCCCCTCAGGCTTCAATACGGCTCTGCGTCTCAGGCTCCTATGTTGTTCTACCCCTCAGACTCCTATGCTGCTCTGAACTTCATGCTCCAGTGCTGCACTTCACCTCAGTCTTCAATACGGCTGTGTCTCTCAGGCTCCTATGCTGTTCTACCCCTCAGGCTTCAATGCTGCTCTGCACTTCATGCTCCAGTGCTGCACTGCCCCTCAGGCTTCAATACGGCTTTGTCTCACAGGCTCCTATGCTGTTCTACCCCTCAGGCTCCTATGCTGCACTGCACCTCAGGCTACTATGCTGCATTGCCCCTCAGGCTTCAATACGGCTCTGTCTCTCAGGCTCCTATGCTGTTCTACCCCTCAGACTCCTATGCTGCTCTGAACTTCATGCTCCAGTGATACACTGCCCCTCAGGCTTCAATACAGCTGTGTCTCTCAGGCTCCTATGCTGTTCTACTCCTCAGGCTTCAATGCTGCTCTGCACTTCATGCTCCAGTGCTGCACTGCCCCTCAGGCTTCAATACGGCTCTGTCTCTCAGACTCCTATGCTGTTCTACCCCTCAGGCTCCTATGCTGCTCTGAACTTCATGCTCCAGTGCTACACTGCCCCTCAGGCTTCAAAACGGCTGTGTCTCTCAGGCTCCTATGCTGTTCTACTCCTCAGGCTTCTATGCTGCTCTGCACTTCATGCTCGGGTGCTGCACTGCACCTCAGGCTTCAATACGGCTCTGTCTCTCAGACCCCCATGCTGATCCACCCCTCAGGCTCCTATGCTGCACTGCACCTCAGGCTCCTATGCTGCATTGCTTCTCAGCCTTCAATACAGCTCTGTCTCTCAGGCTCCTATGCTGCACTGCACCTCAGGCTCCTATGCTGCATTGCTTCTCAGGCTTCAATACAGCTCTGTCTCTCAGGCTCCTATGCTGTTCTATCCCTCAAGCTCCTATGCTGCTCTGAACTTCATGCTCCAGTGCTACACTGCCCCTCAGGCTTCAATAAGGCTCTGTCTCTCAGGCTCCTATGCTGTTCTACCCCTCAGGCTCCTATGCTGCTCTGAACTGCATGCTCCAGTGCTACACTGCCCCTCAGGCTTCAATACGGCTCTGTCTCTCAGGCTCCTATGCTGTTCTACCCCTCAGGCTCCTATGCTGCTCTGAACTACTTCATGCTCCAGTGCTACACTGCCCCTCAGGCTTCAATACGGCTCTGTCTCTCAGGCTCCTATGCTGTTCTACCCCTCAGGCTACTATGCTGCTCTGAACTTCATGCTCCAGTGCTACACTGCCCCTCAGGCTTCAATACGGCTCTGTCTCTCAGGCTCCTATGCTGTTCTACTCCTCAGGCTTCAATGCTGCTCTGCACTTCATGCTCCAGTGCTGCACTGCCCCTCAGGCTTCAATACGGCTCTGTCTCTCAGGCTCCTATGCTGTTCTACCCCTCAGGCTCCTATGCTGCTCTGAACTTCAAGCTCCAGTACTACACTGCCCCTCAGGCTTCAATACAGCTCTGTCTCACAGGCTCCTATGCTGTTCTACCCCTCAGGCTCATATGCTGTACTGCACCTCAGGCTCCTATGCTGCATTGCCCCTCAGGCTTCAATAAGGCTCTGTCTCTCAGGCTCCTATGCTGTTCTACCCCTCAGGCTCCTATGCTGCTCTGCACTTCATGCTCCAGTGCTACACTGCCCCTCAGGCTTCAATACGGCTCTGTCTCTCAGGCTCCTATGTTGTTCTACCCCTCAGGCTCCTATGCTGCACTGCACCTCAGGCTCCTATGCTGCATTGCCCCTCAGGCTTTAATACAGCTCTGTCTCTCAGGCTTCTATGCTGTGCTACTCCTCAGGCTTCAATGCTGATCTGCACTTCATTCTCCAGTGCTTCACTGCCCCTCAGGCTTCAATACGGCTCTGTCTCTCAGGCTCCTATGCTGTTCTGCTCCTCAGGCTTCAATGCTGCTCTGCACTTCATGCTCCAGTGCTGCACTGCCCCTCAGGCTTAAATACGGCTCTGCCTCTCAGGCTCCTATGTAGTTCTACCCCTCAGACTCCTATGCTGCTCTGAACTTCATGCTCCAGTGCTACACTTCCCCTCAGGCTTCAATTCGGCTGTGTCTCTCAGGCTCCTATGCTGTTCTACCCCTCAGGCTTCAATGCTGCTCTGCACTTCATGCTCCAGTGCTGCACTGCCCCTCATGCTTCAATACGGCTTTGTCTCACAGGCTCCTATGCTGTTCAACCCCTCAGGCTCCTATGCTGCACTGCACCTCAGGCTACTATGCTGCATTGCCCGTCAGGCTTCGATACGGCTCTGTCTCTCAGGCTCCTATGCTGTTCTAGCCCTCAGGCTCCTATGCTGCTCTGAACTTCATGCTCCAGTGCTACACTGCCCCTCAGGCTTCAATACGGCTGTGTCTCTCAGGCTCCTATGCTGTTCTACTCCTCAGGCTTCAATGCTGCTCTGCACGTCATGCTCCAGTGCTGCACTGCCCCTCAGGCTTCAATACAGCTTTGTCTCTCAGACTCCTATGCTGTTCCACCCCTCAGGCTCCTATGCTGCACTGCACCTCAGGCTCCTATGCTGCATTGCTTCTCAGCCTTCAATACAGCTCTGTCTCTCAGGCTCCTATGCTGCACTGCACCTCAGGCTCCTATGCTGCACTGCACCTCAGCCTTCAATACAGTTCTGTCTCTCAGGCTCCAATGCTGTTCTACCCCTCAGGCTCTTATGCTGCTCTGAACTTCATGCTCCAGTGCTACACTGCCCCTCAGGCTTCAATACAGCTGTGTCTCTCAGGCTCCTATGCTGTTCTACTCCTCATGCTTCAATGCTGCTCTGCACTTCATGCTCCAGTGCTGCACTGCCCCTCATGCTTCAATACGGCTCTGCCTCTCAGGCTCCTATGTTGTTCTACCCCTCAGACTCCCTTGCTGCTCTGAACTTCATGCTCCAGTGCTGCACTGCCCCTCAGGCTTCAATACGGCTCTGCCTCTCAGGCTCCTATGTTGTTCTACCCCTCAGACTCCTATGCTGCTCAGAACTTCTTGCTCCAGTGCTACACTGCCCTTAGGCTTCAATACGGCTCTGTCTCTCAGGCTCCTATGCTGTTCTACCCCTCAGGCTCCTATGCTGCTCTGAACTTCATGCTCCAGTGCTACACTGCCCCTCAGGCTTCAATACGGCTGTGTCTCTCAGGCTCCTATGCTGTTCTACTCCTCAGGCTTCTATGCTGCTCTGCACTTCATGCTCGGGTGCTGCACTGCCCCTCAGGCTTCAATACGGCTCTGTCTCTCAGACTCCCATGCTGTTCCACCCCTCAGGCTCCTATGCTGCACTGCACCTCAGGCTCCTATGCTGTATTGCTTCTCAGCCTTCAATACAGCTCTGTCTCTCAGGCTCCTATGCTGCACTGCACCTCAGGCTCCTATGCTGCATTGCTTCTCAGGCTTCAATACAGCTCTGTCTCTCAGGCTCCAATGCTGTTCCACCCCTCAGGCTCCTATGATGCACTGCACCTCAGCCTTCAATACAGCTCTGTCTCTCAGGCTCCTATACTGTTCTACCCCTCAGGCTCCTATGCTTCTCTGAACTTCATGCTCCAGTGCTACACTGCCCCTCAGTCTTCAATACGGCTGTGTCTCTCAGGCTCCTATGCTGTTCTACTCCTCAGGCTTCAATGCTGCTCTGCACTTCATGCTCCAGTGCTGCACTGCCCTCAGGCTTCAATAAGGCTCTGTCTCTCAGGCTCCTATGCTGTTCTTCCCCACAGGCTCCTATGCTGCTCTGAACTTCATGGTCCAGTGCTACACTGCCCCTCAGGCTTCAATATGGCTGTGTCTCTCAGGCTCCTATGCTGTTCTACTACTCAGGCTTCAATGCTGCTCTGCACTTCATGCTCCAGTGCTGCACTGCCCCTCAGGCTTCAATACGGCTCTATCTCTTAGACTCCTTTGCTGTTCCACCCCTCAGGCTCCTATGCTGCACTGCACCTCAGGCTCCTATGCTGCACTGCCCCTCAGGCCTTAATACAGCTCTGTCTCTCAGGCTCCTATGCTGTTCTACCCCTCAAGCTCCTATTCTGCTCTGAACTTCATGCTCCAGTGCTACACTGCCCCTCAGGCTTCAATACGGCTCTGTCTCACAGGCTCCTATGCTGTTCTACCCCTCAGGCTCCTATGCTGCTCTGAACTGCATGCTCCAGTGCTACACTGCCCCTCAGGCTTCAATACGGCTCTGTCTCTCAGGCTCCTATGCTGTTCTACCCCTCAGGCTCCTATGCTGCTCTGAACTTCATGCTCCAGTGCTACACTGCCCCTCAGGCTTCAATACGGCTCTGTCTCTCAGGCTCCTATGCTGTTCTACCCCTCAGGCTACTATGCTGCTCTGAACTTCATGCTCCAGTGCTACACTGCCCCTCAGGCTTCAATACGGCTCTGTCTCTCAGGCTCCTATGCTGTTCTACTCCTCAGGCTTCAATGCTGCTCTGCACTTCATGCTCCAGTGCTGCACTGCCCCTCAGGCTTCAATACGGCTTTGTCTCTCAGGCTCCTATGCTGTTCTACCCCTCAGGCTCCTATGCTGCTCTGAACTTCAAGCTCCAGTACTACACTGCCCCTCAGGCTTCAATACGGCTCTGTCTCACAGGCTCCGATGCTGTTCTACCCCTCAGGCTCATATGCTGTACTGCACCTCAGGCTCCTATGCTGCATTGCCCCTCAGGCTTCAATAAGGCTCTGTCTCTCAGGCTCCTATGCTGTTCTACCCCTCAGGCTCCTATGCTGCTCTGCACTTCATGCTCCAGTGCTACACTGCCCCTCAGGCTTCAATACGGCTCTGTCTCTCAGGCTCCTATGTTGTTCTACCCCTCAGGCTCCTATGCTGCACTGCACCTCAGGCTCCTATGCTGCATTGCCCCTCAGGCTTTAATAGGGCTCTGTCTCTCAGGCTTCTATGCTGTGCTACTCCTCAGGCTTCAATGCTGATCTGCACTTCATGCTCCAGTGCTGCACTGCCCCTCAGGCTTCAATACGGCTCTGTCTCTCAGGCTCCTATGCTGTTCTGCTCCTCAGGCTTCAATGCTACTCTGCACTTCATGCTCCAGTGCTGCACTGCCCCTCAGGCTTAAATACGGCTCTGCCTCTCAGGCTCCTATGTAGTTCTACCCCTCAGACTCCTATGCTGCTCTGAACTTCATGCTCCAGTGCTACACTTCCCCTCAGGCTTCAATACGGCTGTGTCTCTCAGGCTCCTATGCTGTTCTACCCCTCAGGCTTCAATGCTGCTCTGCACTTCATGCTCCAGTGCTGCACTGCCCCTCAGGCTTCAATACGGCTTTGTCTCACAGGCTCCTATGCTGTTCAACCCCTCAGGCTCCTATGCTGCACTGCACCTCAGGCTACTATGCTGCATTGCCCCTCAGGCTTCAATACGGCTCTGTCTCTCAGGCTCCTATGCTGTTCTAGCCCTCAGGCTCCTATGCTGCTCTGAACTTCATGCTCCAGTGCTACACTGCCCCTCAGGCTTCAATACGGCTGTGTCTATCAGGCTCCTATGCTGTTCTACTCCTCAGGCTTCAATGCTGCTCTGCACTTCATGCTCCAGTGCTGCAATGCCCCTCAGGCTTTAATACAGCTTTGTCTCTCAGACTCCTATGCTGTTCCACCCCTCAGGCTCCTATGCTGCACTGCACCTCAGGCTCCTATGCTGCATTGCTTCTCAGCCTTCAATACAGCTCTGTCTCTCAGGCTCCTATGCTGCACTGCACCTCAGGCTCCTATGCTGCATTGCTTCTCAGGCTTCAATACAGCTCTGTCTCTCAGGCTCCAATGCTGTTCCACCCCTCAGGCTCCTATGCTGCACTGCACCTCAGCCTTCAATACAGCTCTGTCTCTCAGGCTCCTATGCTGTTCTACCCCTCAGGCTCTTATGCTGCTCTGAACTTCATGCTCCAATGCTACACTGCCCCTCAGGCTTCAATACAGCTGTGTCTCTCAGGCTCCTATGCTGTTCTACTCCTCAGGCTTCAATGCTGCTCTGCACTTCATGCTCCAGTGCTGCACTGCCCCTCAGGCTTCAATACGGCTCTGCCTCTCAGGCTCCTATGTTGTTCTACCCCTCAGACTCCATTGCTGCTCTGAACTTCATGCTCCAGTGCTGCACTGCCCCTCAGGCTTCAATACGGCTCTGCCTCTCAGGCTCCTATGTTGTTCTACCCCTCAGACTCCTATGCTGCTCAGAACTTCTTGCTCCAGTGCTACACTGCCCCTTAGGCTTCAATACGGCTCTGTCTCTCAGGCTCCTATGCTGTTCTACCCCTCAGGCTCCTATGCTGCTCTGAACTTCATGCTCCAGTGCTACACTGCCCCTCAGGCTTCAATACGGCTGTGTCTCTCAGGCTCCTATGCTGTTCTACTCCTCAGGCTTCAATGCTGCTCTGCACTTCATGCTCCAGTGCTGCACTGCCCCTCAGGCTTCAATACAGCTTTGTCTCTCAGACTCCTATGCTGTTCCACCCCTCAGGCTCCTATGCTGCACTGCACCTCAGGCTCCTATGCTGCATTGCTTCTCAGCCTTCAATACAGCTCTGTCTCTCAGGCTCCTATGCTGCACTGCACCTCAGGCTCCTATGCTGCATTCCCCTCAGGCTTTAATACGGGTCTGTCTCTCAGGCTTCTATGCTGTTCTACTCCTCAGGCTTCAATGCTGCTCTGAACTTCATGCTCCAGTGCTACACTGCCCCTCAGGCTTCAATACGGCTGTGTCTCTCAGGCTCCTATGCTGTTCTACTCCTCAGGCTTCAATGCTGCTCTGCACTTCATGCTCCAGTGCTGCACTGCCCCTCAGGCTTCAATACAGCTTTGTCTCTCAGACTCCTATGCTGTTCCACCCCTCAGGCTCCTATGCTGCACTGCACCTCAGGCTCCTATGCTGCATTGCTTCTCAGCCTTCAATACAGCTCTGTCTCTCAGGCTCCTATGCTGCACTGCACCTCAGGCTCCTATGCTGCATTGCTTCTCAGGCTTCAATACAGCTCTGTCTCTCAGGCTCCAATGCTGTTCCACCTCTCAGGCTCCTATGCTGCACTGCACCTCAGCCTTCAATACAGCTCTGTCTCTCAGGCTCCTATGCTGTTCTACCCCTCAGGCTCTTATGCTGCTCTGAACTTCATGCTCCAGTGCTACACTGCCCCTCAGGCTTCAATACAACTGTGTCTCTCAGGCTCCTATGCTGTTCTACTCCTCAGGCTTCAATGCTGCTCTGCACTTCATGCTCCAGTGCTGCACTGCCCCTCAGGCTTCAATACGGCTCTGCCTCTCAGGCTCCTATGTTGTTCTACCCCTCAGACTCCCTTGCTGCTCTGAACTTCATGCTCCAGTGCTGCACTGCCCCTCAGGCTTCAATACGGCTCTGCCTCTCAGGCTCCTATGTTGTTCTACCCCTCAGACTCCTATGCTGCTCAGAACTTCTTGCTCCAGTGCTACACTGCCCCTTAGGCTTCAATACGGCTCTGTCTCTCAGGCTCCTATGCTGTTCTACCCCTCAGGCTCCTATGCTGCTCTGAACTTCATGCTCCAGTGCTACACTGCCCCTCAGGCTTCAATACGGCTGTGTCTCTCAGGCTCCTATGCTGTTCTACTCCTCAGGCTTCAATGCTGCTCTGCACTTCATGCTCCAGTGCTGCACTGCCCCTCAGGCTTCAATACAGCTTTGTCTCTCAGACTCCTATGCTGTTCCACCCCTCAGGCTCCTATGCTGCACTGCACCTCAGGCTCCTATGCTGCATTGCTTCTCAGCCTTCAATACAGCTCTGTCTCTCAGGCTCCTATGCTGCACTGCACCTCAGGCTCCTATGCTGCATTGCTTCTCAGGCTTCAATACAGCTCTGTCTCTCAGGCTCCAATGCTGTTCCACCCCTCAGGCTCCTATGCTGCACTGCACCTCAGCCTTCAATACAGCTCTGTCTCTCAGACTCCTATGCTGTTCTACCCCTCAGGCTTCTATGCTGCTCTGAACTTCATGCTCCAGTGCTACACTGCCCCTCAGGCTTCAATACGGCTGTGTCTCTCAGGCTCCTATGCTGTTCTACTCCTCAGGCTTCAATGCTGCTCTGCACTTCATGCTCCAGTGCTGCACTGCCCCTCAGGCTTCAATACGGCTCTGTCTCTCAGGCTCCTATGCTGTTCTACCCTTCAGGCTCCTATGCT
This sequence comes from Calotriton arnoldi, assembly GCA_963921515.1. Taxonomy (NCBI): domain Eukaryota; kingdom Metazoa; phylum Chordata; class Amphibia; order Caudata; family Salamandridae; genus Calotriton; species Calotriton arnoldi. Next base: position 180,712 of record CAWUFW010019139.1, on the reverse strand, counting down.
GCTCTGAACTTCATGCTCCAGTGCTACACTGCCCCTCAGGCTTCAATACGGCTGTGTCTCTCAGGCTCCTATGCTGTTCTACTCCTCAGGCTTCAATGCTGTTCTGCACTTCATGCTCCAGTGCTGCACTGCCCCATCAGGCTTCAATACAGCTCTGTCTCTCAGGCTCCTATGCTGTTCTACCCCTCAGGCTCCTATGCTGCTCTTCACATCAGGCTCCTATGGTACACTGCTCCTCAGGCTTCAATGCTGCTCTGCACTTCATGCTCCAGTGGTACACTGCCCCTCAGGCTTCAATACGGTTCTATCTCTCAGGCTCCTATGGTACACTGGCCCTCAGGCTTTAATGCTGCTCTGCACTTCATGCTCCAGTGCGACACTGCCCCTCAGGCTTCAATACGGCTCTGTCTCTCAGACTCATGCTGTTATAGACCTCAGGCTCCTATGCTGCACTGCACCTCAGGCTCCTATGCTGCATTCCCCTCAGGCTTTAATACGGCTCTGTCTCTCAGGCTTCTATGCTGTTCTACTCCTCAGGCTTCAATGCTGCTCTACACTTCATGCTCCAGTGCTGCACTGCCCCTCAGGCTTCAATACGGCTCTGTCTCTCAGGCTCCTATGCTGTTCTGCTCCTCAGGCTTCAATGCTGCTCTGCACTTCATGCTCCAGTGCTGCACTGCCCCTCAGGCTTCAATACGGCTCTGCCTCTCAGGCTCCTATGTTGTTCTACCCCTCAGACTCCCTTGCTGCTCTGAACTTCATGCTCCAGTGCTGCTCTGCCCCTCAGGCTTCAATACGGCTCTGCCTCTCAGGCTCCTATGTTGTTCTACCCCTCAGGCTCCTATGCTGCTCTGAACTTCATGCTCCAGTGCTGCACTGCCCCTCAGGCTTCAATAGGGCTCTATCTCTCAGGCTCCTATGCTGTTCTGCTCCTCAGGCTTCAATGCTGCTCTGCACTTCATGCTCCAGTGCTGCACTGCCCCTCAGGCTTCAATACAGCTCTGTCTCGCAGGCTCCTATGCTGTTCTAATCCTCAGGCTTCAATACGGCTCTGTCTCTCAGACTCCTATGCTGTTCTACCCCTCAGGCTCCTATACTGCTCTGAACTTCATGCTCCAGTGCTACACTCACCCTCAGGCTTCAATACGGCTCTGTCTCTCAGGCTTCTATGCTGTTCTACTCCTCAGGCTTCAATGCTGCTCTGCACTTCATGCTCCAGTGCTACACTGCTCCTCAGGCTTCAATACGGCTCTGTCTCTCAGGCTCCTATGCTGTTCTGCTCCTCAGGCTTCAATGCTGCTCTGCACTTCATGCTCCAGTGCTGCACTGCCCCTCAGGCTTCAATACGGCTCTGCGTCTCAGGCTCCTATGTTGTTCTACCCCTCAGACTCCTATGCTGCTCTGAACTTCATGCTCCAGTGCTGCACTTCCCCTCAGGCTTCAATACGGCTGTGTCTCTCAGGCTCCTATGCTGTTCTACCCCTCAGGCTTCAATGCTGCTCTGCACTTCATGCTCCAGTGCTGCACTGCCCCTCAGGCTTCAATACGGCTTTGCCTCACAGGCTCCTATGCTGTTCTACCCCTCAGGCTCCTATGCTGCACTGCACCTCAGGCTACTATGCTGCATTGCCCCTCAGGCTCCAATACGGCTCTGTCTCTCAGGCTCCTATGCTGTTCTACCCCTCAGGCTCCTATGCTGCTCTGCACTTCATGCTCCAGTGCTGCACTGCCCCTCATGCTTCAATACGGCTCTGTCTCTAAGACTCCTATGCTGTTCTACCCCTCAGGCTCTTATGCTGCTCAGAACTTCATGCTCCAGTGCTACACTGCCCCTCAGGCTTCAATACGGCTCTGTCTCTCAGGCTCCTATGCTGTTCTACCCCTCAGGCTCCTATGCTGCTCTGAACTTCATGCTCCAGTGCTACACTGCCCCTCAGGCTTCAAAACGGCTGTGTCTCTCAGGCTCCTATGCTGTTCTACTCCTCAGGCTTCTATGCTGCTCTGCACTTCATGCTCCAGTGCTGCACTGCCCCTCAGGTTTCAATACGGCTCTGTCTCTCAGACTCCCATGCTGTTCCACCCCTCAGGCTCCTATGCTGCACTGCACCTCAGGCTCCTATGCTGCATTGCTTCTCAGCCATCAATACAGCTCTGTCTCTCAGGCTCCTATGCTGCACTGCACCTCAGGCTCCTATGCTGCATTGCTCCTCATGCTTCAATACAGCTCTGTCTCTCAGGCTCCAATGCTGTTCCACCCCTCAGGCTCCAGTGCTGCACTGCCCCTCAGGCTTCAATACGGTTCTGTCTCACAGGCTCCTATGCTGTTCTACCCCTCAGGCTCCTATGCTGCTCTGAACTGCATGTTCCAGTGCTACACTGCTCCTCAGGCTTCAATACGGCTCTGTCTCTCAGGCTCCTATGCTGTTCTACCCCTCAGGCTCCTATGCTGCTCTGAACTTCATGCTCCAGTGCTACACTGCCCCTCAGGCTTCAATACGGCTCTGTCTCTCAGGCTCCTATGCTGTTCTACCCCTCAAGCTCCTATGCTGCTCTGAACTTCATGCTCCAGTGCTACACTGCCCCTCAGGCTTCAATACGGCTCTGTCTCACAGGCTCCTATGCTGTTATACCCCTCAGGCTCCTATGCTGCTCTGAACTGCATGCTCCAGTGCTACACTGCCCCTCAGGCTTCAATACGGCTCTGTCTCTCAGGCTCCTATGCTGTTCTACCCCTCAGGCTACTATGCTGCTCTGAACTTCATGCTCCAGTGCTACACTGCCCCTCAGGCTTCAATACGGCTCTGTCTCTCAGGCTCCTATGCTGTTCTACTCCTCAGGCTTCAATGCTGCTCTGCACTTCATGCTCCAGTGCTGCACTGCCCCTCAGGCTTCAATACGGCTCTGTCTCTCAGGCTCCTATGCTATTCTACCCCTCAGGCTCCTATGCTGCTCTGAACTTCAAGCTCCAGTACTACACTGCCCCTCAGGCTTCAATACGGCTCTGTCTCACAGGCTCCTATGCTGTTCTACCCCTCAGGCTCATATGCTGTACTGCACCTCAGGCTCCTATGCTGCATTGCCCCTCAGGCTTCAATACGGCTCTGTCTCTCAGGCTCCTATGCTGTTCTACCCCTCAGGCTCCTATGCTGCTCTGCACTTCATGCTCCAGTGCTACACTGCCCCTCAGGCTTCAATACGGCTGTGTCTCTCAGGCTCCTATGCTGTTCTACTCCTCAGGCTTCAATGCTGCTCTGCACTTCATGCTCCAGTGCTGCACTGCCCCTCAGGCTTCAATACGGCTGTGTCTCTCAGGCTCCTATGCTGTTCTACTCCTCAGGCTTCAATGCTGCTCTGCACTTCATGCTCCAGTGCTGCACTGCCCCTCAGGCTTCAATACGGCTCTGTCTCTCAGGCTCCTATGCTGTTCTACCCTTCAGGCTCCTATGCTGCTCTGAACTTCATGCTCCAGTGCTACACTGCCCCTCAGGCTTCAATACGGCTGTGTCTCTCAGGCTCCTATGCTGTTCAACTCCTCAGGCTTCAATGCTGCTCTGCACTTCATGCTCCAGTGCTGCACTGCCCCTCAGGCTTCAATACGGCTGTGTCTCTCAGGCTCCTATGCTGTTCTACTCCTCAGGCTTCAATGCTGCTCTGCACTTCATGCTCCAGTGCTGCACTGCCCCTCAGGCTTCAATACGGCTCTGTCTCTCAGGCTCCTATGCTGTTCTACCCTTCAGGCTCCTATGCTGCTCTGAACTTCATGCTCCAGTGCTACACTGCCCCTCAGGCTTCAATACGGCTGTGTCTCTCAGGCTCCTATGCTGTTCTACTCCTCAGGCTTCAATGCTGTTCTGCACTTCATGCTCCAGTGCTGCACTGCCCCATCAGGCTTCAATACAGCTCTGTCTCTCAGGCTCCTATGCTGTTCTACCCCTCAGGCTCATATGCTGCTCTCCACATCAGGCTCCTATGGTACACTGCTCCTCAGGCTTCAATGCTGCTCTGCACTTCATGCTCCAGTGGTACACTGCCCCTCAGGCTTCAATACGGTTCTATCTCTCAGGCTCCTATGGTACACTGCCCCTCAGGCTTCAATGCTGCTCTGCACTTCATGCTCCAGTGCGACACTGCCCCTCAGGCTTCAATACGGCTCTGTTTCTCAGACTCATGCTGTTATAGCCCTCAGGCTCCTATGCTGCACTGCACCTCAGGCTCTTATGCTGCATTCCCCTCAGGCTTTAATACGGCTCTGTCTCTCAGGCTTCTATGCTGTTCTACTCCTCAGGCTTCAATGCTGCTCTGCACTTCATGCTCCAGTGCTGCACTGCCCCTCAGGCTTCAATACGGCTCTGTCTCTCAGGCTCCTATGCTGTTCTGCTCCTCAGGCTTCAATGCTGCTCTGCACCTCATGCTCCAGTGCTGCACTGCCCCTCAGGCTTCAATACGGCTCTGCCTCTCAGGCTCCTATGTTGTTCTACCCCTCAGACTCCCTTGCTGCTCTGAACTTCATGCTCCAGTGCTGCACTGCCCCTCAGGCTTCAATACGGCTCTGCCTCTCAGGCTCCTATGTTGTTCTTCCCCTCAGACTCCTATGCTGCTCTGAACTTCATGCTCCAGTGCTGCACTGCCCCTCAGGCTTCAATAGGGCTCTATCTCTCAGGCTCCTATGCTGTTCTGCTCCTCAGGCTTCAATGCTGCTCTGCACTTCATGCTCCAGTGCTGCACTGCCCCTCAGGCTTCAATACGGCTCTGCGTCTCAGGCTCCTATGTTGTTCTACCCCTCAGACTCCTATGCTGCTCTGAACTTCATGCTCCAGTGCTGCACTTCACCTCAGGCTTCAATACGGCTGTGTCTCTCAGGCTCCTATGCTGTTCTACCCCTCAGGCTTCAATGCTGCTCTGCACTTCATGCTCCAGTGCTGCCCTGCCCCTCAGGCTTCAATACGGCTTTGTCTCACAGGCTCCTATGCTGTTCTACCCCTCAGGCTCCTATGCTGCACTGCACCTCAGGCTACTATGCTGCATTGCCCCTCAGGCTTCAATACGGCTCTGTCCAGACTCCTATGCTGTTCTAGCCCTCAGGCTCCTATGTAAGCCTGGGCGTAGTTCGCGAAGTAGCGCTACGCGAAGCTACGCAAAGTGCAGTTCGCACTACGCGAGCTACGCGTAGCACTACGCGAACTGCTTAGTGCACTGTTCGCAATGATTGCACAGTGCCGGATGCTTGTCCGCACTGTGCAATCATTGAAAACGGCATCTTGCACAGTGCGAGCTGTCTTTTACTGCCGCTCGAGTAGATTTTTACTCGAGCGGCAGCTTTCTCAAAGCGGACTGGTAGTTTCTCATCGCGAGGGGTCGCGAGCATACGCGACCACTCGCAATGAGAAACCTGACCTCCCCGCGTTGAAAATCTCACCGGGATGTTTATTTTCCACGCTCGCGATCGGCAACTTGATGTTGCTGATCGCGAACGAGGAAAAAGTCTCGCCGGGATGTCATTTTGCTTGCTCGCTGTCGCTAACTTGACGTTGAGGACCGCGAGCAAGCAAAAAATGACTGCTGCACTACGCTACGCTACGCTACGCGTGTTTGCACTGTGCTACGTGCAATTCGCGTTGTGCAAAGTAGCGCAAACTTCGCAAACTACGCGAGCGTAGCGTAGTGCTTTGCCCAGGGTTACTCCTATGCTGCACTGCACCTCAGGCTCCTATGCTGCATTGCCCCTCAGGCTTTAATACGGCTCTGTCTCTCAGGCTTCTATGCTGTTCTACTCCTCAGGCTTCAATGCTGCTCTGCACTTCATGCTCCAGTGCCTCACTGCTCCTCAGGCTTCAATACGGCTCTGTCACTCAGGCTCCTATGCTGTTCTGCTCCTCAGGCTTCAATGCTGCTCTGCACTTCATGCTCCAGTGCTGCACTGCCACTCAGGCTTCAATACGGCTCTGCGTCTCAGGCTCCTATGTTGTTCTACCCCTCAGACTCCTATGCTGCTCTGAACTTCATGCTCCAGTGCTGCACTTCACCTCAGGCTTCAATACGGCTGTGTCTCTCAGACTCCTATGATGTTCTACCCCTCAGGCTTCAATGCTGCTCTGCACTTCATGCTCCAGTGCTGCACTGCCCCTCAGGCTTCAATACGGCTTTGTCTCACAGGCTTCTATGCTGTTCTACCCCTCAGGCTCCTATGCTGCACTGCACCTCAGGCTACTATGCTGCATTGCCCCTCAGGCTTCAATACGGCTCTGTCTCTCAGGCTCCTATGCTGTTCTACCCCTCAGGCTCCTATGCTACTCTGAACTTCATGCTCCAGTGATACACTGCCCCTCAGGCTTCAATACAGCTGTGTCTCTCAGGCTCCTATGCTGTTCTACTCCTCAGGCTTCAATGCTGCTCTGCACTTCATGCTCCAGTGCTGCACTGCCCCTCAGGCTTCAATACGGCTCTGTCTCTCAGACTCCTATGCTGTTCTACCCCTCAGGCTCCTATGCTGCTCAGAACTTCATGCTCCAGTGCTACACTGCCCCTCAGGCTTCAATACGGCTCTGTCTCTCAGGCTCCTATGCTGTTCTACCCCTCAGGGTCCTATGCTGCTCTGAACTTCATGCTCCAGTGCTACACTGCCCCTCAGGCTTCAAAACGGCTGTGTCTCTCAGGGTCCTATGCTGTTCTACTCCTCAGGCTTCTATGCTGCTCTGCACTTCATGCTCGGGTGCTGCACTGCCCCTCAGGCTTCAATACGGCTCTGTCTCTCAGACTCCCATGCTGTTCCACCCCTCAGGCTCCTATGCTGCACTGCACCTCAGGCTCCTATGCTGCATTGCTTCTCAGCCGTCAATACAGCTCTGTCTCTCAGGCTCCTATGCTGCACTGCACCTCAGGCTCCTATGCTGCATTGCTTCTCAGGCTTCAATACAGCTCTGTCTCTCAGGCTCCAATGCTGTTCCACCCCTCAGGCTCCTATGCTGCAATGCACCTCAGCCTTCAATACAGCTCTGTCTCTCAGGCTCCTATGCTGTTCTACCCCTCAGGCTCCTATGCTTCTCTGAACTTTATGCTCCAGTGCTACACTGCCCCTCAGTCTTCAATACGGCTGTGTCTCTCAGGCTCCTATGCTGTTCTACTCCTCAGGCTTCAATGCTGCTCTGCACTTCATGCTCCAGTGCTGCACTGCCCCTCAGGCTTCAATACGGCTCTGTCTCTCAGGCTCCTATGCTGTTCTACCCCACAGGCTCCTATGCTGCTCTGAACTTCATGGTCCAGTGCAACACTGCCCCTCAGGCTTCAATATGGCTGTGTCTCTCAGGCTCCTATGCTGTTCTACTCCTCAGGCTTCAATACTGCTCTGCACTTCATGCTCCAGTGCTGCACTGCCCTCAGGCTTCAATACGGCTCTGTCTCTTAGACTCCTATGCTGTTCCACCCCTCAGGCTCCTATGCTGCACTGCACCTCAGGCTCCTATGCTGCACTGCCCCTCAGGCTTTAATATAGCTCTGTCTCTCAGGCTCCTATGCTGTTCTACCCCTCAAGCTCCTATGCTGCTCTGAACTTCATGCTCCAGTGTTACACTGCCCCTCAGGCTTCAATACGGCTCTGTCTCACAGGCTCCTATGCTGTTCTACCCCTCAGGCTCCTATGCTGCTCTGAACTGCATGCTCCAGTGCTACACTGCCCTCAGGCTTCAATACGGCTCTGTCTCTCAGGCTCCTATGCTGTTCTACCCCTCAGGCTCCTATGCTGCTCTGAACTTCATGCTCCAGTGCTACACTGCCCGTCAGGCTTCAATACGGCTCTGTCTCTCAGGCTCCTATGCTGTTCTACCCCTCAGGCTACTATGCTGCTCTGAACTTCATGCTCCAGTGCTACACTTCCCCTCAGGCTTCAATACGGCTCTGTCTCTCAGGCTCCTATGCTGTTCTTCTCCTCAGGCTTCAATGCTGCTCTGCACTTCATGCTCCAGTGCTGCACTGCCCCTCAGGCTTCAATACGGCTTTGTCTCTCAGGCTCCTATGCTGTTCTACCCCTCAGGCTCCTATGCTGCTCTGAACTTCAAGTTCCAGTACTACAGTGCCCCTCAGGCTTCAATACGGCTCTGTTTCACAGGCTCCTATGCTGTTCTACCCCTCAGGCTCATATGCTGTACTGCACCTCAGGCTCCTATGCTGCATTGCCCCTCAGGCTTCAATACGGCTCTGTCACTCAGGCTCCTATGCTGTTCTTCCCCTCAGGCTCCTATGCTGCTCTGCACTTCATGCTCCAGTGCTACACTGCCCCTCAGGCTTCAATACGGCTCTGTCTCTCAGGCTCCTATGTTGTTCTACCCCTCAGGCTCCTATGCTGCACTGCACCTCAGGCTCCTATGCTGCAATGCCCCTCAGGCTTTAATACAGCTCTGTCTCTCAGGCTTCTATGCTGTGCTACTCCTCAGGCTTCAATGCTGAGCTGCCCTTCATGCTCCAGTGCTGCACTGCCCCTCAGGCTTCAATACGGCTGTGTCTCTCAGGCTCCTATGCTGTTCTACCCCTCAGGCTTCAATGCTGCTCTGCACTTCATGCTCCAGTGCTGCACTGCCCCTCAGGCTTCAATACGGCTTTGCCTCACAGGCTCCTATGCTGTTCTACCCCTTAGGCTCCTATGCTGCACTGCACCTCAGGCTACTATGCTGCATTGCCCCTCAGTCTCCAATACGGCTCTGTCTCTCAGGCTCCTATGCTGTTCTACCCCTCAGGCTCCTATGCTGTTCTGAACTTCATGCTCCAGTGCTACACTGCCCCTCAGGCTTCAATACAGCTGTGTCTCTCAGGCTCCTATGCTGTTCTACTCCTCAGGCTTCAATGCTGCTCTGCACTTCATGCTCCAGTGCTGCACTGCCCCTCATGCTTCAATACGGCTCTGTCTCTAAGACTCCTATGCTGTTCTACCCCTCAGGCTCCTATGCTGCTCAGAACTTCATGCTCCAGAGCTACACTGCCCCTCAGGCTTCAATACGGCTCTGTCTCTCAGGCTCCTATGCTGTTCTACCCCTCAGGCTCCTATGCTGCTCTGAACTTCATGCTCCAATGCTACACTGCCCCTCAGGCTTCAAAACGGCTGTGTCTCTCAGGCTCCTATGCTGTTCTACTCCTCAGGCTTCTATGCTGCTCTGCACTTCATGCTCGGGTGCTGCACTGCCCCTCAGGCTTCAATACGGCTCTGTCTCTCAGACTCCCATGCTGTTCCACCCCTCAGGCTCCTATGCTGCACTGCACCTCAGGCTCCTATGCTGCATTGCTTCTCAGCCGTCAATACAGCTCTGTCTCTCAGGCTCCAATGCTGTTCCACCCCTCAGGCTCCTATGCTGCATTGCTTCTCAGGCTTCAATACAGCTCTGTCTCTCAGGCTCCTATGCTGTTCTACCCCTCAGGCTCCTATGCTTCTCTGAACTTTATGCTCCAGTGCTACACTGCCCCTCAGTCTTCAATACGGCTGTGTCTCTCAGGCTCCTATGCTGTTCTACTCCTCAGGCTTCAATGCTGCTCTGCACTTCATGCTCCAGTGCTGCACTGCCCCTCAGGCTTCAATACGGCTCTGTCTCTCAGGCTCCTATGCTGTTCTACCCCACAGGCTCCTATGCTGCTCTGAACTTCATGGTCCAGTGCAACACTGCCCCTCAGGCGTCAATATGGCTGTGTCTCTCAGGCTCCTATGCTGTTCTACTCCTCAGGCTTCAATACTGCTCTGCACTTCATGCTCCAGTGCTGCACTGCCCTCAGGCTTCAATACGGCTCTGTCTCTTAGACTCCTATGCTGTTCCACCCCTCAGGCTCCTATGCTGCACTGCACCTCAGGCTCCTATGCTGCACTGCCCCTCAGGCTTTAATACAGCTCTGTCTCTCAGGCTCCTATGCTGTTCTACCCCTCAAGCTCCTATGCTGCTCTGAACTTCATGCTCCAGTGCTACACTGCCCCTCAGGCTTCAATACGGCTCTGTCTCACAGGCTCCTATGCTGTTCTACCCCTCAGGCTCCTATGCTGCTCTGAACTGCATGCTCCAGTGCTACACTGCCCCTCAGGCTTCAATACGGCTCTGTCTCTCAGGCTCCTATGCTGTTCTACCCCTCAGGCTCCTATGCTGCTCTGAACTTCATGCTCCAGTGCTACACTGCCCGTCAGGCTTCAATACGGCTCTGTCTCTCAGGCTCCTATGCTGTTCTACCCCTCAGGCTACTATGCTGCTCTGAACTTCATGCTCCAGTGCTACACTGCCCCTCAGGCTTCAATACGGCTCTGTCTCTCAGGCTCCTATGCTGTTCTTCTCCTCAGGCTTCAATGCTGCTCTGCACTTCATGCTCCAGTGCTGCACTGCCCCTCAGGCTTCAATACGGCTTTGTCTCTCAGGCTCCTATGCTGTTCTACCCCTCAGGCTCCTATGCTGCTCTGAACTTCAAGTTCCAGTACTACACTGCCCCTCAGGCTTCAATACGGCTCTGTCTCACAGGCTCCTATGCTGTTCTACCCCTCAGGCTCATATGCTGTACTGCACCTCAGGCTCCTATGCTGCATTGCCCTCAGGCTTCAATACGGCTCTGTCACTCAGGCTCCTATGCTGTTCTTCCCCTCAGGCTCCTATGCTGCTCTGCACTTCATGCTCCAGTGCTACACTGCCCCTCAGGCTCCAATACGGCTCTGTCTCTCAGGCTCCTATGTTGTTCTACCCCTCAGGCTCCTATGCTGCACTGCACCTCAGGCTCCTATGCTGCAATGCCCCTCAGGCTTTAATACGGCTCTGTCTCTCAGGCTTCTATGCTGTGCTACTCCTCAGGCTTCAATGCTGAGCTGCCCTTCATGCTCCAGTGCTGCACTGCCCCTCAGGCTTCAATACGGCTCTGTCTCTCAGGCTCCTATGCTGTTCTGCTCCTCAGGCTTCAATGCTGCTCTGCACTTCATGCTCCAGTGCTGCACTGCCCCTCAGGCTTAAATACGGCTCTGCCTCTCAGGCTCCTATGTAGTTCTACCCCTCAGACTCCTATGCTGCTCTGAACTTCATGCTCCAGTGCTACACTTCCCCTCAGGCTTCAATACGGCTGTGTCTCTCAGGCTCCTATGCTGTTCTACCCCTCAGGCTTCAATGCTGCTCTGCACTTCATGCTCCAGTGCTGCACTGCCCCTCAGGCTTCAAAACGGCTTTGTCTCACAGGCTCCTATGCTGTTCAACCCCTCAGGCTCCTATGCTGCACTGCACCTCAGGCTACTATGCTGCATTGCCCCTCAGGCTTCAATACGGCTCTGTCTCTCAGGCTCCTATGCTGTTCTAGCCCTCAGGCTCCTATGCTGCTCTGAACTTCATGCTCCAGTGCTACACTGCCCCTCAGGCTTCAATACGGCTGTGTCTCTCAGGCTCCTATGCTGTTCTACTCCTCAGGCTTCAATGCTGCTCTGCACTTCATGCTCCAGTGCTGCACTGCCCCTCAGGCTTCAATACGGCTCTGTCTCTCAGGCTCCTATGCTGTTCTACCCCTCAGGCTTCAATGCTGCTCTGCACTTCATGCTCCAGTGCTACACTGGACCTCAGGCTTCAATACGGCTTTGTCTCACAGGCTCCTATGCTGTTCTAGCCCTCAGGCTCCTATGCTGCACTGCACCTCAGGCTCCTATGCTGCATTGCCCCTCAGGCTTTAATACGGCTCTGTCTCTCAGGCTTCTATGCTGTTCTACTCCTCAGGCTTGAATGCTGCTCTGCACTTCATGCTCCAGTGCTGCACTGCTCCTCAGGCTTCAATACGGCTCTGTCTCTCAGGCTCCTATGCTGTTCTGCTCCTCAGGCTTCAATGCTGTTCTGCACTTCATGCTACAGTGCTGCACTGCCCCTCAGGAATCAATACGGCTCTGCGTCTCAGGCTCCTATGTTGTTCTACCCCTCAGACTCCTATGCTGCTCTGAACTTCATGCTCCAGTGCTGCACTTCACCTCAGGCTTCAATACGGCTGTGTCTCTCAGGCTCCTATGCTGTTCTACCCCTCAGGCTTCAATGCTGCTCTGCACTTCATGCTCCAGTGCTGCACTGCCCCTCAGGCTTCAATACGGCTTTGTCTCACAGGCTTCTATGCTGTTCTACCCCTCAGGCTCCTATGCTGCACTGCACCTCAGGCTACTATGCTACATTGCCCCTCAGGCTTCAATACGGCTCTGTCTCTCAGGCTCCTATGCTGTTCTACCCCTCAGGCTCCTATGCTGCTCAGAACTTCATGCTCCAGTGCTACACTGCCCCTCAGGCTTCAATACGGCTCTGTCTCTCAGGCTCCTATGCTGTTCTACCCCTCAGGGTCCTATGCTGCTCTGAACTTCATGCTCCAGTACTACACTGCCCCTCAGGCTTCAAAACGGCTGTGTCTCTCAGGCTCCTATGCTGTTCTACTCCTCAGGCTTCTATGCTGCTCTGCACTTCATGCTCGGGTGCTGCACTGCCCCTCAGGCTTCATTACGGCTCTGTCTCTCAGACTCCCATGCTGTTCCACCCCTCAGACTCCTATGCTGCACTGCACCTCAGGCTCCTATGCTGCATTGCTTCTCAGCCGTCAATACAGCTCTGTCTCTCAGACTCCCATGCTGTTCCACCCCTCAGGCTCCTATGCTGCACTGCACCTCAGCCTTCAATACAGCTCTGTCTCTCAGGCTCCTATGCTGTTCTACCCCTCAGGCTCCTATGCTTCTCTGAACTTCATGCTCCAGTGCTACACTGCCCCTCAGTCTTCAATACGGCTGTGTCTCTCAGGCTCCTATGCTGTTCTACTCCTCAGGCTTCAATGCTGCTCTGCACTTCATGCTCCAGTGCTGCACTGCCCCTCAGGCTTCAATACGGCTCTGTCTCTCAGGCTCCTATGCTGTTCTACCCCACAGGCTCCTATGCTGCTCTGAACTTCATGGTCCAGTGCTACACTGCCCCTCAGGCTTCAATATGGCTGTGTCTCTCAGGCTCCTATGCTGTTCTACTCCTCAGGCTTCAATGCTGCTCTGCACTTCATGCTCCAGTGCTGCACTGCCCCTCAGGCTTCAATACGGCTCTGTCTCTTAGACTCCTATGCTGTTCCACCCCTCAGGCTCCTATGCTGCACTGCACCTCAGGCTCCTAAGCTGCACTGCCCCTCAGGCTTTAAAACAGCTCTGTCTCTCAGGCTCCTATGCTGTTCTACCCCTCAAGCTCCTATGCTGCTCTGAACTTCATGCTCCAGTGCTACACTGCCCCTCAGGCTTCAATACGGCTCTGTCTCACAGGCTCCTATGCTGTTCTACCCCTCAGGCTCCTATGCTGCTCTGAACTGCATGCTCCAGTGGTACACTGCCCCTCAGGCTTCAATACGGCTCTGTCTCTCAGGCTCCTATGCTGTTCTACCCCTCAGGCTCCTATGCTGCTCTGAACTTCATGCTCCAGTGCTACACTGCCCCTCAGGCTTCAATACGGCTCTGTCTCTCAGGCTCCTATGCTGTTCTACCCCTCAGGCTACTATGCTGCTCTGAACTTCATGCTCCAGTGCTACACTGCCCCTCAGGCTTCAATACGGCTCTGTCTCTCAGGCTCCTATGCTGTTCTACTCCTCAGGCTTCAATGCTGCTCTGCACTTCATGCTCCAGTGCTGCACTGCCCCTCAGGCTTCAATACGGCTTTGTCTCTCAGGCTCCTATGCTGTTCTACCCCTCAGGCTCCTATGCTGCTCTGAACTTCAAGCTCCAGTACTACACTGCCCCTCAGGCTTCAATACGGCTCTGTCTCACAGGCTCCTATGCTGTTCTACCCCTCAGGCTCATATGCTGAACTGCACCTCAGGCTCCTATGCTGCATTGCCCCTCAGGCTTCAATACGGCTCTGTCTCTCAGGCTCCTATGCTGTTCTACCCCTCAGGCCCCTATGCTGCTCTGCACTTCATGCTCCAGTGCTACACTGCCCCTCAGGCTTCAATACGGCTCTGTCTCTCAGGCTCCTATGTTGTTCTACCCATCAGGCTCCTATGCTGCACTGCACCTCAGGCTCCTATGCTGCATTGCCCCTCAGGCTTTAATACGGCTCTGTCTCTCAGGCTTCTATGCTGTGCTACTCCTCAGGCTTCAATGCTGATCTGCACTTCATGCTCCAGTGCTGCACTGCCCCTCAGGCTTCAATACGGCTCTGTCTCTCAGGCTCCTATGCTGTTCTGCTCCTCAAGCTTCAATGCTGCTCTGCACTTCATGCTCCAGTGCTGCACTGCCCCTCAGGCTTAAATACGACTCTGCCTCTCAGGCTCCTATGTAGTTCTACCCCTCAGACTCCTATGCTGCTCTGAACTTCATGCTCCAGTGCTACACTTCCCCTCAGGCTTCAATACGGCTGTGTCTCTCAGGCTCCTATGCTGTTCTACCCCTCAGGCTTCAATGCTGCTCTGCACTTCATGCTCCAGTGCTGCACTGCCCCTCAGGCTTCAATACGGCTTTGTCTCACAGGCTCCTATGCTGTTCAACCCCTCAGGCTCCTATGCTGCACTGCACCTCAGGCTACTATGCTGCATTGCCACTCAGGCTTCAATACGGCTCTGTCTCTCAGGCTCCTATGCTGTTCTAGCCCTCAGGCTCCTATGCTGCTCTGAACTTCATGCTCCAGTGCTACACTGCCCCTCAGGCTTCAATACGGCTGTGTCTCTCAGGCTCCTATGCTGTTCTGCTCCTCAGGCTTCAATGCTGCTCTGCACTTCATGCTCCAGTGCTGCACTGCCCCTCAGGCTTCAATACAGCTCTGCCTCTCAGGCTCCTATGTTGTTCTACCCCTCAGACTCCCTTGCTGCTCTGAACTTCATGTTCCAGTGCTGCACTGCCCCTCAGGCTTCAATACGGCTCTGCCTCTCAGGCTCCTATGTTGTTCTTCCCCTCAGACTCCTATGCTGCTCTGAACTTCATGCTCCAGTGCTGCACTGCCCCTCAGGCTTCAATAGGGCTCTATCTCTCAGGCTCCTATGCTGTTCTGCTCCTCAGGCTTCAATGCTGCTCTGCACTTCATGCTCCAGTGCTGCACTGCCCCTCAGGCTTCAATACGGCTCTGCGTCTCAGGCTCCTATGTTGTTCTACCCCTCAGACTCCTATGCTGCTCTGAACTTCATGCTCCAGTGCTGCACTTCACCTCAGGCTTCAATACGGCTGTGTCTCTCAGGCTCCTATGCTGTTCTACCCCTCAGGCTTCAATGCTGCTCTGCACTTCATGCTCCAGTGCTGCACTGCCCCTCAGGCTTCAATACGGCTTTGTCTCACAGGCTCCTATGCTGTTCTACCCCTCAGACTCCTATGCTGCACTGCACCTCAGGCTACTATGCTGCATTGCCCCTCAGGCTTCAATACGGCTCTGTCCAGACTCCTATGCTGTTCTAGCCCTCAGGCTCCTATGTAAGCCTGGGCGTAGTTCGCGAAGTAGCGCTACGCGAAGCTACGCAAAGTGCAGTCCGCACTACGCGAGCTACGCGTAGCACTACGCGAACTGCGTAGTGCACTGTTCGCAATGATTGCACAGTGCCGGATGCTTGTCCGCACTGTGCAATCAATGAAACGGCATCTTGCACAGTGCGAGCTGTCTTTACTGCCGCTCGAGTAGATTTTTACTCGAGCGGCAGCTTTCTCAACGCGGACTGGTAGTTTCTCATCGCGAGGGTCGCGAGCATACGCGACCACTCGCAATGAGAAACCTGACCTCCCGCGTTGAAAATCTCACCGGGATGTTTATTTTCCACGCTCGCGATCGGCAACTTGATGTTGCTGATCGCGAACGAGGAAAAAGTATCGCCGGGATGTCATTTTGCTTGCTCGCGGTCGCTAACTTGACGTTGAGGACCGCGAGCAAGCAAAAAATGACTGCTGCACTACGCTACGCTACGCTACGCTACGCGTGTTTGCACTGTGCTACGTGCAATTCACGTTGTGCGAAGTAGCGCAAACTTCGCAAACTACGCGAGCGTAGCGTAGTGCTTTGCCCAGGGTTACTCCTATGCTGCACGGCACCCCAGGCTCCTATGCTGCATTGCCCCTCAGGCTTTAATACGGCTCTGTCTCTCAGGCTTCTATGCTGTTCTACTCCTCAGGCTTCAATGCTGCTCTGCACTTCATGCTCCAGTGCCTCACTGCTCCTCAGGCTTCAATACGGCTCTGTCACTCAGGCTCCTATGCTGTTCTGCTCCTCAGGCTTCAATGCTGCTCTGCACTTCATGCTCCAGTGCTGCACTGCCACTCAGGCTTCAATACGGCTCTGCGTCTCAGGCTCCTATGTTGTTCTACCCCTCAGACTCCTATGCTGCTCTGAACTTCATGCTCCCGTGCTGCACTTCACCTCAGGCTTCAATACGGCTGTGTCTCTCAGACTCATATGCTGTTCTACCCCTCAGGCTTCAATGCTGCTCTGCACTTCATGCTCCAGTGCTGCACTGCCCCTCAGGCTTCAATACGGCTTTGTCTCACAGGCTTCTATGCTGTTCTACCCCTCAGGCTCCTATGCTGCACTGCACCTCAGGCTACTATGCTGCATTGCCCCTCAGGCTTCAATACGGCTCTGTCTCTCAGGCTCCTATGCTGTTCTACCCCTCAGGCTCCTATGCTGCTCTGAACTTCATGCTCCAGTGATACACTGCCCCTCAGGCTTCAATACAGCTGTGTCTCTCAGGCTCCTATGCTGTTCTACTCCTCAGGCTTCAATGCTGCTCTGCACTTCATGCTCCAGTGCTGCACTGCCCCTCAGGCTTCAATACGGCTCTGTCTCTCAGACTCCTATGCTGTTCTACCCCTCAGGCTCCTATGCTGCTCAGAACTTCATGCTCCAGTGCTACACTGCCCCTCAGGCTTCAATACAGCTCTGTCTCTCAGGCTCCTATGCTGTTCTACCCCTCAGGGTCCTATGCTGCTCTGAACTTCATGCTCCAGTGCTACACTGCCCCTCAGGCTTCAAAACGGCTGTGTCTCTCAGGCTCCTATGCTGTTCTACTCCTCAGGCTTCTATGCTGCTCTGCACTTCATGCTCGGGTGCTGCACTGCCCCTCAGGCTTCAATACGGCTCTGTCTCTCAGACTCCCATGCTGTTCCACCCCTCAGGCTCCTATGCTGCACTGCACCTCAGGCTCCTATGCTGCATTGCTTCTCAGCCGTCAATACAGCTCTGTCTCTCAGGCTCCTATGCTGCACTGCACCTCAGGCTCCTATGCTGCATTGCTTCTCAGGCTTCAATACAGCTCTGTCTCTCAGGCTCCAATGCTGTTCCACCCCTCAGGCTCCTATGCTGCAATGCACCTCAGCCTTCAATACAGCTCTGTCTCTCAGGCTCCTATGCTGTTCTACCCCTCAGGCTCCTATGCTTCTCTGAACTTTATGCTCCAGTGCTACACTGCCCCTCAGTCTTCAATACGGCTGTGTCTCTCAGGCTCCTATGCTGTTCTACTCCTCAGGCTTCAATGCTGCTCTGCACTTCATGCTCCAGTGCTGCACTGCCCCTCAGGCTTCAATACGGCTCTGTCTCTCAGGCTCCTATGCTGTTCTACCCCACAGGCTCCTATGCTGCTCTGAACTTCATGGTCCAGTGCAACACTGCCCCTCAGGCTTCAATATGGCTGTGTCTCTCAGGCTCCTATGCTGTTCTACTCCTCAGGCTTCAATACTGCTCTGCACTTCATGCTCCAGTGCTGCACTGCCCTCAGGCTTCAATACGGCTCTGTCTCTTAGACTCCTATGCTGTTCCACCCCTCAGGCTCCTATGCTGCACTGCACCTCAGGCTCCTATGCTGCACTGCCCCTCAGGCTTTAATACAGCTCTGTCTCTCAGGCTCCTATGCTGTTCTACCCCTCAAGCTCCTATGCTGCTCTGAACTTCATGCTCCAGTGCTACACTGCCCCTCAGGCTTCAATACGGCTCTGTCTCACAGGCTCCTATGCTGTTCTACCCTTCAGGCTCCTATGCTGCTCTGAACTGCATGCTCCAGTGCTACACTGCCCCTCAGGCTTCAATACGGCTCTGTCTCTCAGGCTTCTATGCTGTTCTACCCCTCAGGCTCTTATGCTGCTCTGAACTTCATGCTCCAGTGCTACACTGCCCGTCAGGCTTCAATACGGCTCTGTCTCTCAGGCTCCTATGCTGTTCTACCCCTCAGGCTACTATGCTGCTCTGAACTTTATGCTCCAGTGCTACACTGCCCCTCAGGCTTCAATACGGCTCTGTCTCTCAGGCTCCTATGCTGTTCTTCTCCTCAGGCTTCAATGCTGCTCTGCACTTCATGCTCCAGTGCTGCACTGCCCCTCAGGCTTCAATACGGCTTTGTCTCTCAGGCTCCTATGCTGTTCTACCCCTCAGGCTCCTATGCTGCTCTGAACTTCAAGTTCCAGTACTACACTGCCCCTCATGCTTCAATACGGCTCTGTCTCACAGGCTCCTATGCTGTTCTACCCCTCAGGCTCATATGCTGTACTGCACCTCAGGCTCCTATGCTGCATTGCCCCTCAGGCTTCAATACGGCTCTGTCACTCAGGCTCCTATGCTGTTCTTCCCCTCAGGCTCCTATGCTGCTCTGCACTTCATGCTCCAGTGCTACACTGCCCCTCAGGCTTCAATACGGCTCTGTCTCTCAGGCTCCTATGTTGTTCTACCCCTCAGGCTCCTATGCTGCACTCACCTCAGGCTCCTATGCTGCAATGCCCCTCAGGCTTTAATACGGCTCTGTCTCTCAGGCTTCTATGCTGTGCTACTCCTCAGGCTTCAATGCTGAGCTGCCCTTCATGCTCCAGTGCTGCACTGCCCCTCAGGCTTCAATACGGCTGTGTCTCTCAGGCTCCTATGCTGTTCTACCCCTCAGGCTTCAATGCTGCTCTGCACTTCATGCTCCAGTGCTGCACTGCCCCTCAGGCTTCAATACGGCTTTGCCTCACAGGCTCCTATGCTGTTCTACCCCTTAGGCTCCTATGCTGCATTGCCCCTCAGTCTCCAATACGGCTCTGTCTCTCAGGCTCCTATGCTGTTCTACCCCTCAGGCTCCTATGCTGTTCTGAACTTCATGCTCCAGTGCTACACTGCCCCTCAGGCTTCAATACAGCTGTGTCTCTCAGGCTCCTATGCTGTTCTACTCCTCAGGCTTCAATGCTGCTCTGCACTTCATGCTCCAGTGCTGCACTGCCCCTCATGCTTCAATACGGCTCTGTCTCTAAGACTCCTATGCTGTTCTACCCCTCAGGCTCCTATGCTGCTCAGAACTTCATGCTCCAGTGCTACACTGCCCCTCAGGCTTCAATACGGCTCTGTCTCTCAGGCTCCTATGCTGTTCTACCCCTCAGGCTCCTATGCTGCTCTGAACTTCATGCTCCAGTGCTACACTGCCCCTCAGGCTTCAAAACGGCTGTGTCTCTCAGGCTCCTATGCTGTTCTACTCCTCAGGCTTCTATGCTGCTCTGCACTTCATGCTCGGGTGCTGCACTGCCCCTCAGGCTTCAATACGGCTCTGTCTCTCAGACTCCCATGCTGTTCCACCCCTCAGGCTCCTATGCTGCACTGCACCTCAGGCTCCTATGCTGCATTGCTTCTCAGCCGTCAATACAGCTCTGTCTCTCAGGCTCCTATGCTGCACTGCACCTCAGGCTCCTATGCTGCATTGCTTCTCAGGCTTCAATACAGCTCTGTCTCTCAGGCTCCAATGCTGTTCCACCCCTCAGGCTCCTATGCTGCAATGCACCTCAGCCTTCAATACAGCTCTGTCTCTCAGGCTCCTATGCTGTTCTACTCCTCAGGCTTCAATGCTGCTCTGCACTTCATGCTCCAGTGCTGCACTGCCCCTCATGCTTCAATACGGCTCTGTCTCTCAGGCTCCTATGCTGTTCTACCCCACAGGCTCCTATGCTGCTCTGAACTTCATGGTCCAGTGCAACACTGCCCCTCAGGCTTCAATATGGCTGTGTCTCTCAGGCTCCTATGCTGTTCTACTCCTCAGGCTTCAATACTGCTCTGCACTTCATGCTCCAGTGCTGCACTGCCCTCAGGCTTCAATACGGCTCTGTCTCTTAGACTCCTATGCTGTTCCACCCCTCAGGCTCCTATGCTGCACTGCACCTCAGGCTCCTATGCTGCACTGCCCCTCAGGCTTTAATACAGCTCTGTCTCTCAGGCTCCTATGCTGTTCTACCCCTCAAGCTCCTATGCTGCTCTGAACTTCATGCTCCAGTGCTACACTGCCCCTCAGGCTTCAATACGGCTCTGTCTCACAGGCTCCTATGCTGTTCTACCCCTCAGGCTCCTATGCTGCTCTGAACTGCATGCTCCAGTGCTACACTGCCCCTCAGGCTTCAATACGGCTCTGTCTCTCAGGCTCCTATGCTGTTCTACCCCTCAGGCTCCTATGCTGCTCTGAACTTCATGCTCCAGTGCTACACTGCCCGTCAGGCTTCAATACGGCTCTGTCTCTCAGGCTCCTATGCTGTTCTACCCTCAGGCTACTATGCTGCTCTGAACTTCATGCTCCTGTGCTACACTGCCCCTCAGGCTTCAATACGGCTCTGTCTCTCAGGCTCCTATGCTGTTCTTCTCCTCAGGCTTCAATGCTGCTCTGCACTTCATGCTCCAGTGCTGCACTGCCCCTCAGGCTTCAATACGGCTTTGTCTCTCAGGCTCCTATGCTGTTCTACCCCTCAGGCTCCTATGCTGCTCTGAACTTCAAGTTCCAGTACTACACTGCCCCTCAGGCTTCAATACGGCTCTGTCTCACAGGCTCCTATGCTGTTCTACCCCTCATGCTCATATGCTGTACTGCACCTCAGGCTCCTATGCTGCATTGCCCCTCAGGCTTCAATACGGCTCTGTCACTCAGGCTCCTATGCTGTTCTTCCCCTCAGGCTCCTATGCTGCTCTGCACTTCATGCTCCAGTGCTACACTGCCCCTCAGGCTTCAATACGGCTCTGTCTCTCAGGCTCCTATGTTGTTCTACCCCTCAGGCTCCTATGCTGCACTGCACCTCAGGCTCCTATGCTGCAATGCCCCTCAGGCTTTAATACGGCTCTGTCTCTCAGGCTTCTATGCTGTGCTACTCCTCAGGCTTCAATGCTGAGCTGCCCTTCATGTTCCAGTGCTGCACTGCCCTCAGGCTTCAATACGGCTCTGTCTCTCAGGCTCCTATGCTGTTCTGCTCCTCAGGCTTCAATGCTGCTCTGCACTTCATGCTCCAGTGCTGCACTGCCCCTCAGGCTTAAATACGGCTCTGCCTCTCAGGCTCCTATGTAGTTCTACCCCTCAGACTCCTATGCTGCTCTGAACTTCATGCTCCAGTGCTACACTTCCCCTCAGGCTTCAATACGGCTGTGTCTCTCAGGCTCCTATGCTGTTCTACCCCTCAGGCTTCAATGCTGCTCTGCACTTCATGCTCCAGTGCTGCACTGCCCCTCAGGCTTCAAAACGGCTTTGTCTCACAGGCTCCTATGCTGTTCAACCCCTCAGGCTCCTATGCTGCACTGCACCTCAGGCTACTATGCTGCATTGCCCCTCAGGATTCAATACGGCTCTGTCTCTCAGGCTCCTATGCTGTTCTAGCCCTCAGGCTCCTATGCTGCTCTGAACTTCATGCTCCAGTGCTACACTGCCCCTCAGGCTTCAATACGGCTGTGTCTCTCAGGCTCCTATGCTGTTCTACTCCTCAGGCTTCAATGCTGCTCTGCACTTCATGCTCCAGTGCTGCACTGCCCCTCAGGCTTCAATACAGCTCTGTCTCTCAGGCTCCTATGCTGTTCTACCCCTCAGGCTTCAATGCTGCTCTGCACTTCATGCTCCAGTGCTGCACTGCCCCTCAGGCTTCAATACGGCTTTGTCTCACAGGCTCCTATGCTGTTCTAGCCCTCAGGCTCCTATGCTGCACTGCACCTCAGGCTCCTATGCTGCATTGCCCCTCAGGCTTTAATACAGCTCTATCTCTCAGGCTTCTATGCTGTTCTACTCCTCAGGCTTCAATGCTGCTCTGCACTTCATGCTCCAGTGCTGCACTGCTCCTCAGGCTTCAATACGTCTCTGTCTCTCAGGCTCCTATGCTGTTCTGCTCCTCAGGCTTCAATGCTGTTCTGCACTTCATGCTCCAGTGCTGCACTGCCCCTCAGGCATCAATACGGCTCTGCGTCTCAGGCTCCTATGTTGTTCTACCCCTCAGACTCCTATGCTGCTCTGAACTTCATGCTCCAGTGCTGCACTTCACCTCAGGCTTCAATACGGCTGTGTCTCTCAGGCTCCTATGCTGTTCTACCCCTCAGGCTTCAATGCTGCTCTGCACTTCATGCTCCAGTGCTGCACTGCCCCTCAGGCTTCAATACGGCTTTGTCTCACAGGCTTCTATGCTGTTCTACCCCTCAGGCTCCTATGCTGCACTGCACCTCAGGCTACTATGCTACATTGCCCCTCAGGCTTCAATACGGCTCTGTCTCTCAGGCTCCTATGCTGTTCTACCCCTCAGGCTCCTATGCTGCTCAGAACTTCATGCTCCAGTGCTACACTGCCCCTCAGGCTTCAATACGGCTCTGTCTCTCAGGCTCCTATGCTGTTCTACCCCTCAGGGTCCTATGCTGCTCTGCACTTCATGCTTGGGTGCTGCACTGCCCCTCAGGCTTCATTACGGCTCTGTCTCTCAGACTCCCATGCTGTTCCACCCCTCAGGCTCCTATGCTGCACTGCACCTCAGGCTCCTATGCTGCATTGCTTCTCAGCCGTCAATACAGCTCTGTCTCTCAGGCTCCTATGCTGCACTGCACCTCAGGCTCCTATGCTGCATTGCTTCTCAGGCTTCAATACAGCTCTGTCTCTCAGGCTCCAATGCTGTTCCACCCCTCAGGCTCCTATGCTGCACTGCACCTCAGCCTTCAATACAGCTCTGTCTCTCATGCTCCTATGCTGTTCTACCCCTCAGGCTCCTATGCTTCTCTGAACTTCATGCTCCAGTGCTACACTGCCCCTCAGTCTTCAATACGGCTGTGTCTCTCAGGCTCCTATGCTGTTCTACTCCTCAGGCTTCAATGCTGCTCTGCACTTCATGCTCCAGTGCTGCACTGCCCCTCAGGCTTCAATACGGCTCTGTCTCTCAGGCTCCTATGCTGTTCTACCCCACAGGCTCCTATGCTGCTCTGAACTTCATGGTCCAGTGCTACACTGCCCCTCAGGCTTCAATATGGCTGTGTCTCTCAGGCTCCTATGCTGTTCTACTCCTCAGGCTTCAATGCTGCTCTGCACTTCATGCTCCAGTGCTGCACTGCCCCTCAGGCTTCAATACGGCTCTGTCTCTTAGACTCCTATGCTGTTCCACCCTCAGGCTCCTATGCTGCACTGCACCTCAGGCTCCTAAGCTGCACTGCCCCTCAGGCTTTAAAACAGCTCTGTCTCTCAGGCTCCTATGCTGTTCTACCCCTCAAGCTCCTATGCTGCTCTGAACTTCATGCTCCAGTGCTACACTGCCCCTCAGGCTTCAATACGGCTCTGTCTCACAGGCTCCTATGCTGTTCTACCCCTCAGGCTCCTATGCTGCTCTGAACTGCATGCTCCAGTGCTACACTGCCCCTCAGGCTTCAATACGGCTCTGTCTCTCAGGCTCCTATGCTGTTCTACCCCTCAGGCTCCTATGCTGCTCTGAACTTCATGCTCCAGTGCTACACTGCCCCTCAGGCTTCAATACGGCTCTGTCTCTCAGGCTCCTATGCTGTTCTACCCCTCAGGCTACTATGCTGCTCTGAACTTCATGCTCCAGTGCTACACTGCCCCTCAGGCTTCAATACGGCTCTGTCTCTCAGGCTCCTATGCTGTTCTACTCCTCAGGCTTCAATGCTGCTCTGCACTTCATGCTCCAGTGCTGCACTGCCCCTCAGGCTTCAATACGGCTTTGTCTCTCAGGCTCCTATGCTGTTCTACCCCTCAGGCTCCTATGCTGCTCTGAACTTCAAGCTCCAGTACTACACTGCCCCTCAGGCTTCAATACGGCTCTGTCTCACAGGCTCCTATGCTGTTCTACCCCTCAGGCTCATATGCTGAACTGCACCTCAGGCTCCTATGCTGCATTGCCCCTCAGGCTTCAATACGGCTCTGTCTCTCAGGCTCCTATGCTGTTCTACCCCTCAGGCCCCTATGCTGCTCTGCACTTCATGCTCCAGTGCTACACTGCCCCTCAGGCTTCAATACAGCTCTGTCTCTCAGGCTCCTATGTTGTTCTACCTCTCAGGCTCCTATGCTGCACTGCACCTCAGGCTCCTATGCTGCATTGCCCCTCAGGCTTTAATACGGCTCTGTCTCTCAGGCTTCTATGCTGTGCTACTCCTCAGGCTTCAATGCTGATCTGCACTTCATGCTCCAGTGCTGCACTGCCCCTCAGGCTTCAATACGGCTCTGTCTCTCAGGCTCCTATGCTGTTCTGCTCCTCAGGCTTCAATGCTGCTCTGCACTTCATGCTCCAGTGCTGCACTGCCCCTCAGGCTTAAATACGGCTCTGCCTCTCAGGCTCCTATGTAGTTCTACCCCTCAGACTCCTATGCTGCTCTGAACTTCATGCTCCAGTGCTACACTTCCTCTCAGGCTTCAATACGGCTGTGTCTCTCAGGCTCCTATGCTGTTCTACACCTCAGGCTTCAATGCTGCTCTGCACTTCATGCTCCAGTGCTGCACTGCCCCTCAGGCTTCAATACGGCTTTGTCTCACAGGCTCCTATGCTGTTCAACCCCTCAGGCTCCTATGCTGCACTGCACCTCAGGCTCCTATGCTGCAATGCCCCTCAGGCTTTAATACGGCTCTGTCTCTCAGGCTTCTATGCTGTGCTACTCCTCAGGCTTCAATGCTGAGCTGCCCTTCATGCTCCAGTGCTGCACTGCCCCTCAGGCTTCAATACGGCTCTGTCTCTCAGGCTCCTATGCTGTTCTGCTCCTCAGGCTTCAATGCTGCTCTGCACTTCATGCTCCAGTGCTGCACTGCCCCTCAGGCTTAAATACGGCTCTGCTTCTCAGGCTCCTATGTAGTTCTACCCCTCAGACTCCTATGCTGCTCTGAACTTCATGCTCCAGTGCTACACTTCCCCTCAGGCTTCAATACGGCTGTGTCTCTCAGGCTCCTATGCTGTTCTACCCCTCAGGCTTCAATGCTGCTCTGCACTTCATGCTCCAGTGCTGCACTGCCCCTCAGGCTTCAAAACGGCTTTGTCTCACAGGCTCCTATGCTGTTCAACCCCTCAGGCTCCTATGCTGCACTGCACCTCAGGCTACTATGCTGCATTGCCCCTCAGGCTTCAATACGGCTCTGTCTCTCAGGCTCCTATGCTGTTCTAGCCCTCAGGCTCCTATGCTGCTCTGAACTTCATGCTCCAGTGCTACACTGCCCCTCAGGCTTCAATACGGCTGTGTCTCTCAGGCTCCTATGCTGTTCTACTCCTCAGGCTTCAATGCTGCTCTGCACTTCATGCTCCAGTGCTGCACTGCCCCTCAGGCTTCAATACGGCTTTGTCTCACAGGCTCCTATGCTGTTCTACCCCTCAGGCTTCAATGCTGCTCTGCACTTCATGCTCCAGTGCTGCACTGCCCCTCAGGCTTCAATACGGCTTTGTCTCACAGGCTCCTATGCTGTTCTAGCCCTCAGGCTCCTATGCTGCACTGCACCTCAGGCTCCTATGCTGCATTGCCCCTCAGGCTTTAATACGGCTCTATCTCTCAGGCTTCTATGCTGTTCTACTCCTCAGGCTTCAATGCTGCTCTGCACTTCATGCTCCAGTGCTGCACTGCTCCTCAGGCTTCAATACGGCTCTGTCTCTCAGGCTCCTATGCTGTTCTGCTCCTCAGGCTTCAATGCTGTTCTGCACTTCATGCTCCAGTGCTGCACTGCCCCTCAGGCATCAATACGGCTCTGCGTCTCAGGCTCCTATGTTGTTCTACCCCTCAGACTCCTATGCTGCTCTGAACTTCATGCTCCAGTGCTGCACTTCACCTCAGGCTTCAATACGGCTGTGTCTCTCAGGCTCCTATGCTGTTCTACCCCTCAGGCTTCAATGCTGCTCTGCACTTCATGCTCCAGTGCTGCACTGCCCCTCAGGCTTCAATACGGCTTTGTCTCACAGGCTTCTATGCTGTTCTACCCCTCAGGCTCCTATGCTGCACTGCACCTCAGGCTACTATGCTACATTGCCCCTCAGGCTTCAATACGGCTCTGTCTCTCAGGCTCCTATGCTGTTCTACCCCTCAGGCTCCTATGCTGCTCAGAACTTCATGCTCCAGTGCTACACTGCCCCTCAGGCTTCAATACGGCTCTGTCTCTCAGGCTCCTATGCTGTTCTACCCCTCAGGGTCCTATGCTGCTCTGCACTTCATGCTTGGGTGCTGCACTGCCCCTCAGGCTTCATTACGGCTCTGTCTCTCAGACTCCCATGCTGTTCCACCCTCAGGCTCCTATGCTGCACTGCACCTCAGGCTCCTATGCTGCATTGCTTCTCAGCCGTCAATACAGCTCTGTCTCTCAGGCTCCTATGCTGCACTGCACCTCAGGCTCCTATGCTGCATTGCTTCTCAGGCTTCAATACAGCTCTGTCTCTCAGGCTCCAATGCTGTTCCACCCCTCAGGCTCCTATGCTGCACTGCACCTCAGCCTTCAATACAGCTCTGTCTCTCAGGCTCCTATGCTGTTCTACCCCTCAGGCTCCTATGCTTCTCTGAACTTCATGCTCCAGTGCTACACTGCCCCTCAGTCTTCAATACGGCTGTGTCTCTCAGGCTCCTATGCTGTTCTACTCCTCAGGCTTCAATGCTGCTCTGCACTTCATGCTCCAGTGCTGCACTGCCCCTCAGGCTTCAATACGGCTCTGTCTCTCAGGCTCCTATGCTGTTCTACCCCACAGGCTCCTATGCTGCTCTGAACTTCATGGTCCAGTGCTACACTGCCCCTCAGGCTTCAATATGGCTGTGTCTCTCAGGCTCCTATGCTGTTCTACTCCTCAGGCTTCAATGCTGCTCTGCACTTCATGCTCCAGTGCTGCACTGCCCCTCAGGCTTCAATACGGCTCTGTCTCTTAGACTCCTATGCTGTTCCACCCTCAGGCTCCTATGCTGCACTGCACCTCAGGCTCCTAAGCTGCACTGCCCCTCAGGCTTTAAAACAGCTCTGTCTCTCAGGATCCTATGCTGTTCTACCCCTCAAGCTCCTATGCTGCTCTGAACTTCATGCTCCAGTGCTACACTGCCCCTCAGGCTTCAATACCGCTCTGTCTCACAGGCTCCTATGCTGTTCTACCCCTCAGGCTCCTATGCTGCTCTGAACTGCATGCTCCAGTGCTACACTGCCCCTCAGGCTTCAATACGGCTCTGTCTCTCAGGCTCCTATGCTGTTCTACCCCTCAGGCTCCTATGCTGCTCTGAACTTCATGCTCCAGTGCTACACTGCCCCTCAGGCTTCAATACGGCTCTGTCTCTCAGGCTCCTATGCTGTTCTACTCCTCAGGCTTCAATGCTGCTCTGCACTTCATGCTCCAGTGCTGCACTGCCCCTCAGGCTTCAATACGGCTTTGTCTCTCAGGCTCCTATGCTGTTCTAGCCCTCAGGCTCCTATGCTGCTCTGAACTTCATGCTCCAGTGCTACACTGCCGCTCAGGCTTCAATACGGCTCTGTCTCACAGGCTCCTATGCTGTTCTACCCCTCAGGCTCATATGCTGAACTGCACCTCAGGCTCCTATGCTGCATTGCCCCTCAGGCTTCAATACGGCTCTGTCTCTCAGGCTCCTATGCTGTTCTACCCCTCAGGCCCCTATGCTGCTCTGCACTTCATGCTCCAGTGCTACACTGCCCCTCAGGCTTCAATACGGCTCTGTCTCTCAGGCTCCTATGTTGTTCTACCCCTCAGGCTCCTATGCTGCACTGCACCTCAGGCTCCTATGCTGCATTGCCCCTCAGGCTTTAATACGGCTCTGTCTCTCAGGCTTCTATGCTGTGCTACTCCTCAGGCTTCAATGCTGATCTGCACTTCATGCTCCAGTGCTGCACTGCCCCTCAGGCTTCAATACGGCTCAGTCTCTCAGGCTCCTATGCTGTTCTGCTCCTCAAGCTTCAATGCTGCTCTGCACTTCATGCTCCAGTGCTGCACTACCCCTCAGGCTTAAATACGGCTCTGCCTCTCAGGCTCCTATGTAGTTCTACCCCTCAGACTCCTATGCTGCTCTGAACTTCATGCTCCAGTGCTACACTTCCCCTCAGGCTTCAATACGGCTGTGTCTCTCAGGCTCCTATGCTGTTCTACACCTCAGGCTTCAATGCTGCTCTGCACTTCATGCTCCAGTGCTGCACTGCCCCTCAGGCTTCAATACGGCTTTGTCTCACAGGCTCCTATGCTGTTCAACCCCTCAGGCTCCTATGCTGCACTGCACCTCAGGCTACTATGCTGCATTGCCACTCAGGCTTCAATACGGCTCTGTCTCTCAGGCTCCTATGCTGTTCTAGCCCTCAGGCTCCTATGCTGCTCTGAACTTCATGCTCCAGTGCTACACTGCCCCTCAGGCTTCAATACGGCTGTGTCTCTCAGGCTCCTATGCTGTTCTACTCCTCAGGCTTCAATGCTGCTCTGCACTTCATGCTCCAGTGCTGCACTGCCCCTCAGGCTTCAATACGGCTCTGTCTCTCAGGCTCCTATGCTGTTCTACCCCTCAGGCTCCTATGCTGCTCAGAACTTCTTGCTCCAGTGCTACACTGCCCCTTAGGCTTCAATACGGCTCTGTCTCTCAGGCTCCTATGCTGCTCTACCCCTCAGGCTCCTATGCTGCTCTGAACTTCATGCTCCAGTGCTACACTGCCCCTCAGGCTTCAATACGGCTGTGTCTCTCAGGCTCCTATGCTGTTCTACTCCTCAGGCTTCAATGCTGCTCTGCACTTCATGCTCCAGTGCTGCACTGTTCCTCAGGCTTCAATACAGCTTTGTCTCTCAGACTCCTATGCTGTTCCACCCCTCAGGCTCCTATGCTGCACTGCACCTCAGGCTCCTATGCTGCATTGCTTCTCAGCCTTCAATACAGCTCTGTCTCTCAGGCTCCTATGCTGCACTGCACCTCAGGCTCCTATGCTGCATTGCTTCTCAGGCTTCAATACAGCTCTGTCTCTCAGGCTCCAATGCTGTTCCACCCCTCAGGCTCCTATGCTGCACTGCACCTCAGCCTTCAATACAGCTGTGTCTCTCAGGCTTCTATGCTGTTCTACTCCTCAGGCTTCAATGCTGCTCTGCACTTCATGCTCCAGTGCTGCACTGCCCCTCAGGCTTCAATACGGCTGCTTCTCTCAGGCTCCTATGCTGTTCTACTCCTCAGGCTTCAATGCTGCTCTGCACTTCATGCTCCAGTGCTGCACTGCCCCTCAGGCTTCAATACGGCTCTGTCTCTCAGGCTCCTATGCTGTTCTACCCCTCAGGCTCCTATGCTGCTCTGAACTTCATGCTCCAGTGCTACACTGCCCCTCAGGCTTCAATACGGCTGTGTCTCTCAGGCTCCTATGCTGTTCTACTCCTCAGGCTTCAATGCTGCTCTGCACTTCATGCTCCAGTGCTGCACTGCCCCTCAGGCTTCAATACGGCTCTGTCTCTCAGGCTCCTATGCTGTTCTACCCCACAGGCTCCTATGCTGCTCTGAACTTCATGGTCCAGTGCAACACTGCCCCTCAGGCTTCAATATGGCTGTGTCTCTCAGGCTCCTATGCTGTTCTACTCCTCAGGCTTCAATACTGCTCTGCACTTCATGCGCCAGTGCTGCACTGCCCTCAGGCTTCAATACGGCTCTGTCTCTTAGAATCCTATGCTGTTCCACCCCTCAGGCTCCTATGCTGCACTGCACCTCAGGCTCCTATGCTGCACTGCTCCTCAGGCTTTAATACAGCTCTGTCTCTCAGGCTCCTATGCTGTTCTACACCTCAAGCTCCTATGCTGCTCTGAACTTCATGCTCCAGTGCTACACTGCCCTCAGGCTTCAATACGGCTCTGTCTCACAGGCTCCTATGCTGTTCTATCCCTCAGGCTCCTATGCTGCTCTGAACTGCATGCTCCAGTGCTACACTGCCCCTCAGGCTTCAATACGGCTCTGTCTCTCAGGCTCCTATGCTGTTCTACCCCTCAGGCTCCTATGCTGCTCTGAACTCTCATGCTCCAGTGCTACACTGCCCGTCAGGCTTCAATACGGCTCTGTCTCTCAGGCTCCTATGCTGTTCTACCCCTCAGGCTACTATGCTGCTCTGAACTTCATGCTCCTGTGCTAAACTGCCCCTCAGGCTTCAATACGGCTCTGTCTCTCAGGCTCCTATGCTGTTCTTCTCCTCAGGCTTCAATGCTGCTCTGCACTTCATGCTCCAGTGCTGCACTGCCCCTCAGGCTTCAATACGGCTTTGTCTCTCAGGCTCCTATGCTGTTCTACCCCTCAGGCTCCTATGCTGCTCTGAACTTCAAGTTGTAGTACTACACTGCCCCTCAGGCTTCAATACGGCTCTGTCTCACAGGCTCCTATGCTGTTCTACCCCTCAGGCTCATATGCTGTACTGCACCTCAGGCTCCTATGCTGCATTGCCCCTCAGGCTTCAATACGGCTCTGTCACTCAGGCTCCTATGCTGTTCTTCCCCTCAGGCTCCTATGCTGCTCTGCACTTCATGCTCCAGTGCTACACTGCCCCTCAGGCTCCAATACGGCTCTGTCTCTCAGGCTCCTATGTTGTTCTACCCCTCAGGCTCCTATGCTGCACTGCACCTCAGGCTCCTATGCTGCAATGCCCCTCAGGCTTTAATACAGCTCTGTCTCTCAGGCTTCTATGCTGTGCTACTCCTCAGGCTTCAATGCTGAGCTGCCCTTCATGCTCCAGTGCTGCACTGCCCCTCAGGCTTCAATACGGCTCTGTCTCTCAGGCTCCTATGCTGTTCTGCTCCTCAGGCTTCAATGCTGCTCTGCACTTCATGCTCCAGTGCTGCACTGCCCCTCAGGCTTAAATACGGCTCTGCCTCTCAGGCTCCTATGTAGTTCTACCCCTCAGACTCCTATGCTGCTCTGAACTTCATGCTCCAGTGCTACACTTCCCCTCAGGCTTCAATACGGCTGTGTCTCTCCGGCTCCTATGCTGTTCTACCCCTCAGGCTTCAATGCTGCTCTGCACTTCATGCTCCAGTGCTGCACTGCCCCTCAGGCTTCAAAACGGCTTTGTCTCACAGGCTCCTATGCTGTTCAACCCCTCAGGCTCCTATGCTGCACTGCACCTCAGGCTACTATGCTGCATTGCCCCTCAGGCTTCAATACGGCTCTGTCTCTCAGGCTCCTATGCTGTTCTAGCCCTCAGGCTCCTATGCTGCTCTGAACTTCATGCTCCAGTGCTACACTGCCCCTCAGGCTTCAATACGGCTGTGTCTCTCAGGCTCCTATGCTGTTCTACTCCTCAGGCTTCAATGCTGCTCTGCACTTCATGCTCCAGTGCTGCACTGCCCCTCAGGCTTCAATACGGCTCTGTCTCTCAGGCTCCTATGCTGTTCTCACCCCTCAGGCTCCTATGCTGCTCAGAACTTCATGCTCCAGTGCTACACTGCCCCTTAGGCTTCAATACGGATCTGTCTCACAGGCTCCTATGCTGTTCTACTCCTCAGGCTCCAATGCTGCTCTGCACTTCATGCTCCAGTGCTGCACTGCTCCTCAGGCTTCAATACGGCTCTGTCTCTCAGGCTCCTATGCTGTTCTGCTCCTCAGGCTTCAATGCTGTTCTGCACTTCATGCTCCAGTGCTGCACTGCCCCTCAGGCATCAATACGGCTCTGCGTCTCAGGCTCCTATGTTGTTCTACCCCTCAGACTCCTATGCTGCTCTGAACTTCATGCTCCAGTGCTGCACTTCACCTCAGGCTTCAATACAGCTGTGTCTCTCAGGCTCCTATGCTGTTCTACCCCTCAGGCTTCAATGCTGCTCTGCACTTCATGCTCCAGTGCTGCACTGCCCCTCAGGCTTCAATATGGCTTTGTCTCACAGGCTTCTATGCTGTTCTACCCCTCAGGCTCCTATGCTGCACTGCACCTCAGGCTACTATGCTACATTGCCCCTCAGGCTTCAATACGGCTCTGTCTCTCAGGCTCCTATGCTGTTCTACCCCTCAGGCTCCTATGCTGCTCAGAACTTCATGCTCCAGTGCTACACTGCCCCTCAGGCTTCAATACGGCTCTGTCTCTCAGGCTCCTATGCTGTTCTACCCCTCAGGGTCCTATGCTGCTCTGCACTTCATGCTTGGGTGCTGCACTGCCCCTCAGGCTTCATTACGGCTCTGTCTCTCAGACTCCCATGCTGTTCCACCCCTCAGGCTCCTATGCTGCACTGCACCTCAGGCTCCTATGCTGCATTGCTTCTCAGCCGTCAATACAGCTCTGTCTCTCAGGCTCCTATGCTGCACTGCACCTCAGGCTCCTATGCTGCATTGCTTCTCAGGCTTCAATACAGCTCTGTCTCTCAGGCTCCAATGCTGTTCCACCCCTCAGGCTCCTATGCTGCACTGCACCTCAGCCTTCAATACAGCTCAGTCTCTCAGGCTCCTATGATGTTCTACCCCTCAGGCTCCTATGCTTCTCTGAACTTCATGCTCCAGTGCTACACTGCCCCTCAGTCTTCAATACGGCTGTGTCTCTCAGGCTCCTATGCTGTTCTACTCCTCAGGCTTCAATGCTGCTCTGCACTTCATGCTCCAGTGCTGCACTGCCCCTCAGGCTTCAATACGGCTCTGTCTCTCAGGCTCCTATGCTGTTCTACCCCACAGGCTCCTATGCTGCTCTGAACTTCATGGTCCAGTGCTACACTGCCCCTCAGGCTTCAATATGGCTGTGTCTCTCAGTCTCCTATGCTGTTCTACTCTCAGGCTTCAATGCTGCTCTGCACTTCATGCTCCAGTGCTGCACTGCCTCTCAGGCTTCAAGACGGCTCTGTCTCTTAGACTCCTATGCTGTTCCACCCCTCAGTCTCCTATGCTGCACTGCACCTCAGGCTCCTAAGCTGCACTGCCCCTCAGCCTTCAATATAGCTCTGTCTCTCAGGCTCCTATGCTGTTCCACCCCTCAGGCTCCTATGCTGCACTGCACCTCAGGCTCCTTTGCTATACTGCCCCTCTGCCTTCAATTCGGCTCTGTCTCTCAGGCTCCTATGCTGTTCCACCCCTCAGGCTCCTGTGCTGTTGTACCACTCAGGCTCCTATGCTGCTCTGTAGTTTTACACCAATCATATTGCGACATTGCATTATTTGAGGGACATGCTCTTCCTAAATGCTAGCCTGGGATAATCTCCTAGATATTTTGCTACTGCCTCATCTGTCTGTAATTCATGCCAGTGTTTCTGGAACACTTGTTTAATCTTTTTTGACGCAATATGGTAAGTAATTATGTACCTCAGATTAGGGGACTCTTCCTACTGCTTAGGTTTATTGAATAGGAGCTCATTTCTTGAGTGTTTTCACCTTGGCAAGGGCCTTTGTTATATTTTGTTGGGAGTAACCTTTCTACCTGAATCTCTGTATCATAATGCTCGCTTCTTTGATGAATTCACTCTCCATGCTGCACTTCCTCCTCCTCCTCACTCTCAGTAGTTCCCCATAAGGGATGCTTTGAATTAAATTGCAAGGGTGGCTGCTGGTGGCATGTAGTAGACTATTGCTGCAGTCCACTTGTGATGCAAGATCCGACTCCAGTTTATTGTCCCTCACCATTAGTTTCAAATCCAGAAACTCAATAGTTTTTTTCTCAATGTGGCTTGTGAATGTAAGATTCAGGTAGTTGGTGTTTAGTGCAGTTACAAAATCATTGGAAGAGGCTACTGACCCATTCCCGATACAGAAGATGCAATCTATAAACTGAACCCAGAAGACGACGTGGTCATCAAACTGATGGATGTTCCTGACCACCTGTTCCTCCTACCAGCCTAGGTACAACCCCGCGTAGCTGGGGGCAAAACAAGTTCCCATCAAGGTTTCCTGGGTTTGGCAATAGACCTTCTGGTCAAATAAGACATAGGGGCCGATTCCGATTCAGGCCGGAAACCTCCCCGACCGAGCCGGACCCGGAGAGATTTCCGACCGAATCGGACCCTAGCAGCCCGACCGAACGAGTACGATGCGTACGTATGCTATCAGACTCGATTCGGTCGGACTCCCATTGAAGTCAATGGGAGCCAGTCGTACGACGCGTACACGGGCTCCCATTGACTCAATGGGCACGACGCGAACAAGGGCGCCCCCTACAGTGTGTTCGCGTTGATGCGGGTCGCGCCATACATGCACGTGTAGTGGGGACCCATGGGTCCCCCCTGTGTGCGACTCGCACGGCTACGCTTCCAGGGGGGTCCGACACGGACCCCCAAAGTGCGGCTCCGACAGCTCCTTGGAGCCAGACTGCGTGAGTCGGTCGGACTGGTCGAGGTGCGCATCGTACTTACCCGGCCGGGGAACGTCTCCATTGCGCTGGTGCGAGTCGTCCCCGTGCGAAGTCGGGTCCTGCGAAGCGAGTCGGTCGGCGATTTCGCGAGCGCTCGCATCGTACTCTCGCCGCCCGGACGCACGTACAAATGGGGCTCCGAATCGGATCCGGTTAAGCCGAATCCGATTCGGTGCCCTACCGGCCGAGATCGGAATCGACCCCAAAGTTGTTCTTGAGGCATTATGCCATCATATCCATAACCATCTCAGTGTGTATGAGAGTGAGCGTGATTTTAAAAAATATCTGCATGCTCTCAAACCCAGATCATGTGGTGTGCATGTGTATAGACTATTCACATCAAGACATAGCAGAATATATCCACTTTCCCCCAGCATGCCTTCTATGATGCGTAACAAATCGCCTGTGTACTAAATATATGAGGACAAGTCTTCCACAAAAGGTCCTAAAAAGATTATAGTAAGCTGCCCATTGCAGATACTATTGGTCTACCTGGGGGGTTGTGTGGATTCTTATGAAGCTTAGGAAGGAAATATATATCTGGTAGTTCTGGATGGTCATATTTTAAGAACTGATATTCCTCCCACTCCAATAGTTCTTGTTCTAGCCAGATGTTTAAGAGGTCATGGAATGTTACATTGAATGTAACATTGGCCCTTAAGACCTCAACCTTACTGGATAAGCAATAGCTTGCCGCAACCATGAGTTGTCTATAACCCTCTTGTTGACACACCGCTATAGGAACCACCACTATGTTGACACCCTTGTCTGATCACTATATCCTCCCTCTGTTTTAACTCTCTAATGGCTTCATAGTGGCGAGACTGCAAATCCCCTCTGTACCAGTCTTGGTTTTGTCTCAATCTTTTCAAATCTTTCACGACCCTCCTCTCAAATACATCTATGGCATCACTGGTTAATTGGGGTAAAAATGTAGACTTAGCCCCAATCCACTTCAGCAGCTTGCATCTCAAGGTTAGCTAGATTGAGGATTGGGTCAGTACATGGAGTATTTAACAGATCAATATCATCG
Source organism: Calotriton arnoldi (assembly GCA_963921515.1). Taxonomy (NCBI): domain Eukaryota; kingdom Metazoa; phylum Chordata; class Amphibia; order Caudata; family Salamandridae; genus Calotriton; species Calotriton arnoldi. Next base: position 145,281 of record CAWUFW010019139.1, on the reverse strand, counting down.
ATCCCCATGATTGAGGGTCTGGCTCTAGTCCTAGTTGGTTGTTGTTTATGTTGTTTTAACTCAAAACTTCTCTTGAGTTTCAGCTTCCTTATAAACTGAAAAAGGTCAATTCGAGTTTGTGTATAATCTAAGCTCACTGTGAGACAAAAAGTCAAGCCCAATTAGTTCATATTCTGAAAGATTTACCACAGTTTTTATGTGTCCCATCATTTCTTGGTGTTTTGGCCCCTTGTTCTCACTCCCACTGAGCCGCTCCCGCCAAGCCACAGCAAACTGTGCTATGCTTTGAGCAAGCGAGAGTATTTTGCTCTTGCTTGCTCAAAGCAGAGCACAATTGCTTTTACACACAGGGAGCTGCATGTTAGGAGCTCCCTATGTGTAAAAGCAATGCAGGCTCCCACAGGAGGCGGGGAGCCGGCAGGGACTGACGGGGCCTTCAGGTTCCCCCGGCGGTCCGCATCTTTGGTGAGTGGGTGCCCTGGGTAAGACCAGGGCACCCACATTAGAGGTCGGGCCCGGGGGAATGTGGTCCCCGGGGCTTAATTCAGCCTGGTGGAGGGTGGCCATGCGGCCCTCCTCCCATAAAAAAGAAATGCGGGACCGGCAAGTTGCCGGAGGTCCCATCCACCCCACCCCCCTCCCTCCTCCACTACTCTGCAAATGCGCCTTCTGGCCCACTGCTGGTTGGGGGATGAAGTCCCCTTGGCTGCTGAAGGTCCTTGGGGGCCAACAAGCCCTCCTGTTACCTGCAGTACGTCCCAAACAGAGGGATTGCTGAGAGGTCGTCGGAGGCCACGCCCTCTTTCTACACCACTCTGCAAATGCACCTCCTGGTGCACTGCTGGTTGGGGGATGAAATCTCCTTGGCTCTAATGGGATCCTTGGGGGCCAACAAGCCCTCCTGTTACCTCCAGTAAATCCAACACAGGCAGATTGCTGAGAGCACTTTGGAGGCCACGCCCCCTCTCTAAACCACTCTGCAAATGTGCCTCATGGCCCACTGCTGGTTGGGGGATAAAGTCCCCTTGGATGCTGCGGGTCCATGGTGGCCAACAAGCCCTCCTGTTACCTCCAGCAAGCCCCAAACAGAGGGATTGCTGAGAGGTCATCGGAAGTCATGCCCTCTTTCTCCACCAGGATGCAAACACACCTCCTGTCACACTACTGGTTGGGAGATGAAGTCTCCTTGGCTGCTGAGGGTCCGTGGGGCCAACAAGCCCTACTGTTACCTCTAGTAAATCCCACACAGCGGGATTTCTGAAAGATCTTCGGAGGCCATGCCCCCTTTCTCCACCACTCTGCAAACACGCCTCCTTGCACACTGCTGTTTGGGGGATGAAGTCCTCTTGGAAGCTGAGGGTCTCTGGGGCCAAGAAGCCCTTCTGTTACCTCTAGTAAGTATGACATAGTGGGATTCGAAAGAGCTGGTCGGAGGCCCCGCCCCCTTTCTCCACCACTCTACAAATGCGACTACTAGTTAAAAAACCATAGAAATTCACTGAAAAAACCAAAGGTTACAGGGTCGTTATATTTAGGCTGACCTTTGACTCGTATAAAACCAAAGAAATTCTGCAGTTATAGTTAGCTGATCTAACTATAACTAACGCCCCCGCAATGCACTGCTTATGACCTCACATATTACATCACTCAAGACATGGTCAGTGCAATCACTCATGACATCACTGATGACACCTCAAATGACATCACTGATGACATCATCCACACTCACACACCTACTCAATGATTCATAGAGCCTCTCACACATCAACTCACCCATACAGCCACTAACGCAACCACTAACTCACATATACAGCCACTCATGCACCTACTCACTGACCAAAGCAGCCACTGACAGATCCAGTCATACAGATATAAAGACACTTACACACCCACTCATACACCCATACAGCCATTCTCATACTCAACCAGTCACCTATACAAATAATCACACCTACTTACTCACCCATACAGTCACTCACACATCCACTCACTCACTCATACAGTTACTCATACATCCACTCACTTACCCATAGATACACTAGCACATCTACTCACTCATCTATACAGTAAGCCTGGGCGGAGTGTGCGGAGTGGTGCTCCGCATAGTTCCACGGAGTTTAAAAAAAACTCTGTGGAACTACGCCCCGCGCCCTCCCAAAGCAATTAAAAAGGCACTTACCTGCTGTGTCTTCCTCGGCTGCCTCCTCCTAGCAATGGCTGCTCTCTCCTGCCTCCTCCTCAAACTGAATAACCCCTACGTTGTACGTCTTGTACGTGCGCATGCGCATTCGCAAGACGTACACGTAGGGGTTATTCAGTGTGAGGAGGAGGCAGGAGAGAGCAGCCATTGCGAGGAGGAGGCAGCCGAGGAAGACACGGCAGGTAAGTGCCTTTCTAATTATTTTTAATAACTTTGGGAGGGTGGAGGGGCCGGCTAACTACGCTCCGCCACGGAGTCGTAGTTTTGCCTGAACTCCGCGTTCGCAGCGGAACGCGGAGTAGGCAGAACTATGCAAACTCCGTGGGCGGAGCGTAGTTACCCGCCCAGAGTTACTATACAGTCACTGAGACAACTACATACTCTTCCATACAACCTCTCTCACACTCATTTACTCACCGATACAGCCACTCACACACTCATACACTCCCCCATATAACTACTCACACATCCACTCACTCACCCACTTACACATACATTCATGCACCCATACATTCACTTATGTACCTTGTCACTCACCCATACAGACATTTATGTACCTGCTCAGTCACCCATTCAGCCACTCATGCCCTCTCTCATTCACCATTTACAGCCACTGACACACCCGCACCCTCATCCATAGATATACTCACACAGCCACTCACATACTTATACACCCACTGGCACACCCACTTCCCTTTGAAAAACAAGCAGACAAAAAAAAGCCCAGCAACTTGCCGGAGGCCCCGCCCCCTTTCTCCACCATTCTGCAAACGCGCCCGCAGATATACTACTGTAAATTTCTTTAAATATCTCCAAAACTACTGAACGGATTAACACCATTTAACAAAAAGGGCCCCTTATGGACCAACAGCTACCTTTCTGCTAAATTTGTTGTAATTCCGTTCAGCAGTTCGGGCTGTAGCCGTGTCTAAAGTTTCCTAAAGAAATTAACATGGGGTAAAAGCATTTTGGGACCCCCCCTTTTTTCTTGGCCCCCGCTTCACAGATCACCCCGACATTTTCAACGCAGCAGCTGAAGTGACTAGCAAATTAGTTTTGAAAATTTTGCGAAGATTCGTCTAACGATGCAAACGTTATTGGTAAATGAAAATCCGCCCTTCTTTTGGAAACTACATCCTAACTATAACTACCTATATATCAAACTCGAATGAAACTAAATCCTGAGTAAAACATTAAGAAAATCAAAAACTCATAACAAGCACATTTAAACTGTGCTTACTTAAAAATAATGGATACCATACAAAGGAACAGGAGCTGAAAGAGAACAAAATGGAGCCAGCAATGAAGAAGGAAGAAAGAAAACTTTCGAAGAACAGTAAGGCCGGATTTTGCCATAAGATTGCATTTGGTCTAAAATATTTGAAAACATCTCACTCCATAGTTTCTTGACTCGTAGAAGCATTCAAAAATACCACATTACCTTCCAAAAAAACAAGACAATTTGCTGAAAATTAACAGAAATAATCCAGTTTAGCAACTTAAGATACTAGTAATGTGCTTAGAAAAAAGAAAACCCAATGTAATTGTTAGAGGTAAATTAAACTTCATAATGACATTCATGTTTTGCTAAATAATATTTCAAAAATGATGAACACTATCAGAAAAACAGCATACATATAAGGTTATAATTTGCAGTGGGACATGTCCAGCATGAACCAGCCTCTGCCACAGACTTTTATTGTAACTTAGCACAACAGAAGTATATAACAATCTGTTACAAATAAAAGCAATAAGGAGTGAGTGGTGTAAGCTGATCTAGACATCTTTTCTAATTTGGTCCTTAAGTTATGCCACGATTTAGTAGGCCTAGTAGTATGCATAATATTTTCCCATTGTAACTTGATAAGGGATTTAATTCTTGGTGAGCTAATTCTCTGTGCCGCATGGATACTCTGGGAATGTTATCTCCCACAATTAAATCTATATAAATTATGCACAGGATAGAAATACTCACATGGGAGAGTGAATGTAAACCAAGGAAATTTGTTGTAACCGAACAAAGTAACAAGTAACGTGGCCATGCACTATTTGGTGAATTAAATGTCATTTGTGTGTTACAAATATAGATTCATTGTTCAACCGTTGTAAAGGTTTAAGTTAATAGACAGACACCCTAGAATAGGAGGTAAGTTATTATAGACATGGGTAAACAGATGATTGAGCATCAGGAGGAAAGACTAGACTAGACTCCATTCCCTCCATCAATGAAGGAATAGAGGCCCCTGAGAATATTACCATATCATTCCCAGTAGTACACCTGGAAAGATGCTCCAGACACAGCTGTATGTGACTACTGCATACATCTCGATACAAAAGGGGATAATGGACGGAACGTTTGAGCCAATCAAACACTCACCCCCAGTCAACTGATCTGGGTTTAATCCATCATCATTCTTTAGCTCACTCCACCACCCCAGTTCAGACATGGCCATATGCAAATCAGTCTGACCCTGTGCCTCATGGGAACAGTCCAGCACGAACTGCCAAGCCATGTCTTCCCTGGACCGGAAACAAGCATCCTAGGACCGGTTTCTGGCATTCCAGCCGTCATCAGCCAGGCTTGCTTGAATCCAGTGGCAAAGTGAGCAAGGGACCCACGTCTGGGCATACCCCGCCAACTTAGGGCGAACAAAGCGATACAAAAGGGGATAATGGACGGAACGTTTGAGCCAATCAAACACTCACCCCCAGTCAACTGATCTGGGTTTAATCCATCATCATTCTTTAGCTCACTCCACCACTCCCAGTTCAGACATGGCCATATGCAAATCAGTCTGACCCTGTGCCTCATGGGAACAGTCCAGCACGAACTGCCAAGCCATGTCTTCCCTGGACCGGAAACAAGCATCCTAGGACCGGTTTCTGGCATTCCAGCCGTCATCAGCCAGGCTTGCTTGAATCCAGTGGCAAAGTGAGCAAAGGACCCACGTCTGGGCATACCCCCGCCAACTTAGGGCGAACAAAGCGATACAAAGGGGATAATGGACGGAACGTTTGAGCCAATCAAACACTCACCCCAGTCAACTGATCTGGGTTTAATCCATCATCATTCTTTAGCTCACTCCACCACCCCAGTTCAGACATGGCCATATGCAAATCAGTCTGACCCTGTGCCTCATGGGAACAGTCCAGCACGAACTGCCAAGCCATGTCTTCCTGGACCGGAAACAAGCATCCTAGGACCGGTTTCTGGCATTCCAGCCGTCATCAGCCAGGCTTGCTTGAATCCAGTGGCAAAGTGAGCAAGGGACCCACGTCTGGGCATACCCCCGCCAACTTAGGGCGAACAAAGCGATACAAAAGGGGATAATGGACGGAACGTTTGAGCCAATCAAACACTCACCCCCAGTCAACTGATCTGGGTTTAATCCATCATCATTCTTTAGCTCACTCCACCACCCCAGTTCAGACATGGCCATATGCAAATCAGTCTGACCCTGTGCCTCATGGGAACAGTCCAGCACGAACTGCCAAGCCATGTCTTCCCCGGACCGGAAACAAGCATCCTAGGACCGGTTTCTGGCATTCCAGCCGTCATCAGCCAGGCTTGCTTGAATCCAGTGGCAAAGTGAGCAAGGGACCCACGTCTGGGCATACCCCCGCCAACTTAGGGCGAACAAAGCAATACAAAAGGGGATAATGGACGGAACGTTTGAGCCAATCAAACACTCACCCCCAGTCAACTGATCTGGGTTTAATCCATCATCATTCTTTAGCTCACTCCACCACCCCAGTTCAGACATGGCCATATGCAAATCAGTCTGACCCTGTGCTTCATGGGAACAGTCCAGCACGAACTGCCAAGCCATGTCTTCCCTGGACCGGAAACAAGCATCCTAGGACCGGTTTCTGGCATTCCAGCCGTCATCAGCCAGGCTTGCTTGAATCCAGTGGCAAAGTGAGCAAGGGACCCACGTCTGGGCATACCCCCGCCAACTTAGGGCGAACAAAGCGATACAAAAGGGGATAATGGACGGAACGTTTGAGCCAATCAAACACTCACCCCCAGTCAACTGATCTGGGTTTAATCCATCATCATTCTTTAGCTCACTCCACCACCCCAGTTCAGACATGGCCATATGCAAATCAGTCTGACCCTGTGCCTCATGGGAACAGTCCAGCACGAACTGCCAAGCCATGTCTTCCCTGGACCGGAAACAAGCATCCTAGGACCGGTTTCTGGCATTCCAGCCGTCATCAGCCAGGCTTGCTTGAATCCAGTGGCAAAGTGAGCAAGGGACCCACGTCTGGGCATACCCCCGCCAACTTAGGGCGAACAAAGCGATACAAAAGGGGATAATGGACGGAACGTTTGAGCCAATCAAACACTCACCCCCAGTCAACTGATCTGGGTTTAATCCATCATCATTCTTTAGCTCACTCCACCACCCCAGTTCAGACATGGCCATATGCAAATCAGTCTGACCCTGTGCCTCATGGGAACAGTCCAGCACGAACTGCCAAGCCATGTCTTCCCTGGACCGGAAACAAGCATCCTAGGACCGGTTTCTGGCATTCCAGCCGTCATCAGCCAGGCTTGCTTGAATCCAGTGGCAAAGTGAGCAAGGGACCCACGTCTGGGCATACCCCCGCCAACTTAGGGTGAACTGCATACATCTGGCAAAGTCTGTGAATCCCAAAAAGTAGTAATTTTGTTCCAACATGTGGGAGTAAATCTACTGGTGCAGATTTACTGCTTATTGTGAATCATGTCCACATCATCATCATCTCTCTCACACATGTGCTCTCACACACACTCTCAAATACACAAACACTCTCTCACCCCATGCACGCACACATTTAAGAGCATGCTTTACTTCCCCTCAGTGGCCTGCACAGATTCCACTTCACTTCTTCAGGTGCTCAGGACCCTCTGTACAGGCACACACCTCCCTCCCATTCCGAGTCCCTGCTTTAAGATGAAAGCTGACACACTTCACATGCTCCAGCTTTAAGCTGCCTAAAAGGGAAGTCTCATACTTTTTCACCCCACCCTACACTACTACGTCACATGAGTTGGGAAAGGGTGGGTTGACAGGCTGACCGGTGTGAAGCTCTGGGCGCTGCAGGGCTGAAGCCTTAAATGTCTGGGGCTATCTTTACAGGTGACACTGCAGTACATTTACAAAGGGGTGGTTCTGAGATATGGTAGGCTTTAAAAAGTGATAAATAATTACCATTACAAACACTAGATATTAAAATGTAAGAATAATATAGAATACCTATAATAAATAAAAACATAATAAAAATACTACAAAAAATAAATCATACAAACTACATTAGAATGAACAATTTTAAAACATAAGATACAAAATTACACGTGGAAGGTTCAAATTCACTACTTTCGCCTCAACGTGAGCAACAGTAGGTTACATGTTGGGCTTTGGAAGGGTCAGATTTACTAATCCTACATCAACATAAGCAAAAGTAGGAAAACTGCTGGACTTTGGAGGGGTCAGATTTACTATTCCTACTCCAACATAAGCAAAGTAGGGAAAGTGTTGGTCTTTGAGAGGGTAAGAGTGACTATCCCCACTCCAATATGAGCAAGTGTAAGGAAAGAGATGGCCTTTGTACCAGTAAGATTGACTATTTGCGCTCTAATATAAGCAAAAGTAGGAAAACTGTCGGACTTAAAGGATCAGATTGGCTATTCCCATGCCAATCTTAGCAACAGTGGGAAAATTGGTGGACTTTGGAGGGCCGGATTTACTAGTCCCACTCCAATTTAAGTAACAGCAGCGAAAGTGTTGGTCTTTGAAGGGTTAGAATTGCTATTCCAACTCCAAAGTAAGCAACTGTAGGGAGGGGTCAGGTTTACTATTTCCACTCCAATCTGATCAACAGTAGGGAAAGTGATGGACTTTGAAGGGGTGAGATTTATTGATCCCACTCCTAAAGGTTTTAACTAAAGCATTTGCATATAGACAAAAACAACTAAACTAAGTTTAAAATAATTAATGTGTTCATTACATATAAAACAAACAAAAATAAATTACATGAATATTAACTTTATTTTACAAATAAAATAATTTTTGTTTTTAAAACATTCTTAATTAAATCAGTTCCCACCCTACTAACCTAAACAATTTTTTTTTATTTTTTTTTGCAGATTTTTATGTAGCACGAACTTGACCCGAATCTGGTATCAGAGCGCTTTACATAGCACCTGTTACGTTACATTAGGACACACATTCATTTTTGTTAGGCACGGGGAGATTAAGTGATTTGCCCAGAATCACAGGATGTTCAGCGTCATTGCCGAGACTCGAACCCAGTTCCCCAGGTTCGAGGTCGGACGCCCTAGCCGTTAGGCCAACTCCTCTCCCGAATATTGACAAACAATTGCAAATTAATATTTAAATAAGCCAATTAAACAACAATAATTATAGATTAAAAGTAAAAGTGTACACATTAAAAAACATTACACCTAATCCACTATAAACCCAGCAACCAGCAAAATTGTTAACCTAAATTAACAATTTCTAATTAAATTTATACAAAAATTACATTTCATATGAAAATTTCCAAATATACTAAAACAAATGAAACACAAATATTATTACAATGCTAATAACTTATAATACTAAAATAACTAAAAAAATGAAAACTAATAAAAAACATTATACCACTTTATATAAAAAAATATTATATTCAACTTTATTTAAAAAACAATAATAAATAACCAAACACAATATACTTACCATCTATATTTAGTCCCACAATATTCTTGACATTACAATACTTTTGGGACAATATTTGTGTATTAGATATTTTTAAACAGTCATTAGTTGGAATAGCACACATGTAGATGTCAAGGGCAAATATATACACAACTGTCTGAGTATAAGCCAATGTGTATAGACTTAGATCCACACTGACACACCCACATGTGGCCAGATACATTGACATGCATAAAGAATTATCTCTATGCGCTTGCACAGTTATTTGTGTTGATGCACATCTAGGCATGTCGGAATCCATTGTGTCCTTGGGTCATATGTTTCATGTGGGCCCCACAGAGGATAAGCTAAATGAAACAAATAATCTACAGGGATTAAAAGAGAAACCACAGCAGCCCCAGTACCTGCCACCATCTAGTGGTATAGCCCTGATAGCTTGCTCACCATTAATGAATACGGTAGACTTGCTTCAAAATCAATACACAAATTTCGTAGCATGAGCTTGTGCTAATGAAAAAGCACGGGGAATGAGGAATAATGGCCTTTCGGCTCCTTTGCCCCTTTTGATGGCAAAATTCATCTGCCTTCATGGTGAGTCCACAGTGGAAAGAAGAAGAAGAGAAAAGCAGGTAGCATAGTTAAGAAGCTGGCAAAACATCTAAGGGGCTGATTACCAGTTCAGCGGTTCGCCGAACCCGTGGTGTTGGTACGAATGCGGAGTTGGACTACCACAGGACCGCCACAACCGCCGGGGATCATGGATCCTGCGGCAGTGGCCCGGTGGTCAGAGGCCCGAATATGCTTGGCAGGGCCGCTGCGGCACCAGCGAGCAGATTAGGAGTTTCCTGACCACCTCACTTTCAATGGTGGTAAGCCTTCAATTAAAAGTGCGGTGATGAGGAAACTTAGTTGGCCCTACAGGGCCCCCTGTTGCCTGAGGGCCATGGTATGCATACAGGGGGGGGCATGGTGTGCCCCCCCTGTCTGCATGCACCCCCTTTCCTGCACAGCATGGACTTTGCAGTCCATGCTGTGCAGGAAGGGGCTTTAGCGTTCCCATTGTGGTGCATTTTAAATTGGCACCTCTGTGGGAACGCCAAAGGACCGCCCACCAGACCAGGAGAAAACTCCTAATCTGGCGGGTGGTCTGACTATGGGTTTGACGATCCTGGAGTGGGGCGCTGGCGTAGCGGCCCGCACCAGGACCGCCAAACTCATAATCAGGCCCTAAGTGCATTAAATTGCTGTCGGCATCTGCAGTCTTCTGGTTGTCACACATTTCAACAAGAAAGCATTCCATCCAGAAATCATGGATGGAAGTTTAAATTCACAAAATCCATGGCTGCATTGACAAAGCTGAGTTTTTGTCATCATTTCCATTTTTCCTGGGTTTTATTCAATCCCCTTTGCTTAATTATTTGACTCCAGCAACAGTTCTTTTTCAACTTTATATGGAAATAAGACTGCTTCCTGTGAACAGTTCCAGGTAAGCACTGGTACACATATCAACCTGTTGTTTGCTTAAACTTTCATAAACGTTTCAAAAGCCATTAACGTCAAAATGTGTTTTTTTTTTAAACTTTGACTCAGCAAAGTCAGATAAGTGTGAAAAAGTTAGTAGTGTGGCTTTATACCAAGCCAGTCGAAAGAAAATATTTTCTGTCTTGCGGTCAGAGTATATTCTTCTTCCAAGCTCTATATACCAATATCAGATTTGGTCATAGGGCCTTGTCCTATGGGAAATTAGAGTCTTTTCTGATGCCATAAAACAAATACTGGTTTTGTTGCTCTGGGTGCATATGGATATTATCATTTCGAGATATCATGTGTAGGCATGGCTGTTTACAATTCAGTGCTATACACATTTCTTACATGCAAATATTTATTTGATCAATTTGATAAGTTTGAAAAATGTTGCATTGTGTTCTACTATGTCCCTTAACTCTACTCTGTTCTGTAACGTTCACTCATATATATTTTTGAGAGGACCAAGGCTTAGTTAGTGGGTTGATGCCCTGTGGAGAAGGACCACTTGCATATTGAGTGGTACTACTGCCATATTACTCATCACCCTTTCATAATACGTAATACGACAGTATATTAACACCCATCTTTAAAGAGCAGTATCCTTGTATATTGATCAGCACCAGAAGTGTATTAAACATCACTGCAACATATCTGACATCTTAATAGCTGTGACACCATGGACCATCAGATGATAATCAAAAGACTTGTATCAAAGAAAGAGGACAACTGAAGCCTAACGCCCTGCACTATTCGAATATTTCCAATCTTATCATGTACATATTACCCACAACCATGGATCTGTTGTCCACAGCCCAGAAATACAGCCCACTATAACACAGTGAACAGAGGCGAACAAAAAACAGTATAATCATTATATCTTTTTTTTTGTTGCAAAGTTTAGAAGTTCGATGAAAAAAATCCAGATGCTTGAGTCATTGTTGAAAGATTATTTATTCATCTTTTACCCTAAAACAAGATGACACCCACCGTGTTTCTCTTCCACATCAAAGAGCTTCTTCAGGGCTGTACATCAAAATTACATAATTAAATCACAAGATAAAAAACCATGAATTTAAATTTACAATTAAATTCCACAGTGGATTTAAAAACGGTCCTGCCTACAGAATCCAATCAACCAACCAACCCAACTGGACGGTGATGAAAATAGCACACTCAGAACACCATCATGTGAAGTCTGCATAAGCGTATGCTGACAAAAATACATAAATCATTTTTCATGAATCACCATTGATGTCCTAGGTCCACAGTTATTATGGTTCCGCAAACAGAATACCGGTTTGCTCTCTTTGTACACTTGACTCACCATAATAGTGTATTTGTAAAGTGCACGTTCACCCAGAACGGTATCTTGGAGCTGAATAACAAATGTTTATTGTTACTTAACTCAATGGTACTCATAATACAGGATTTGAACTGATTAATACTTTTACACTTGTAATTTCACTAAAAAAATGCAATGTTCAGTTTGTATTTTTGAACAACAGCATGGTTTTTATTTAAATGTAACCAAGTAAGGGGGCGGGGCTAAGCGCGCAACTAAGATGGCGGTACCTCCCTGAGCTCCGCGATATCACCGGTGCGGAAGCTCGTTTTATAATGTCCTTGTGGAGATTTTCGAACTCCCTTGGACACCGGCGGAACAACCAGTGAGTTAGAGAGGCAGCTTGAAAGTGCCTGCACTGCCTCTTTGGAAGCTGTTTCTGGTGAGGCATTTTTTGATTGCGACAATCTCAAAATGGCAGCCGGCACGGCAGTCCCAGTTTGACGTGCTGAAATTGGAGTCTGCCTATCCATGTGTACCGATTACTAACCCTAATGCTGAACATGAGGTACTGTGTGCACAATTTTGCCAATATTGCAACGCTAGTCTTGGAATTTCCACCTTTCTGTGAAGGATATATTTACTTCTGGCATCATTAGAATATACAAGATGGCGGCCGCTGAGAGGATTTCCTTTGTGTGATATAATTCCTAGTCACAAGGTCCAGTAATTTTGTTTGCATATTCCTCAACATTCGCCACCACTGAAGGATATTTTATCTGTGGCGCTATTCTTTAAGGCTGTCTGTTTTTAAAGCTGGTTTATCGCTACAAACTGTCTGCTGTCGTCATGACCCTCATTGTGTGCGCATCGCCTGCTGATAGATTCTAAATTCAGTAGCGAGCTATATGTCAGCGCTTGATCTGTGCCACATTTTCTTCAACAAGTTTGCCTCAGTTAAGTCCAATACTAGTATCTATCTTTTCTTATACAAGTCTGGTACTATTTCTTTTTTTTCACGTGTGTGTCACAGTATAAGCTATCTACACACAGCAAATATTTTCTTCACTCAGACCTTTATTGGTTATATATCGCCTTACCGATTCCTTCTAATCATATTAAGGTTATTTGGTTGCGGTTGCTACAATCTTATTCAATGGCGGAAGGCATGGGTGTTAGCACCAAAGACGGACTCCAAGGGGAATCTGAAATGCTCGAAACAGACCTCACCTACTCCGGAATCACCAACTAAGAGTAGTCTTGAGTCTGCTTCAACTTTGGATGCGATATTACTCAAGCTCAATACTGTCCACGATATTGCACAAAGTACCAAAACGAATACTGACTTGCTTCAGGTAGAGGTGGCTGCAATTCGTAATGAGCTCAAATCTCTTTCACTGCGTGTTTCTAACGCGGAAACGAGGAAAAGTAATGTGGAAGACTCTACAAATAAACAGACGAGGCACATGCAAAATCTGGAATGTTCCATTACTTCATTGAGGAGAGATCTCACGGAGCAGGAGGATCGAAATAGACGAAGTAATCTTCGTATTTTTGGATTACCGGAGGATTGTGAAAAATCTGCTCCTTCAGTAATTGATTTTTTGCTTACATGGATCCCAAATACCCTGAAAATCTCCTTCATCAAGGACTTTGAGATAGAGCTTGCCCACAGGGTTCCAACCTTCAAACCAAGATCGATGTCCTCTCCTAGGCCTCTGATTTTTGAACCTTTGCACCATCAACATACAGAACTAATTCTGGCACAAATGAGGAAAATTAAATCAATACAATGGGAGGGGCACAGAATATCTATCTCGCAAGATTTTGCCAGAGACACGGTGATCCCCCGTAAAGGCTTCCTGAATCTACGCAAGAGACTCACTGACTTAAATATTCCATTCTCTTTTGCTGGTCCGTCAAGATTTCGGATCACTTTTAAAGGTCGTACACAGATTTTTTTTGAACCTTCAGATATTTTGACATTCTTGGATATTCGATCTGAATCGCAAATGGACTCAGACTCTCTTCCTGGTACTTCTCGTCCCTAATGTTTTCTATATTTATCGATATCGTCTGTGCCTAATATTTTTTCATTTATCCAGTGTGGTTCCTTTTTATTTTTTCATCAACTATTATTCTCTCTTATATAACGGTGCAGTTCGTTGTATTGTATTTAGTTCTACTTGGGATTACATCCCTGGTTTGTTCTGTACAATACCGGTTGACCAAACTAAGGGGCCCATTAGGATGACGGGCAGACTTTCGTCTGCCCGCCACCCTAGCGGTGCTGGGACCGGCCGCCAGTGGTGCGGCGGTCCCGCACAGGCGATTAGGATGCCACCTCCACCGTGGCGGTAGCATCCACCATTCCCAGCATTGTGGCGGGCGGTGTTCACAGCACCGCCCGCCACAATGCTGGGAATGCACGTCGTGCATATGTATGCACAATATGACAGGCACCGCGTGGTGCCTGCCACCTGGTGCATACATATGCAGGGGGGTACCATAGGTACCCCCCATGTGCACCCCCCACCCCCAACTTCCTGGGGGCCCGCTATGGGCCCCCAATAGAAAAGACCACATGCCTTTCCGCGGCAACGCCGCCACGGAAAGAGCACATCCCTGCACGTATCCTAATATGGATGGCGGTGTCTAACAGACACCGCCACCATATCAAAACCTTTTCCGCCCGGTCGACTTGTGGACTGGGCGGAAAGCAGCGGACGAGTCTTCCCGTCCGCCGCGGTACCCCCGCCATACTAATATGGTGGGGGAAAATGTGTGGCGGGCGGAGGAAATAGCGGGCGGATCGCCACCGCCATACGGGTGGTAGCGATCCGCCCGTTATCATAATGGGCCCCTAGATTTGGTATTATTTGGGTTTCAATTCCTAGTATTGTTCTGTACTTTGCTGGCTGACCTAGTTTATATGATTTCTTACAGTAATGTTGTTACAATTGACTATTGCTATATACCTTTAAATTCTTATTCATTTCTATTTTTTCCTCTTCTCTAAATTTTTTATTATTGGTAAGTATTTGATCCTTTATTCATTTGCTTCTTTTACTTTCTATTTTATTTTATTTTCTTTCTTCCCTTTGTCAAATGGTCTTCTCAATCGGTAATTTATTTCTATGGATATATTAGTTTCTGACGCCATTGTCCTCCAATTCAATTTTTTCCTTTTTTCTAAATCTTTTTCTATCAGTATTTGATCCTTTATTCATTTTCTTCTTCTACCTTCTATCTTAATTTATTGCTCTGTCTTTTCCTTGCTCAGTGGTTTTTTTAAGCGGTAATCTATTTATATGATTATATTAATTCCTGACATCATTGAATACCAATGACCTGATAGTTATACAGTTGCCTTATGCTATAGTTATGATGTCTCACTTGTAAAGATCAGCTTATGACAATCATTTTATTTATTTCTCTTATAATTGTTATAACTAAAATGGTATGATTCAGGATACTTTTATTCCACTGCTTTATAGTGGTTATTTACGCTATATATAATACGTACATCTGTTGATAATAATATGATGCAGCTCCGTGTTTTGTACTCTTCTTCTTTGGGACTACTTCTTTAAAAGTTATACGGCTGTATGTTTCTCTTCATTCTTTGAACTATCATTACCTTTTTCTCATATCATTCTTTTAAAAGCTTAGTACTCTATTTTCTATACTCTTTTCTCTTTCCTTCGTTTTTACTCTTCCTTTTATTTGTTCTTTCTGTCTGGCTCGCTTATTTTCCCTTATTTCTTTATCTTTTTTCTTTTTTCGGTCTCTATGTTGATGGTCACTCACTTATATGTATATACTATTTATTGATAATATTGATCTTCATTGAATTATCAAATTGTCTTTGCTGATCTGTGTCATTATATGTTCCAACTTAGTTTCTATTTACTCATTTTTTGCTTTACTCCTTTTAATGTATATCTAAACGGAAGTTCTATATGATTATAGCCAGAATGATTTACTTATGAATTACATTTTATGTTATTTTCCCTACTTTTATTTAATTCTTATTTAATATGTGCTTTAATTGTAAGGGATTGTTTCTGATTTTTCTTAGTCCATCATTTTAAAGTTGGGTATTTATTCCATGTATTGTATTTATTCTCTTTACATTTAACTCGAATAACTTTTTGGGCTGGTTTATGGTTCTTGGATTTATATTTATCTATTAATATAAACTGCTTTATTTATTTATTTATGAAATGTTATCTAGTTTCTCCTTTTTCTCAAATGTTCAACTATAATATATTTATTGTATTTACATTATTTATTCTTGGTAGCAAAATGTAGCAATATAAGTAATCTACCCGAGAATGTTAGGCCTGTTTTGCCGCTCTGTGGCTTATTTATCCTTGAGCTGTCCATACCGAGGTTGATTGCCTCTGCTGCTGCTCTTCCACGTTGTTCCCCCCATGCATTTTGTCTCCTACAGACATCCCCTGGTGGGGTAGCATTTGGTTGATACTCTGTTTTTCTTTGGAGTACTTTTGTTCTTTCTTTTCTTCCTTCTGTTCCTCACTCCCCTCCTTGCTCTTTATCCTAGTTTTGGGACATCTGCTTCATTTTATTTTAGGATACATGCTCTATTTTCTTTAGTTTTTTTATTTATCTTGGTTACCCTTTTTCTTTTTATCAGATGCATTTACTTATGTTGCTTCATGTTTATCTATGTCTGGTTTAAATGTAGTTTCACTTAATGTCCTGGGGTTGAATCACCCTCTTAAGAGGGCCAAAATCTTAGATTATTGCAAAAGTTTATCTGGTGATATTGTTCTACTTCAAGAAACTAAGATAGCCTTTAAAGAAGCTCTTCTTATGCGGAAGGATTGGGTTCTTGATGTTACTTGTTCCGAAGCCTTTGGTAAGAAGAATGGGGTTTTTACTCTTATTTCCAAAAACTCTGGTTTGTCTATTGTTACAGCTAAGCATGATACCAATGGCAGATGGTTACTTACTCATTTGACCAATGGTTCAGATCTATATATTATGAATGTATACGCCCCAAACATTGATGACCCTCTTTTTTGGCATACCATAAATAAACAACTTTCTGATATTTCTCAGAATTCAAGAACAATTGTTGGCGGTGATTTTAATCTTCCCTTTGATCCTATTTTTGATAGACATTCTGCTTTAAAATTTTGACCCCTAGGGTGCATAAACACATGCTCAATATGTGCTCGTCTCATCATCTTGATGACGCATGGAGATTGCATAATCCTACGGGTTGTGATTTGACGTTTTTCTCCTCTCCACATTCTAGCTTCTCTTGTATTGATTATCTTTTGGTAGATGCCTCTCTTTTAAAACATACTATAAATGTTATGATTCATCCAATAGTCGTTTTTGATCATGCTGCGGTTTCTTTGACTATCCTTAATCTTACAGATACGAGAGGCCCTCGTAATTGGCGTCTTAATACAGAAACTTTGGAAGATAAGGATGAAGTTAAAGAACTTAATGAGGAGATTGATAATTTCTTCAAAGATAATGAGTCTTCAGTGAACTCCCCAATAGTTTTGTGGGATGCATTTAAATGTACTATACGGGGACACATTATCAAAAAAATGTCAAAAAGAAACAGCGACATTAGAAAATCGCTTCAGTCTTTGGGGGATGATATCAAACGCAAAGAGGAGCTATATAGACACTCTAATGACAAGTGTCTCCTACAGGATATCAAACATTTGAAATACTCTTTTAACTCTATGGTCACTAAAAGAGCTTATATTGGTGTACACGCTCAAAAATCCCGGCATTTATTACTAGGAAATAGAGCTGGTAAGTTGTTGGCTGCCACCCTAAAATTTCAAAATACGAATATTAAACCTACCAAAGTATCAATCAGTTTCTAGAGACATTCGGAAACTTCATTGGCTGCCAGTGGCACAACGTATCAAGTTCAACGCACTTTGCCTAGCTTATAAAGCCTTGAATAATATAGGACCGGTATCTCTGAAAAGTATTTTCTCCTGGTACCACCCTGGCAGACAGCTAAGGTCCACCAATTCCAGGTTGATGTTGGTTCCAAGGATTCGAACCTCGAGCTGGGGAGGTCAAAGCATAGGCCATGGTACGGCTAAACTATGGAACATGCTCCTTGTGGACATTAGAGCTGCCAACTCTCTTTCCTCGTTCAGAAAAGACCTGAAAACTTGGTTATTTTTAAATTAATTATTTCCCCCTCACTTTCCCCCATGGCTTACGATCAGGTTTAGCGGCAAGACACCTCAGGGTATTCGTGCGCTTAAAAAGTTATATTAACATAACATAACATAACTACTCATATTTCTCATATTATTGATAAAAATGGTTCAAAGAAATTCCATACTAAATACTTGGAGTCTTCCGAGACTTTTATGAAACGATATACACACCTAAAGATCAATGTTCCAAGTTTACTTGTCAACAGTTTCTTAACCCGATCCCTACTAATACTATTTCGCATTCCGACATGATTGAATTGGGGAAACCGATTAATACTGACTGGATCATTCAGGCTATTAAGAATACTCGTTCGGGAAAGGCTCCGGGACCAGATGGGTTTCCTATTGTCTTTGATAAAACATTTACTCCCTCAATAATCAAATATCTTAAGAGTATTTTTGATAATTTTGTTCTTTCTGGCAAGGTTTCTGGCTCAGCTGCTGAGGCTACTATAATAGTGATTCCGAAGGATGATAAAGATCATTCTGATCCAAAATAATTTCGCCCAATTTCATTATTAAATATGGAGGCTAAAATCTTTGCCAAGATCTTGGCTAGGCGCTTAGAGAGTCATATTCCCAATCTCATCCATGATTCCCAAACAGGTTTTGTTAAAGGGAGACTCGCTAGAGATAATATTCGGACCTTTTGCCATATTTTAGAAAAAGCAAAACTTTCTGTTTTACCATTGGCGGCGATCACTCTTGATGCCGAAAAGGCATTTGACAAAGTCTCTTGGCCTTTTCTACAAGCAGTATTAGAATCCCATAACCTTGGCGATTCTTTTATTAATATGGTAATGTCTCTCTATGCGCAACCAAAAGCTAATATAAGGATTAATGGTGCTACGTCTTCCCTTTTTAATCTTTGTCAGGGCACTAGACAAGGGTGCACTCTCTCACCCCTTCTTTTTCTCTTGTCTATAGACCCACTCCTTCGTCTACTCAATTTGAACCAGAGTATTAAAGGCTTTCAATTTGGAGCACATACGCTTAAAACAGCTGCTTACGCTGATGACGTCCTTATTTTTTCAGAGGATATTGCAACTGCGATTCCTGGTATTTCTAACATCATTAGGGATTTTTCGCTTGTTTCTGGGTACACTCTTAACAAAGAAAAAACGGAAATGTTCCCTCTCAATTCATTTTGCTTCCTAGCGTCTCAAGGTGCTCTTTGGTTCTTACCGGATTCCCAACATATACCCCCTTGGATTTATATTGAACGTGCGTTGTGTACTCCTCTTTCCACTCCTTCCTTTCTCACGGCTTCTAACCTCATCCTTGATCATTCTCATCGTATTATCTTAGACACGATTAATGCACTAAAATATATTGATAAAAAAGTATCCAAACCTATTCATAAATCAAGATGGTCCTCGTTATGGTACAATCCTAAAATTGTTACTGACATCGATCCTGGTACGGCCTCTTCGTGGGCTGCTAGTGGTGTTAGATTGGTGAAAGATCTCTATGACTCTAATCATGACCCTCTTCCCTTCTCTTTCTTAGCTAGAAAATATAATCTTAACAACATGGACTTTTACTCTTTTTTTAAACTAAAGGTTATACTTTCTAAAATATCCCTCGCTACAGATTCGGTTACTGTTTCACTTCTTTCTATGTGGTTACGCTCAGGCCATACCGCATCGAAAATCTATACATTTTTATCCGATCCACTCCCTTCACAGTCTACAACTACATACGATAAATGGTCTCATCATTTTGAAGATTACATTTTTAAACATATTTCACAAGAGACCAGGCAATTTATTGAGAAATTATCCCTACGTAATAAGATTGCTCCTTCTCTTATTCAATATAAATTCTTTACATTAAATTTCCTTCATTGGACCCCTGCTCGTTTACACAAGTTGAAACTACGGGATAGCGATCTTTGTTGGAATTGTAATCTAGAACCAGGCACTCATCAACATATGTTTTTTGAATGTACGGTAATGCAATCCTTCTGGGGTCTGATACAGAAACATTTATCATCAATCGTTAATATATCTATAGAGCTTTCTTTACCTATGATACTATTGGGCCCATGGACTACAGCTATTCCTTTACCTCTCGACAATACGGATCTGGAGTTATTAGATTTACTTTTATCCATTGCTGTTATAATTATACTAACAGAATGGAAATCCTTTCATCTTTTATCTTATCATACCTTGTGGGCATGGGTCTCATACCTTCGTGGAGCTCATACTTTTATTGAGGAGAAACATTACTTGCCTTCCATTTCTAGTAATGTTTGGCGGTCTCTGGACAATTATATGAATTTGTCCTCTCAGGGGTTGGTAGCTCAGTATCCTTTTGATTCCATTTCTTAATTTATTTTCTTCCATTGGAGCAGATGTCCCCTCCCATCTCTTTGACTCCTTTCTTTTCTTTTTTCTGTCTTTTCCCCAGTATTCTCTTTTCTTTTTCTTCCCCCCTGTTTTCTTTTGATGTTCAATCTTATTTATCAAGCAATTCAACTGGTATATGTCTTTATCATGATATAGGTTGGTGCTTTGTCTGATCCATATATCTGGGATTTGTATTATTTCTTGATGATTTTACTACATGTCATATATGTATCTGCTCACTTGTTTAAATAACAATATGTTTACAACTCTTTCTATCCCAGTCCATTAACTCTTGTTATGAAATCTTTTATTATGATGAATTCTTCGATATTAATGTTGTATATATTTGATTCTGATATGCTGTATTGCTATTGTATTACAAATGTATTTTCTCTTTTAAAAAACAATAAAGATATTTGGACAAAAAAAAAAAATGAAACCAAGTAAGAAAATAAAAATAGAAACAACATAAAAATATCTGAAGATTCTGACTCTTTCTGGTTTAGCAATGTGACCTCAAACACATCTATTGCTTTTACACAGTAATTTAACACAATATTAATACCCTGGGACCCGATAGCCAATATTTTCATATGAAGGGAGGCTGGGTTGTTTTCTAAGTAGACCTTGGGAGCTTTGTCTTTGCTGTGGACTGTGCTTATTGTAGCAGGTTAATGGGGTAATGTGCCAGACAAAATCCTTTAATATGTATATGTATTTTTTATCGTTTCTGCGCACTCTCCTACTGTCTCAGCAGCCCCGAGTCCAATGCTGAACAGCTCACTGAATTTCAGCACAGATAGACTTTCCAGGTAGTCTATAAACCCATGATCCAGAATTAAATTAAACATATGTAAGGCACTTTTCAGCAAAGAAAGGCCAATTGATGGATCACGGTTATATGTGAGTCTTTAAAGACGGGAGCCCTAAACACAAATTCATATAAAGCCAGAGAAATTACATAGGCAAATCCACATGGGACAAGGGTCAAAGTGCAATTCATGAAGGTTTATTTATAATTTAAAAATCAATCCAGAAGGCAAAAGGCAATGGTTAGTCAATCAATTAAAAATACAAAATATTGTATCTCGACATTTGTCAGTAGAAACTGAGCCCTAATCTAGTCAATAGCCAGAACTGAATATGGTCTAGCAAAAATCAAATCAAAATTAAAGCGCATTTATCATGCTCGGCTTGCAGGAAAGAAGGAACAAGAAAACTATTCTAAGTACAGATTGCTAAACGAACCAACATGGAGTCTGCTCTCTGAGGGGACAATGAAAACACCTGGCTCATTTCCCAAATGAAGAGCTTTCATAAAGCTTTCATAAACTATTAGGCAGCAAAACTGTACAGTTACTGTGGTTCGATAAAAATGTTACATAGAATTAAACAATAGTGTAAACAGAAAATACATCACATGGTAATATGACTTCAACTCTGCAGCTATTGAATAATCCTGCATTATGCTCCACAACAGACACAAAGGCACATTCAAAATATAAACTGCATCTTTGTTCAGCCAAAGGAAGTGGCCTTCAATTGTATGCAGCTGAAATCTGTCCTTTACTCAGGAATAACAGGACAGAAAAAATACATTTTAAAAAGTTACAGTGCAAGCAAGATGGCAGAGCTTACTGAAATTTGTACAATTAAATGATATAAATGATCTGCAGAGGGTCCCATCTGAGGCCCCTCGGTGTGCAGGCAGGGAAAGAGAAAACATGAGTACACGCCCAGATGCTCTAAATTTCACCACATTTCAAAACTGCAATTGAAAAACAATGACGAGGCCCAGTCATGTCAACTATAAAACCTTGTTTTATTTACCGTACAAACATTGCATTTGTGATTCTCTAGTAATGATTAAAGCAGAAAATAATCAGTGTCGAATTTGCTTCCACAAATCAATCCCCACCAGTGTCCACAATGTTGTTTAGGATGCCAATGAGACAGCAGTGCTTAATTTGTAAAATATTAAGTGCCAGGGCTCTGACCAGGAGGCCACTGCAGCTTGCACCATCCATCGTCCTTGTCATCGCTGCCAAAACAACTACTAACCATCTCTCTCACATATAAATGCGATAGTTCAGATTATTCCAGGTCCCCAAAGCTAAAGGAATGGCTGGGGAGGCAGGTATTAGCAATTGTAATGTATATTGTAGTCTTAAACTACTGTTGTTCTGCTCATCTCTAAATTAGATGAGCAGGCCACTATGTGGTAGACTGTTCCAAGTATGGTGTTGACAATTAGGTGCCGGTGCCGAGCACAGGAAACTAATTAATGCCGGTGCTGAGCACCGGAAAGCACCGGCTCAAATTAAGCACTGTGAGACAGCTGACAAAATATAAGTGTCCCATTGTTTGGTCTAGTGGAGATCACAATTGTGGTCTAAACTGGCTAAACAGTGATAGTTGATTACAGGGAAATTTCAGAGTAGGGCTAGCAAACAAACTGCTTACTACACGGGTACCAAAACCTAAAGGGCTCCAAGCATGAAAACTACTGGTTAAAGTAGCAAATTTCACATAAAGAGTCACAGATGGGACAGTGGCATCCGATAGACTCATAGGTCCCCAGTTGTGACTGGGGACCTGGGATATAGGAATAGGGTCTTTCCACATCTTCAAATGTGATATCTCAGCCACAGCCAATGAGATACTATTCTAAGACGTAAGGTGAAAAGGAAAAACTATGATATGAGCCTGATTTAGAGTTTGGGGGATGTGATACTCCACGCACACATGACGGATATCCCATCCCCTGTGTTTTAATTGCATTATATCCTATGACCTTGAATGCGGCAGGCATGGTAGAAATTACATTTGTTATGGACTATCCCATCCACCAAACTCTCAATTAGGCCCTATGTGTCCCTATTTGGTTGAGCTGAAAAGTAGAAAATGTGTACTCGCCCAAAGCCATAGGTGGCGTGGGTGGTTTGACAAAAACATAGGTTTAACAAACCCAGGACTTGAATGCTTCTTTGAAGGTGTTTGACTTTGTAGTCAGGGTGATGCTCTTAGGTCATTTATAGACAACTCAAAGATCCTCGTGGCTCCTGGGTGACCTACTCTCCTAAAATGACCTCCATAGGGGCTGCAGCCAGCTGGATCTTGCTATGTTTCCTCGTGAACTGGGGCCTGTTTCTCTCCTTACATCTAAAAGTTCAACGCGCCTTCTTCCAGGGCATGGCCCAATAGCTGAGGTTCTACAGAGTCATAGTCCTGTTTGTGGCGTTGAGGGAGAAAGAACAACATAATCCTGCTCCTATCAAATAGTGTTTGCAATGCACATAGAGTCTCCTTCTGAAGGAAATGCAAAGTGCAACTAATGACTTAATTGGGGTTGTGTATATTCTGCTTTTGGCACCTTGGAGGCATACCATAACCAATCTAATCACAACCTTTGTTCAAACTTGGAACATTGCTCCAATCAGAGCAGGATTTATCTTCCCATGTTTCTTGGAAACGATGCATGAGAGTCTGGCAAAACCAGGTCTTGCTTGATGATGTAGTGTCTTGGCTTGTCAGTGAGCATGGACAAATTGAGCATACCATAAATGTTGAGGGGATGCTCTGACAATGTGATGATAAAAGAAATCTTGGTCTGGTATGGTGTGGTGGTGTGGTGTGGTGTAGTGTGTGTATGCACAAGCTGGCTCTTTTGGCAGGTAATGGCAGATGGAAGGAGGATGAAAGCCCTTACTGAATTTATAAGTCTTTGTCTTTAAATAAGAGCCTGAAACACAATAAAGTACCTTATTCTGTACTAGGTAGCTCCTCACAATAGAAACAACATTACCCATCAACCTTTAAATTCAAATTCTGTTAATACATCTAAAAAAAAATATATATATATATATATATATATATATATATATATATATATATATATATATATATATATATATATATATATACATACATACATATATATATATATATATATATATATATATATATATATATATATATATATATATATATATATATATATATATATATATATATATATATATACGTCAAACAAGATGCCCCCTGCAAGGACGCACTCAAGGACAGACGAATCCTGTCATTTGTGGCAGCATTCTTTATTCCTGATAAACCGGCATTGCAATGTCCAATTAAATAAAAGCCCTACGCGTTTCAAAGCTCCTGCTTGAAGGTGCAGGGTTCGCCTCTTATTTCAAGTGCGTCCTCGCCGGGGGATACCTTTTTGTGATGTTTAATTCGGCCAGTCCCGGACGAGAGGATTGCACTCCCACTCAAAGAATGTGGGCTGCGGCGCACAGACTGTCTGGTTTAGCGCATTGCAGGTTATAAGAGGTGATGGAGCAAGGACTCACAAATGAGACTTGCTTGGATGCAATCCTCTTAAAGTATTAATGTATTAAATTCTATTGTTTATACTAACTATTGCACACACGAATACAAATAGCAAGGAAGCTTGCCTATGTGTTTTTACTAACAAGTAACGCTTGTCTATTCTAAAATGGCCGCTAAAACGTGGGAACTTTACTGCGCATGTCTCAACCATATCACGTGGTGTGACGTCTTTCTTTGCTTGGTGGGAAAATTCTTGCTTCTGCGCAGTGTGATTTAAAATGGCTGCTATATGTTCTCACATGCTACAGCTTGCTCTTATGTTTTGTTTAAACTGTAATATTCTAACGCTATTAATGCGGGGATAAGTTTATAAGTAAATGGGAATAGAATAGAAAGAGTGGGTATACAGTGAAACATTTTATTTGTGATTTTAATATTTTCTTCTTTGACTTTATTAGTTCGTAAATGTTGGGCCTGGGGTTGGTGAACTGAAAACTCGAATGACGTGGGTTCTGCGCATGCTCCTTGAAAGACTGCCCAGAGCGGAAAGGATGAAGTCAACCTGGACGTCGTCCAAGGCCGCGACCTGATGGCCTATATTGTCATATTCACGAATGTTCTTATGAAATTGTAACATTGTACATGAAAAAGGCACAAACTTTGTCATAAGACGGGTGGGAAATAAAGCAAATGTATTAAATTTAAGGGGCGGTATTCTAAAACAAAGAGCTTTTAGAAAATGAATTAAATCAATATGGTGTGAGGATCAACCCCCTGTTCCCGTCCAATCAGAAGTAGTGGCCCCATAAGTTAGCAACATTAAGGGGAGGTACATGGGCGTAGAAGGGTATAATAGATATAGAATTAGCAAATTAGCGCATTCAAGCTCAAGCACAGGCATTAGAACGCAGAAGCGAGAGAAGAAGGGAAGGCAGATGCTGCTCAGCATTAGGAGGAACAAGACGAGCTGATCGATTGCAGACTGAACCGCTGTCCAGAGAGGTCCTGAGGTGGGGGCGGCGGAATCCATTAGAAGGAAGAAACGGGAGAATCGAGGAGAAGCGAAGTACCAGAGAGGGGAACGACGCAGGCGTCGTGGGTAGAGAGGTCACCGGTCCTGTCCTGATCCGGGAGGAGTCTTTCTTGCTCTTCATCCTTCCAGGGTCCTATCTTTCCAACTCCTTGGCCAAGGGGTTTGGTTCTCGCACTTAGGTAAATATAAATGCAAACCTTAGTTGCGCAGCTGTCTCTATCTTCTCTTTTCCTAAGGGACCGTCATTAATCGATAAATCATTGTTGTGCTTCCTCCTAGAGATTTGATTCACGTACTATGTGGCTTTGTATTTTACTCTGCTAAATCTTTAGATAAACATTTTAAAACTTCTTGACTTTGTGATTATTTAGAAATTATGAATTGTATGGAATGTCACTCATTTTAAATTTCCCAATTAGCAAAGGATTCATTGGTAAGTCATTACTCTTCAATCAGAAGGTAATTGGTAGCAGGGATTTGATAAAGAGTACCAACTGACCCACCAGCGGAAATTGCTAGCGTAGTATGAATGTATGGGCCCAAGTGAGTATTTTGTGTATGAATGCTTGTTGCTAGTAGCCCGCTGGATCAGAGGAATAAAAGCAAACCGGAGTCCAGAGTTTGACCTCACTGGAGAGATGAAATGTGCCAAATTGATGTAAAGTCAGCGGAATCCACTGAAGGAGTATGTTACATTGGAAAAACGACGAGTTCCAGAATGCTAATTCTACTAATTAACCCACCAGAGGGCGTGTTCCACTTGAGGACGTTTAAAAATGGCAAAAAGTAATGACTCGCTTTCCAACTGTTTCCTGCCTGCTGTCATCGCCGAGAGCCCGTTAGCAAGGAGCAGGAGCTCCGAAACGCGTTGGGCGAATTAATTTACAAGCGCTGGGATGGCCGGTTTTAATAAATAAGAAACGCTGCTTCAAGGTGCAGGGTTCGCCTCTTATTTCAAGTGCGATTCGCAGGGGGATACCTTTTTGTGATATATATATATATATATATATATATATATATATATAGATCTCAGAGGACTTTGTTCTTCATTTACATTCTTTATTTTTCTTAACAAAAATATATTTTCATATTTAGCATCTCTCGTATACAGAACATTAAGAGATCATAGTTAGGCAATATGTCCTGAATGTCTTAAGCATCGGTCTCAATGAAAATTCTTTACTTTGTCTGTAACAACATATTGTCTCATCTTCAAACATTCACATCGCATACACATTCATTTTTCCATACTCCTGTACATATACATAAAAAGTTTATCATATCCATAATATCACAGGTGTTGGTAATTTCTCAAAATCTCGATAGCTTGGTTACATTAGTTGTCAATGTCTCATATTTTCAAATCTAGACATAGTACAATTCTATTTATACAATTCTTTTATACTATGGCTTATGAAAAATACTTTCAACACGCTTTTCGGTGTGAAACGCTTCATCAGTTATGCCACATATTCAAGATCCCGCTCTGTTTCATGAGACTGGCGGGGAATGGAATATCTTGGTCTTCGTCCGCGTTAGAAAATCTTGTGGGAAGTCCTTATAGAGACCGGAAATCATGCTTGAGGATGCCAAATCGTGCTTGCACTCACCAGCACTCATTGGGAAGTCTTGCATTGTTCTCATCTAACATGCCGTGGGCACAACACACTGCAGACACATCATGAGGCAAATACAAAGACCTCAGTTGTGGGGGACAGTGTGAACCTTCCAGGGGAGGGATGGCCACTGGGAAGGAGCTCCTCAACAAAGCTCCCGGGCACTAGGATCACCAACAAGGTGCAAATCCCTGCTTGCCCCCCCTGCACACCCCTTGTTGCCGTTCCCCCACCGATCCAGGGAAAAAGAGGTATGAAGCTGGATTCAACGCTGCCGCCATCCACAACAGAATCGAGAAAGTAGCCGGACGAAGGACCGAAGTTCCGAAACCGAAACTGGAAGTCCCTGGGGCCCGGACACTAGGATCACCAACACTCGGTGGAAATCCCTGCTTGTTCCCCCCCCTACACACCACATCTGCTGCTCCCCCACCACCGGACCACGCAAGAAGGAGGACGGAAGCCACACATACTGCTGTTGCCATCAGCTAAGAAGCCACAGGGATACTGGACGGAGAAGCGAAGCCCCGGAACAAATCTGAAAGTTCCTGGGGCTCGCAGGCTCCCACCGCCCTGTAACCCGGCTGTGAACACCCTGGTGACACAAGAACACCGGAGGAAAAAAGAAAAAAAAAAAAAGAAAAAACGGCAAGGGGACCACAAGAGTGCTCCGACCCCCACTGCCCGCAGAAGAAGGATCGGAGCCCAGCAAAATGAATGAAGAATCGTGTTCCGGACCCCTATTGATGCTCTTCTGGGGAAAAGAAGAAAAATAAAAGCTCCGATGCACTCACCTCTGGGCAAATCCCTCGTTGGCCCCGCTTTTGAGGCAGGAGCAGCAAAGGAGAAAAGTGGTGCAGAGACTCCTGGACAGCACCGACCCTCGCAGCCCTTGGATGCCTGACACCAAAATGGCTGCCCTGACCAGACTCCATAAGCCGGATCCACGACACCGCGGAGCCAGTAAGTGAGAAATAGTACTGAGGCTCTCGGATCCCCTGCGGGACTGCCTTCCTCACGTTCCTAGTGGAGAGAGACCCCCCCGCTTATTAAAACCAGAGCTCTCACCACTCGCCTGTGCCTGTCCCCAATATGGCCGCCATGCCCGAAAATCGGCAGGAAAATGGTAAAAAATGCCACACCTAGAATCTGAACTATACCTATAATTTTCACGCTAGTTGACCTGCCCCTATTGCAGCGCGACCCCCCCCCCACCGCCACAACCTGTGACCTACCCCTCCTCTCCCGAGGTGCCAACCACAAGATGGCCGCCTAAAATCACCTACCCGACCTGACAACCACTAAACCGCCACCACTGAATTGCACTTTAACACCTCAGACAGGAGCTCCACGCTGCGCACTGTTTGATCCTGTTTGCTTCTGGTCTGATACTTCCCCCTATCTCATCTGGTAAATTATTACCTCCTTTGAGTGGAAAACACCACAGACTTGAGCTCTATGCTGCTCCGAACCCACCATCAACAGGAAGAAGGTAGAGAGACCGAACGCACGCGTGACCACCATATATTCACGCTTAACTTCCAAAGGGACGCCCAGATACATTAACTCTCGACTGAGACGACCCCGCAATCCACACCGTCCGCATCCCAATCCACCGCACCCCTGAGTTTGCCCTCTTCTACCAGCCCTAGTAACCACCGGAATCTCTCCAAACTTGAAGCTCTCCATCTCTCTCCTACTACTTTCCGAAGACTCCCCGGACACAACTTACCGCCCTCCAGTACAGAGCCCGCCCCCCGCCCCATCCACACACAATGCCTCCCGACACAACAGCCCACACCGCCCCCTCCTCTACGAACCACGTAATTCCGCATGGCCCGAACTCCTTCGCGATCAGCTTCCCACCTGACCTCTCACCCAAAGCGAAGAAGAACTTTAAACAGAAACTGATCAGACAGCACCCCGAGTCACTTTTCGCAGACACCTACCACTGCCACTCCAAAGGAAAGGTAAAAACGGACCTTATCTTCCACACTGAGAGACACGAAGCATGGAAATCCATTTTCAGATCGCAGCTCAGCATTTCAAAAATTACCAACACCTCACACAGCTGCAAACTAACAATATCACTCCCTTACCGATCAAGGCGTACTGAAAATACCACGGTGACCATCTATTCCAACGGCACCGTCCTGATACAAGCCAACAGCGACAATCTAGAGGCCTTTGACACCCTCTTCCCCTCTCTCCGGAATGCACCCTCTCACACCCCCCCTCCCTTCCCGCCCCTACTCCCCCCCGGAGGAACCGCACCAGCCGTCTGAACTCAGCTACCGCTTCGGCACTCACTAACAACAGCACACACCCCTCACCACGCGGCATCCCCCCCACCACCCCCAGAGAGAACATTTCCCCTCCACTACCCCTGTTCGGCTCTCACCCCCACCTGACACCCACATCTCCGGTACTCCCTAGCTACCCCGCACGCCCACCTCCGCACGACACCCCCGCGCCTCCCCCAGGGAGAACAGGAACCCTCTACCCCCCATCAGCTCTCACCGCCACCTACCGCTCCGATACTACCTAGCAACCCCACACGCCCCCCACCACACGACATCCCTCTCACCACCCCCATGAATAACAGGACCCCCCTACTTCCCACCCTCGGCTCTCACTCCCACCCACCACTTGCCGGCTCTCACCCCCACCCACCACCTGCCCCCACCCACCCCAACCCACTGCGAACAACTTGAGCACCCACCTCCCCACACCCTCAGGCAACAAAGCAACTACACCCCAACAAGACCCCTCACCACATGACATCCCCCTCACCACCCCCATAGAGAACAGGACCCCCTACTGCCCTCTGCTGGCTCTCATCCCCAGCTGTCCCCTGCCGGCTCTCACCCCCACCCGCCACCTGCCCTCCACTCGCTCCAACTCACTCCGAACAACCTGAACACCCATCCCCCCGAACCCACAGGCAATATAGCTCCCACACCCCAACAAGACCCCCGCCACCCTGCACTCTCGGCTACGCCCAGATCCCACATGGATAACACAACCAAATCTAGGCTACCTGTCTCCCTAAGACCCTCTCTCCCCAGACCCGAAACAGACAACACAGCCACCACTAAGCTGCCCAACACCCTGAGACTCTCCCCCCCCTAGGCCCAACACACCCACACAGGTTCAGTCCCCTTACCTCAACGAATTAGAGACTGAGCAGCGACTCTCCGTTGCTGGAAACCCAGATAACAACTATAATCCGGGGCCTGAGTGAAATCCTAGACAACCTCGCAGCACCCCAGCATCCACATCACACCCTCCCCTCCACCACCCAGACACAACCTAGACCGACCACTGTCCCTCCCCAGAGATGGGTAGCTAACCCCCTCCCCAATCTGACTCAGAGACCGAAAAGAACCAGGGACGCTATGTCTGAGAGCGATGCAGCGGATCTCGCCTCCTCGTACGACAATCCTATTTTTGTCACCCTCCAATCCAAAATTCAGGTGATCACCAGACTAGGAAGAGACCAAGCCCCTCCAAACTCACCTAGGCCAACGACAACCCGCACTAACATCCCACGGTCACCCTAACGAAGAAACCCAAAACAGAGACGACACCCACTAACTGCATGCTCATAAACTGCAGATCAGCCACCAAACATGCCACTGAACTAGCAGAATCCATCCTCACGCATGACATAGACATAGCATTCATCACCGAAACCTGGCTTAATGATTCCTCCCTTCTACTCCTGGACACTCTCGTCCCCCCTGGCTTTACAATCACCAACAAAGACAGAAAAGACCAAAGAGGAGGAGGCTTAGCAATCATCCACAGAGACAATATTTCCGTGACGGAAACAGACTCCTCCAACTACAGCACCTTTGAGTGCCTAACTGTCAACATCAACACTTGCAACAAAAAACACTTACCTGCCACCTTATTTACCACCCCCAGGCAACTCCACCACTTTCACCGAACACCTGTCGGACCTGATTGCCCACTGCTCACTACGAGACGCGAACAACCTTATTCTGGGCGACCTCAACCTACACTGGAACGAAGATAACAACCCGCTAATCCAAAACCTGAGTGAGTTACTATGCAACAACAACCTCACGCAACACTGCACAGAAACAACTCACAAAAAAGGTGCAACCCTAGATGCCATCATAGCCAACCGCGACACGGTGACGATAAACCACACTCTGCCCGTAGATTGGTCCGACCACCACTTAATCCTCTTCCACCTCACACAGCCAGCCACTATACAACCCCCCACCCAAGAACAGCCCAAATGGACCAGAAATCTCAATCAAATCAACATGACTGACCTGGAGGAAAAAGTCAACTCCCTCCTCACTACCTCCTCGGATGATCTATCCACGACAGAACTCACTGACCACTACAACACATCCCTGACATCCATTCTAGACCAGATAGCCCCCCTGAAACTAAAAAAACCAGGAACATCCCATCCAGATCCTGGTTCAATACGGACATCAACATCGAAAGGAGACAACTTAGAGCGACAGAAAGACTCTGGAGAAACAACCCCTCCGCAAGCCTTCTAGAACAACTCTAAGCAGCTCGGAGAAAATACAAAAAACACATCCGTAATGAAAAAACCAACTTCTTCTGCTCCGCCCTGGACAATGCAAAAAACAGGCCCAATGAACTATTTAAAATCATCAAGCATCAAACCACCAAGGCCCCTGTACCCCCCACCCAGGCCTCCAAGGAACTGTGCGAAAACTTCGCCATCTTCTTCGAAGAAAAAATTTCCAAGATTGAACACTCGCTAGACACCAGCACCAACCCTGCCTGCCAAAGCCTGCCCCCAGCTCCAATAGAAAGCACATGCCTACACCACACAAATACATGGAAGTCCTTCAATCCCATCATGGAAGCCGAGATTATCAAGCTAATCTCCACCTCCAAACCCGCTTCTCACGTCCTGGACCCTATACCCACTCAACTGACCAAAAAACTTAAACTCTCCATAACCCCGCTCTGGTGCAGAATCATCAACAGCTCCCTGAGATCCGGCATCATACCTGAATGCCTTAAAGTCGGCCAAGTAACACCACTACTAAAAAAACCAGGCCTTGATTGCATGGACCTGAACAATTTCAGACCCATCTCCAATCTCGCCCTCCTATCCAAAATACTCGAGAAATGCGTCCTTTCACAACTGACTCAACACATGGACAACATCAACATTCTTGACCCCCACCAATCGGGATTCAGAAAAGGTTACAGCACTGAGACGGCGATCCTCAATATCACAGATGACATCCATAAGTCACTGGACTCCGATCACTGCTGCCTTCTCATTCTCCTCGACCTGTCAGCAGCCTTTGACACAGTAGATCACCAACTTCTCATCAAAGCCCTACAAGAAAGGGTAGGTGCCGATGAGATGGTCCTCCGCTGGTTCACCTCCTTCCTCCAGAACCGCTCGCAAAGGATAAAAATTAAAAACTTCACCTCCGACCTCCACCCCGTCAGCAGAGGTGTCCCCCAAGGCTCAGTGCTCTCACCACAACTGTTCAACATATACATGGAACCCCTCACCACCACACTTAAAAAGGCGAATATCCCCTTCCACCTATACGCCGATGACACCCAGATCTATCTGGAAACTTCCTCCCCAGACGACATCCTCAGACTAAACAACACCCTAAAAGAAATTCAACACTGGCTGTCCCTACATCACCTTAAACTTAACCAAGACAAAACGGAGATCCTCCTCATCTCCAACAAAGAAGAGAACCCACAAATCGCAGAATGGCTTAAAGCTATGGATGCTCTAAACGGCTATCTCACCCTGGCTAACTCCGTAAAATCCCTAGGAATCACCCTAGACCCTAAACTAGACATGACCAACCACATCAAAAACTCTGCAAAGACTGCCTTCCTCAACCTAAAGCTTCTCTACAAAATTAAACCATTCATCCCTACTAAAGACCTCAAACAAGCCACCCAATCACTGGTGCTATCCAGACTCGACTATGGCAACGCAACCTTAACCAGCACCACAAAATCCCATCTGGCTCCCCTCAAAACAACCCTCAACGCAGCAGCCAGAATGGTCACCGGAATCAGAAAATACGACCACATTTCACCAGCACTAAGAGAACTAAAATGGCTCCCAGTCGAACATCGAGCTAACTTCAGAACGGCCTGCCTCACGCATAAAGCCCTTCACACTGGAAAACCGGACTATCTGGCCGCTAAACTCAAGAGGGCCGGGCAGACAAGAAACCTCAGGAGCTCGAACTCCCTCCTTCTCATCCCCTTGAGAACACGCAAACACAAAACTGCCGCGAGGTCATTTGCTGCAAACGCGCCAAAAATCTGGAACTCCACCCCAGCAGATTTCAGAACTATCCCGTCCTTTACAAAATTCAAAAAACACCTGAAAGCCCTCCTCCTCAACCGCTCCCTCCCGAATGGATAGCTGCCGCCCGCACGCTATCCCTGACGCCGATGCTCTCTGACTCTACATCGCTCAGATCCACCTCAACCCGCTTCAAGACAAGTGTGCAAATAATTAAGCTGCCTCAAGACCTCAGACTACCTCAATAAAGCATTCAACGAGGCTACCTCAGGACTCAAGCACTACCTCAAGAAGCCTCAGCACTCTTGGACTGCCGAACTTTATGTTTTTAAGACTGCTCTACTATGTAACTATTATGAAACACTGTTGTAAAGCGCTCCGATACCCCTGGGTCAGGTCAGCGCTATATAAAACTCCATAAATAAAAATAAAAATAAAAAATAGAGGGGCCATCTGATGATGCAAGTTCAAAGGACTGTGTGCCTGAACTCCTAACTGCAGTCACCAACTCTCCATATCCCTGCAGCCGGTGATTAAGTAACACAAGGGGCACACTGTGAGTGAATGTCTTGATCCACAATGCCTGGCACGCTGTTGTCAAATGCTAACAAAAGCATGTACACTGTGAGTGGTACACTGTGAGTGAATGTCTTGACCCACAGTGCCTGGCACGCTGTTGTCAAATGCTAACAAAAGCATGTACACTGTGAGTGGTACACTGTGAGTGAATGTCTTGACGCACAATGCCTAGTGGGCTGTTGTCAAACGCTAACAAAAGCATGTACACTGTGAGTGAATGTCTTGACCCACAATGCCTAGTGTGCTGTTGTCAAATGCTAACAAAAGCATGTACACTGTTAATGGTACACTGTGAGTGAATGTCTTGACCCACAATGCCTGGCACACTGTTGTCAAATGCAAACAAAAGCATGTACCCTCTTAGTGGTACACTGTGAGTGGTACACTGTGAGTGAATGTCTTGACCCACAATGCCTGGCAAACTGTTGTCAAATGCTAACAAAGCATGTACACTGTGAGTGGTACACTGTGAGTGAATGTCTTGACCCACAATGCCTGGCACACTGTTGTCAAATGCTAACAAAAGCATGTACACTGTGAGTGGTACACTGTGAGTGAATGTCTTGACCCACAATGCCTAGTGTGCTGTTGTCAAATGCTAGCAAAAGCATGTACACTGTTAGTGGTACACTGTGAGTGAATGTCTTGACCCACAATGCCTAGTGTGCTGTTGTCAAATGCTAACAAAAGCATGTACACTGTTAGTGGTACACTGTGAGTGAATGTCTTGACCCACAATGCCTAGTGGGCTGTTGTGAAATGCTTACAAAAGCATGTACACTATGAGTGGTACACTGTGAGTAAATGCCTTGACCTACAATGCCTAGTGTGCTGTTGTCAAATACTAACAAAAGCATGTATACTGTTAGTGGTACACTGTGAGTGAATGTCTTGACCCACAATGCCTGGCACACTGTTGTCAAGTGCTAACAAAAGCATGAACACTGTGAGTGGTACACTGTGAGTGAATGTATTGACCCACAATGCCTAGTGGGCTGTTGTGAAATGCTAACAAAAGCATGTACACTATGGGGGATATTCTCAAGAACGTGCGATAATCATCGTCAAAATAGGCTAACGCAATTTTCCTCATCGCCTTCGATCGCGGGAAAATAACTCTGTGTGAACGTCTTATTCTCAACACGGCGGTAACATGCGATAGTTTCCCGATAACGCGTCAAATGTCCGCGATAAAATTACCGGGACGGCGATAAAAATCTAAAGCCTAACGTGAAAAAAGTTGCGATGGGCCCAACCGCGATAAAAAAATCAGCGATAAGCTGCGCCAGGCCTGCAATTCACACATGTCAGGCGGGAAAAATCACTATAAAAGCAGAAAAAAACCCACAAACAAAACCAAAACAACTGCCAATCACAATGGAGGCAGCCGGAGCAAGTACAGAGGACAACCAGAACCCCACAACCCCCACGGAGGACCAGCCTGGGACCTCGGGGTCAGGGAAGGGCAAGGAGAAGAAGAAGAGTAAGACACGGTTCAGTCTGCAGGAAAACAGGATCCTGATAACGGAGGTGGTAGAACACCATCAACAACTGTTCGTCACCTCCACTGTGTCATTGGCAACAAAAAATGGAATATGGCAGTCCATCCTGGACAAGGTGAATGCAGTCAGAGTGCTGAGGAGGACAATGGAAGAGCTCAAGAGGCGCTGGAATGATGTGAAGCGCAAAACCAAGCAGAAACTCGGAAACAACCAGAAGGCAGCAATGCAGACTGGAGGTGGGAGTCCAGCGCCACAGGAGGAGCTGGATGAGATGGAGGAAATGGTGTCCACAGTCATCAGTAGGGAGACAGTGGCAGGAGTTGGGGGACCGGACACTGCTCAACATGACCTGACACAACAGCAACAGGGTGAGTAACGACCAGGGACTGGGGGGACAGGGGGAGATGGGCACAATGGCACAAATGCACAATTAAGTATAGCACAGTGCACACCCACAATGACTCTGGATCATGTCCCTGATCCCCTGGCACACTGCAGCACACATAGAAACAGCAAGTAGGCCCCCGTCGACTATGTGCCCAGAGGGGGCCCTTCCCACACATCACCAATCTCACAACCAACCCATGCACATGTGCCAAACCCAGCAAAGCGGCGTGTCTGTGAGCCACACTGACAATGCAAGTGACACTGCATGATGAATAGCATGGCTGCAGTCAATATACCATGACATGTTGCACGCCACAACACTGAGGTGGCTGAGTGTGGAGCACATCCATAAAGGAACAGGTCACACTCTGACACATCCACGTGCACAAACAACCCCTGACGTCAACAACACATCTGCGGACAAACCATGCCCCAGAGTCCCAAATCCCACCAAGAGCCCAATTTACCCAAGTATGCAACATCTCAGCACTGTATAAGCACAGAAGTCAAAGGCACACCGCCTGAAAGGGACAAGGGGCAGCAAAATCAGAGCTGCAGGGGCGACTCTCCCAAAATGCAGCACACACACATAACATTCAGAGCACATCAACATTGACAACAATGTGGTACAAACTGCAACACGTCCACAACAGAACAGAGGACACAACTGGTGCCGCATGTGTGTAGAAACTGGCCAATCACATTTGGCATAGCAGGGAAATGTGAGATGATAATGTACAAGTACAAACACACATCCGTGATGTTGTCGAAATGTCCACTGTCCCGCATCAAATAGGCAGCTCCTTCCAAACAGTCACAATGTACATTGTCATGCAGTCTGTATGTAAACTTGTACAATGCGTCAACATACATATGAACACAATGTTAAACTGCATCTCCCCTTCACATTGCAGAGGGAGAATCAACACCTCCTGCAGAGCAGACCCAAAAGCTCTTCACTGATGACGAAGAGGACCTCCACACCTTCAACTCCGACGCCCTCCAACAGCTCATGGACAGCTTCGCACCCCACCTCCAGGAGCAGGGCAGCCCAGCTGCATTGAGGAGACCCCACCCCCTGCACAGACCACACAGCAGGAAGCACCCACCACCACGGCTGACTCCCAGGACCCCCACGAACAACACATGGCCTTCCAAGGCCGTGTGTTAGGGTGCCAGGAGAAGATTGCTGATCAGGTGCGGGTGGGTTTCGACCTCATGGCAGCCAAACTAGATGCCATACGTGGGTGTCTAAGTCCCATCAGGGACCACTTACAGTCCCTAACGGACACCCACAGTCCGCTCCATGCTCTCCAACGATCCATGGCTGATATCGCCGGAGTCCTGACTCTGAGACAAGAACAACTGTCTAGTCAGAGTGGCTCCAGCGATGTCAGCCGGGAGTTGGAATACATGCGGAGGATCATGGAGAACAGGGAGCGGATGCAGGCGGAAAGAATGGCTGCCACAGCTGCACACTAGCGAAATGTAGCTGGGATCTTCCATGCCCTGCAGACCCTCATCATGGCATTGCTGCCACAAGGCCTGGTGCCGATGAATGCTGCTGCTGCTTCTACATCCACATCTCCGCCCCCTGATGTGTCAGTGCCTCACAGTGCGGCAGACAATTCACCTCCGGCCCCTGATGTGTCACTGCCACACAGTGCGGCAGACATTCCACCTCCGGCCCCTGATGTGTCACTGCCACACAGTGCTGCTGACAAAACACCACCACCCACATGTGAGGCACATGAAACATCAGAGGACGAAGATGCGGATGATTCTGCCTTAGTGGTAAGAAGGAAGCGGTAGCATTCATCTCCGCCATATGGCCTGTTTCTGCTTGGTTCTGCCCTCTGCATCATCACCTTCCACTGTCCCCCGATACACTCTGCGACACTCACTTTGGACCTCAACATGGACTGCCATATTCTGTTTGGTTAGCAATGACACAGCAATCAGACTGCGGACTGAACTCTTCCTCTTCTGATGAATTTGTCCTTCCCTAATGGACTCTGGCTGGCCCTCCACGGGGCAACAATGTCAAGTGGGGTGTGCATGGCCCTGTACTGCTCCAGCTGCAACACTCCACTGAATGTGAATATAACATTCAAATTCACACAGATGTGTCATGTCTATGATCCTTCAAGTATGACAGTATGGATGAATGTAGGGTCACTGATTCCCCCTCACGTTCATGTTGCCCATGTTGTGGAACTTGAGTCACAGGGTGCAACATTGCCGATTGCGGTCCGGGTAGCGCCGACACTACAACATAGACACACGCATTAGTTACTTCTTTGTCCAGCCCAGAACTGAACCACGCCCAGAGCCCCCGGCTCATTGTTCACACCCCTACGCTGGATTGGCATACGCCAGCCCAGCCCACTCCGCTTACGCTTACAGGGGGGGACGTCAAAGCTACATGTCCCAGGTCTTCCCTGTAGTGATCTGCTGATCACTGGTCTAGTTGTCAGCATGCCACAGCCACTCCCTGAGGGCTGGTGTACACCCACAGCACACCCATCCAGCACAGGCGTCACAGGACATGTGACCCTGCCAATAAAAGGGGCCTACCACATC
This sequence comes from Calotriton arnoldi, assembly GCA_963921515.1. Classification (NCBI taxonomy): domain Eukaryota; kingdom Metazoa; phylum Chordata; class Amphibia; order Caudata; family Salamandridae; genus Calotriton; species Calotriton arnoldi. Next base: position 106,639 of record CAWUFW010019139.1, on the reverse strand, counting down.
ACCCACTGCCGGAGGTGACATGATGGCGTCCGCACCACGAGACTCAATCATAAAGGGGCAATGACCTGTGGAGCACTGGGTTAGTGGCACCCGTTGCACTGGGGCCGGCACAGGCCTACCGCCACGGGACGATGACTTGCGGTGCACTGAGTTGGTGGCACCCGTTGCACTGCAGCCGGCACAGGCCTACCGCCACGGGACGATGACTTGCGGTGCACTGAGTTGGTGGCACCTGAGGAGCTGAGCGGGTGTGCAGCCTGCGATGATGCGTAGACATCGATACTCCGTCCTGCCAATCAGGATTCAATTTGATTTGAGGGCCCTGCTGGACCGCAGTGTACGCCGAAGGCAGCAGTCAGCACACACATGACTCCGCGGTGCGGTGCCGCCGGTTGCGCTGGGGGCCTGTGACGCGGAATACAGCGATCGGCTGAGGAGGTTGCACCGGCACGTGGTGGGCCCTCTTTGAGACACGCCGGTGGCGGCAGGTGAGCATTGAGGCCTGGGTGCGCAGGGGCGGCCAGTCATCGCTGGGCGGCAGACCGGTCTGGGGACCAGGGCTGGGTTGCAGCATGCGCACAGGATCGCGCAGGCACCACCGGTCACGGCGGCGGCCTCATGGCTGGGTGGGGGGCGCCGCAATGGCAGACACGACCCTGCATGCGATGATGAGATATGCGCGTGTTGGCTTGGGACGTAGCCACCTCGTCTCCAGTGTGAATCTGGCCGTTGAATGTGGTCGGCCACGTGTGTGTAGTCCTATGGACAGGATATGGCGAACACAGAGACACACGCAGTAGTTACTTTGGTGGCCATCCCGGAACTGAACCATGCCCAGAGCCCCGGGCTATTTATTCATGACATACGCCAGCCAAGGCCACTCTGCTCACGCTTACAGGGGGGGGGACAAAGCTACATGTCCAAGGTCTTCCACGCTGCCTGAGGTAACCTGTTTGCGTCCACTGTCCACGACACTACATACACCAGCAGTATATGTCCACATGGACATGTCTGTGCTCTCCATACTGAAGTCTGTCCAGCAGATCACCGCCACACTTGGCATTGTGTACATTCTTATTGATGAGTCACTTGCCTCCTTCGCACATACTTGGTTCCCACCTCTCCCCACATTCTGCAATTGTGTGGCAGAGGTGCCATGCCGTGGATGGTTTGTCGACATGGCTGGCCACGGTTACCACAGTTACTTGTGTTGTCGTCTCTGGTAGTTGAGCATGTTGCTTGGCATGTTGTATGTGATTTTGTAACGTGTGCATTCCCACAGTTGTGAGTTGTGTGATTGTGGAGTTGAGGTGTGTGGTGTGTTCAGTTGGGACTTACCGACGAGCAGTGCATTTCCGTAGGTGCCATCCTCAGAGCGCTGGTTGGTGATGGACTTGCGGAAGATATGGGAATCATGCACACTGCCATGGAAGTTTGCGACAACATTCATGAACAGGCCCCGGTGGTCCACTTTTGCCTGCACATTGATGGAATGCGTGTAGTTTCTGTTGCGGTTATTGTGTGCAGTGTCGGAAGGGGGCACAAGTCGTACATGTGTGCAGTCAATTGCCCCAAACACGTGAGGGAAGCCAACTATGACGTGGTTCCCTGGCTTGGTCTCCAGCTGTTCCTGCGCAGTGTGGGGGAGGTGAAGGTGCAGGGGTATCAGGCTGATACAAACCGTGATGCTTACAGGTATGATGAATCCATGATAAGACCGTAACAGGAGTTCGTGTGGCCGTCACCTTCCTTTACTTTCCTACGAAGGTTACGCCCACACGTACTTCTGTTACGGTCTTTTTGTGCAGGATTCATCATACCTGTATGCATTCCGGTTTGTTCACGTGCAATACACTGTACCAGATTACGTTTGTGACTATGAGGACGCTTGACCATTGTCACCATTTCTCCAACAGGTTTCTGACTACTGATTTCGGGATATGGAATGGTATTGGGGAGTTCCCGCAGCATTGGCAGTTTATTGGATCCACACGTTGCCCTGGTGAAGTTCCCCGTTGGGAATGGAACGCGTTGGCTGAGCTTTTCGTCTTGTTGTTTATGTATTTGTAATAAAGTTCTGTTTTTCAACTACCGTTGACTACTGGACTTCATGACCTGGGGGGAGGGTCCGGGGGGTGGTTGCGGTGGGTGTTGTGACCCTCTTGGGTCTCCAGGCTGCATGATCATTGTCTCCATGGCATCTGTTGGTCTTCAGATGTGGCTCTAGGCTGGGCTCCCTTTCATGCTGCAGGTTGTTGTCCTGCTTAACACCAGTAAAAGCAGGTGTTAAATCCCTGCTGCTAACGCGCCTTATCGCCTGTTTTTGGGTCGCTTCGCCGATTTGGCTGGTCGTTGCGAATATCGCGAAGTGGTGTTTTTGTGTGTTTTTGCACGGGAACGCCTACTCTGCATATCATTAGCTTAAGTTGTTGCTCTCATCCGTGGTGATGTGTTTTGCAGCAGCTATCGCAGGAAAACTGGCGATGTCAGCAGTTTGCACCAGCTTGTGAATAGGGCGATTAGTCTATCACCACTTTTGCGGCGCTAAAGTGCCGATAAATCGGCGATGGCACCTTGAGAATATGCCCCTATGAGTGGTACACTGTGAGTAAATGCCTTGACCCACAATGCCTGGCACACTGTTGTCAAATGCTAACAAAAGCATGTACACTGTGAGTGGTACACTGTGAGTGAATGTCTTGACCCACAATGCCTGGCACACTGTTGTCAAATGCTAACAAAAGCATGTACACTGTGAGTGGTACACTGTGAGTGAATGTCTTGACCCACAATGCCTAGTGGGCTGTTGTCAAATGCTAACAAAAGCATGTACACTATGAGTGGTACACTGTGAGTAAATGCCTTGACCCACAACGCCTAGCGCGCTGTTGTCAAACGCTAACAAAAGTATGGATCACCTCCAGCTGACTTGCATTTTGTCCAGTGTTCTTATATTTTGAGAAAATACACAAAATGGCACAGCTTTTGAAGCCATGTAAGAACTTAGGTCTTTACTACCAATTTATCTGAATAAATGTGCTGTAATACGTAGAGGTTGACACTGATATTTTCTAAAACTTCTGAGCTGCAAACCTAAACAACCCTCCCCACATTGAAATGCACCAGCTCCTTGCAATTTTTCCCTGAGTGACTTGGGGTGTGACCAAAACCAGGCTTGTGTGAAATTTTCATTCTATAAAATAATGTACAAAATTTCCAAACTTCGCATTACTTGACATGCAGATTTTAAAAATTGTGGGGTATATTCACAAGAACGTGTGATAACTACCACAAGAGTAGCGTAATGCAACTTTCAATATCGCAGCCCATCGCGGGAAAATAACCCCATGTCAACGTGGAATTCACAACAAGGCGGTACCATGCGATAGTCTGCCGAAACCGCGGACAATGTCCGCAATACAACCACCACAATGGAGATAAAAACACAAGCCACAACACCAAAAAACGTGCGATGAGCCCATCGCGATGAGGAAATCAGCGATAAGCTGCGTCAGGCCTGTAACACACACCTGGCAGGCGTCAAAAATCTCCATAAAAGTAGAAAAAACACCAACACACAAACTGACCAACACACAAGCACCATGGAGGCAGCCGGAGCAGGCGCAGAGGACGAGCGCAACCCCACAAGCACCCCGGACGACCAGCCTGGGACCTCGGGGACAGGGAGGGGCAAGGACAAGAAGACGAGGAAGACCAAGTTCACTCCGCAGGCGAACAGGATCATAGTCACGGAGGTGATGGAACACCATCAACAACTCTTCGTCACCTCCAACGTGTCATTGGGCACCAAAACTGGAATATGGCGGGACATCGTCGACAAGGTGAATGCCGTCGGAGAGCACAAGCGGACAATGGACGAGGTCAAGAGGCGATGGAATGACATCAAGCGGAAGACCAAGGAGAAACTCTCCGCCAACCTGAAGGCAGAAACGCAGACCGGAGGTGGGGTCCCAGCACCACAGCTGGAGCTGGATGACATGGAGGTGCTGGTGTCGACAGTCATCAGTGTGGAGACTGTGGCCGGAGTCGGGGGCCCGGACACTGCTCGACAGGACACAACACAACTGCAACAGGGTGAGTGAGCACCAAGTACTGCGGGGATGGGGGGAGATGGCCACAATGGCACACATGCACAAGCAAGCAGGGCACAGTGCACACCCACAATCACTCTGGGTCCTCGCCCAGACCCACAGACTGTCACAATGTACAATGCCATGCTGTCTGAATGTCAACCTGTACCATGCGGGAACATACATGTGGACACATTGTAATACACCATCTCCCCTTCACATCGCAGGGGCATCGTCAACATCTCCTGCAGAGCAGTCACAGCCACTCTTCACTGATGACGAGGAGGAGGACAACACCAGCATCGACACCCAAACCATCCAAGACTTCATTGACCTCATCCGCAACTCACCTCCAGGATCAGGGCAGCCCATCTACATCCATGAGACCCCACCCACCACCCAAACCACCCAGCAGGAGGCACCCACAGCTCGGGCACCCTCCCAAGTCCCCCAGGAACAACAAATGGCCTTCCAACGCCTTGTGCTGGAGGGCCAGAGGGAGACGGCCGAGCAGGTGCAGGTGGGGTTCGAGCTCATGGCTACCAAACTGGACGCCATCCTTGGGTGTCTATGTCCGCCCCATGGACTCCAGCGAGCCCTGACTGACATCTCTGGATTCATGACGCTGAGGGAAGAACACCTGTCCGCTCAGAGTGGCCCCAGCGATGCCAGCCGTGAGCTGGCACACATGCGGAGGCTCATGGAGGACATGGTGCAGATGGAGGCGGAAAGGATGGCAGCCGCCGCTGCACATCAGCTAAATGTAGCTGGGATCTACCGTGCCCTGCATGTCCTCATCATGGCATTGCTGCCACTAGGCATGGCGATGATGAATTCTGCTGCCCTCACACCATCCACATCTCCGCCCCCTGGTGTGTCAGTGCTTCCCAGTGCGGCAGGCGTATCCACTCCGGCACCTGATGTGTCACTACCACACAGTGCGGCCGACAATCCTCCTCCGGCCCCTGATGTGTCAGTGGCACACAGTGACGCAGCCGGTACTGCAACACCCACAGGTGGGGCAGGGCACACACCCGGGGACGAGGACGTGGATGGGACTGTGGTCAGGAGGGCCATTCACTAGCATCCATTTCCGCCACCTTGCCTGTTTCTGCTTGGTGCCACACATGGCCTCAAGACCTACCACTGACCCCCGATACACTCCGATGCACTCATCTTGGACAGCGACATGGACTGCCACATCCTGTTTGACGACCAATGACACGGCGGACAGACTGCGGACTGTACCCTTCCTCTTCCGCAGTACAGGTCATCCCCGGATGGACACTGGCTGGCCCTCCATGGGCCCATATTGTGTAGTGTGCTCGGCATTGCCCTGTACCACTCCAGCTGCAGGACTGCACTGGATGTGCAAATAAACATCCAGTGACGCACTGCTGTGTAATGTCTTACGTCATTCCTGTATGGATGTGTAGATGAATGTGGGGACAGTGCCTTCCCTTGCGTCAATGATGTTCATCCTGTGGGATGCCAGTCAGAGGGCGCAACATTGCATTTTGTGTACCGGGTTCCGTGGACACGCAACAGGGACACACGCATCAGTCACTTCCTTGTCCGGACATGGACTGGACCACGCCCAGAGCCCACGAGTCATTGTTGCAAGCCCTGCGCTGATCGGGCGTACGGCAGGCCAGACCACTCCGCTAACGCCCTGAGGGGGGCCCTCATTGCTACCCGTCGCAGCCGTACTCGCTGGTGGTGTGCAGGTCACTGGTCTAGTTGTCAGCATGTCACAGCCACTCCCTAAGGGCAGGTTTTCACACACACCACACCCATCCGGCACAGGCGTCACAGGCCATGTGATTCCGCCAACATAAGGGGCCGACGACGTCACATTCCCCTCTTCCGGTGGTGACTGGATGACGGCCGCTCCACGGTTCTCACTCATGTAGGGCCCATGAGTTGTTGTGCACAGGGTTAGTGGCATCCGAGGCCTTGCGGACGGCAGGGGCCTACCACCACGTGGCGCAGACTGGGGTTGCACAGGGTTAGTGGCATCCGAGGCCTTGCGGACGGCACGGGCCTACCACCACGTGGCGCAGACTGGGGTTGCACAGGGTTAGTGGCATCCGAGGCCTTGCGGACGGCACGGGCCTACCACCACGTGGCGCAGACTGGGGTTGCACAGGGTTAGTGGCACCCAGGGCCTTGCGGACGGCACAGGCACCCCGCCATGGGACGGTGACTTTGGGTGCACTGTGTCAGTGGCACCTTGAGCTGCTGAGCGGGTGTGCAGCCTGCGATGATGCCCTGTCCCGGCGGTCCGGACAGCTCAGGTTTTGTGTGCCCTGCTGGACCGCGGTGTAGGCCAGAGCCAGCGGGCAGCGCGGGCCTACCGCCACATGGTGATGCTTCCGGGATCCCAGAGTTGGTGGCACCCATTGGGCTGAGCGGGTGTGCAGCCTGCGATGGTGCCGGGTGCACTGGTATGTCCTCTGCCATGGAGTAATCAAGACCCAGCACCAAACGTGAGACCTGGTGGCCTGCGGAGAGGGGCTGCATGATGTGGAGGGTGCCATGTCCGCGGGCCCCGGGCTTGTGGCTTGCAGCGGCACGTGGTGGGACCTCCTGTCTATGCGCCGGTGGCGGAAGGTGAGCATTGAGGCCTGGGTGTGCATGGGCGGGCATGCTCCGATGGGCGGCGGGTGAGGTTGGGGTGCCTCTGCCTGGGTGTGCATGGGCGGGCAGGCGATGTTGTCTTGTGCAAGTGTGTGTACTGTGCCAGTCATGTATCTGGGCTCTGTTTCAGCTGACGGCTCTGAATGAGATGTGTGACCTGGTGAACTGCACTACACACCGGCACGTGGTTGGAGACACACGGGTGGCAGCAGGTGAGCAGTGTGGCATGGGTGCGCAGGGGCGGCACTGTCTCTCTCTCTCTCCCTCTCTTCCTCTCTCTCTCCCTCTCTTCCTCTCTCTCTCCTCGTCTCTCTCTCTCTCTCTCTCTCTCTCCCTCTCGTCCTCTCTCTCTCCCTCTCTTCCTCTCTCTCTCCTCTTCTCTCTCTCTCTCCCTCTCTTCCTCTCTCTCTCCTCTTCTCTCCCTCCCTCTCTTCCTCTCTCTCTCCTTCGCTCTCTCTCTGTCCTCTGATGTGCGCAGGACATACCTTCTCATCATGTTTTTTGTCTTACAGGCTGTGACCTACGTATTGTCCGGAGGGGAGCGGCCATGTGTCTTCATTTCATTTTGTTGTTGTATTTTAATAAAGTTTCATTTGTTGCTTCGCAAGTGAATGTGTGCTGGTCATTTCTGTGACGACACATCCATGTCACCAGTTGTGATTGTGTGGCATCAAGCAGAATATTTTGTGCATGTTTAGGTGTGGCTGATGTGGCATGTCTTTGGTCGGGGGGGGGGTGCCAGGGAGGGGTGGTCCTGTGGGTGGTGGCTGTGGGTGTTGTGGCTCTCTTGGGTGTCCGGGCCACATGATGGGTGGCTCCATGGCATCTGTTACCCTTCCGATGTAGCCCTGGGCTGTGCTCCCTTTTGGTTTGCAGGCTGCCGTCAGACTTTACACCAGGTCAGAGCAGGTGTAGATTTCCTGGTGCTAACGCGCCTTATCGCCTGTTTTGTGTTTTTATCGCGGATGTGGCTGGTCGTTGTGAATGTTGAGGTGTGCTGTTGTCTCGACTTTTGTCACGGGAACGCCTACTCTGCATCTCATTAGCGATATTTGCGGGGGTCCTCTGTGGCGATATTTTTTGCGGCTGCTATCGCGGGTAAACTGGTGCTGTGGGCTGTTAACACCGGCTTGTGAATGGGGAGGTAATTTTATCACGACTTTGGCTGCGATAAAGTGCCGTTAATTTGGCGATGGCTCCTTGTGAATATGCCCCTGTGTTTTTTGTGGTGCTGGATGTTTGTATGCTTTTTCTATATTTGGTTAACACAGTCTAGTTCATACACTGACTGATTTGAAGGCGTGATGTAGTCTTCTACTATTTTGAGCTGTGCAGCTTCATTTCTGATGTAGTTGATCTGGTCTACATGTACTCAGGTGTCACATCTTACTTTTGCACATTTTCTGCTGCTCGTGTTCATAGAATTCAGAGTAGGTTGTTTTCTCTCTGTGGTGTGGTGGCCTTGTGCAAGTTCTGTGCAGAAGGAAGTGACAGATGCAACACAGCAGCTTCTTTATGCTTCCTGGGTGTTAACAAGTGTACTAGTTTTATCCCGTGAAGTAAATGGAGGACATGAATGCAAAAAGTGCCCATAAGCATTAATGTAAGAAAACGGTGTAAAAGACCCTAGACATGGGGTGGGGGTTGTGTCAGACTGGTTGCTTGGAGACATGCTGAACACTGTCATAGTCATATTTATTGTACCGTTAATAAAAACCTTTACAAAAAAGCAGATATTTGAAATCCTAGGTACTGTTAAAAAAGCCTTTTCAAGTGCAAGCGGTAATAAAGTGCTAAGAGCTGCTAAAAATTGTTGCACTTAGTCCATAGTGAGGTTTGTTACAGCCGGCCTTCTTTGCAACAGTTGGTGCCCTGAAGTGTTGCAGCCTTGTAAAAAGATTTCACAATTCAGTCTGGCTTCAGGTTGGTAGGTTCAGGCAGTCCATGTCCGGAAAGCATGCTTTGAGGCTGGGTGCCTGCTGCTGTTGCTCCGGCCTTCCATTGGGCATTCAGTTTAATCCTTTTGATATTGCGAATCTGATATGCTTCACTTTGTAAGGTGCAAGCAGTGCTTAGAGTCTAAGGGGTGCAGGTCATAAATAGTTTTGCTCCTCCTCAGCCTGAGTATTCCAATCGCTTTTGATCCAGGTAGATGTTCCATGTACTACTTGTTGTACCTGCTGTATCTAGTTTGGTTAAGATATTTAATATTTAATTAGATATTTAATGGTTTTTATATTGAGTTGACAATTCTGCAGAATCTGGCTGGCGATTACTGCTTGCCGGCATATGCGTACACCTAGGCTGATAAAATCATCACGAAGTACCAATTTTCTTTGTGGTAAGAGCTGAGGGCAGATACATAGGACATAGGACGTAGATTAGGGATTATTTTCCGAGTCCACATAGGCGGCAGCCAGTATCATGGTTGGAAGAGCGGCGCCAGGCCGGACGGTGGTCCTAGAAATTCCACTCCCCCATTCTTAGTGCCATCAGCCTGTATTTAATCCATAGTGGATAAGTATTGGTTATGTAGCTCTGTTGTTTTTTTTGTGGAGAACGAGTTCATCACTGACCATGCGTACGCACGTTTACACAAAGCTGTCTTGTCCTCTCGTGTCGACATTTTTTTGGCTGTGGCAGAAGTCAGTTTTTTAAATGCTTGTTGGGAAAGGTATTTGCTCCAGGCTTCTATTAAAGAGAAGTCCCTCAGGAGGTTGTCTAGTTGGGTCTTATATGCAGATCGTTGTCCTGACTGCTCCAGTTAGGACCAGATTAGGGCGGGCTTAAAATCCGGCGCCGCCGATCTAAGCCAGTGGCAGAAGTTGAGAAAGCAACTGCCGGATGCCCAGGACTGCTTGGTGATGGCGAATTCTAGTCTCACTTGGGCCGGAGATGTGCTTTTTGGCAGGCGTAGGTCTGGTTTATAGATTCTTGTGAGTAGTTTGTCAGTAGGCCCAATTTCTTTCCCTTGAGTAACTTCACTGCCATAAGTTAGAGTAGGGCCAATTTTTGCCTTCATTACCTTGAGCAGAGGGTCGAGACTAGGGCCTTGTAGCCTCTGGGCAATAGACGTGAATGCGAACAGTAGGCTAGAGCCCTTTGTGTTGGTTTAATGAACGTGGCGGGTGAAAGACCACCTGCTGTCTAAGAAGACTCCCAAGTACTTGCAGTCTTTGCTGTGTTCTAGGGCGTGGCCATTAAGATACCACCTGTTCGTCAAGCCGGATTTTAGGCTAAAGGCTACCGTTTTGGTTTTAGATTGGTTGATGCCAAGCATGTTTGCTGCTGTGTAGTCCTCAAGCATTCATACTAGTTGCTGTAGACCTATCTTTGTCTGGCTGAGGAGCACTAAGTCGTCTGAGTATAACTGTTGAGTCATTCTTTGCCCTCTGAGCTTGGAGGGTGGCAATTTGCTTTGTTGAGGTGGTTGGACATGTCTGCTATAAAAAGGTTGAAGAGCAAGGGTGCCAACACACAGCCTTGTTTTAGGCCAGAGTTTGTTTGAATCGTCCTTGACACGCAGCAGCCTTCCCCCAGCTTGGTCTGCACCCAGATGTTCGAGTATAGGTCTATTTTTGCCCTCAGCAAGATGTCCGGTAAGCCCCAGTCCCGTAACTTGCACCACAACCGACTTCTGGAGATGCTATCAAACGCGGCCTTAAAGTCACGAAGCAGGTGAAGAGTGTTCCTTTCCATCTGATAGCTTGGTCACACATTAGGGCAAGGGCCATTAGATTAATAGTGGTGCTGGAGCTGTCTCTAAAGCTGCATTGATTCACAGGGACGATCCTCTGTTCTTTCACCCATAATCTTAGGTCGTCGAGGAGCAGGCTTGCATGTATTATGGCATCGTTGTCGATTAGTGCAATCAACCAGTAGCTACAGGGATCTAAATTGAAGCCTCCTTTAAAAATTGGTTGAATAATGGATCCTCCTCATGAGTCCGGAATGGTGTTAGCTGTTAGGCAGTATTTGAACAGTGGAGTTAGTATCTTGGACCATAGTTCAGGCTCATAGGCAAACAGAGCTGTGCGAAGCCCATTGGGGACATGGGCACCGTCTTTCCGTAGTCGTCTTAGTTTGCTGGTGCAACGCTCTTCCTTGCTGATATTGATCATGACAGAAGTTGGAGCATCAGATGAGTAGCTTACATTCTGATTCGAGCATGGTTTTCATGGCAATGTGCTGGGAGGCAATGGACGTGTCGATTGTGTGGAGAAGTGAGCCATGAGGTACGAGACCCACATAGGCTCTGAGATGTTTGCACTTACGGTTCTTCAGGGACCAATTGTAACGCGGTTGATTAGTGACCAGAATTTGTTTGCTTTTTTTCTCTTGCTGGCTGTTAGCAGTTGCACCCAAAAGTCCTCATTTTTTTCCCTTCTAGCACACCAGATGGCTTCCCTAAACTGTGATCTTGCATTGCCGAGGCTGTGTCTGGCTGAGATTGAGGACGGTTGGTTTACAAAAACTCTTAATTTGCTGTTAATGTTTCTTTTCAGCGACTTTAGGTTTTCCGTCAGTCTGAATTTAGTCGAGAATTGGGCGCGTACTTTAGAGAGTGACGATAGTGTGCCTTGGAAGTCCTGCAGGATTTGTTCTATGAGGTCGGTCCACTGTGAAATGGGTGTGCTCTTCTGTTAGTGCCTTCTTTAGAAGGTCTTGTATCCGTATCGATATTTCTTGGCCGATTACATTATCTCATTTTAGCTGTTTTAGATTTTCTGTCCCCTTACTGATGCTGGTGTGTGGTGCTGCTTTCAATTTTTGGGGAATTATATTGAAATTTATGTTTTGTGGCTTGGTGGTCACTGTCTAAGCGTTCACTTAGGAAGAAGTCTCCAATGTGTTTAAAAAGGCCGACTGAGCACATACTAAAGTCTATTTAAGAGATGGAGTTGCCCGCTGTTCTTCTCCACCCGGGTGGAGAGTCTTCATGAAATCAGCCATTAATAAGCCTAAGGCCCAGAGCGTAGCATTCGTTTATGAAGCTTTCTGCAGTGGTGTTCCGCCGTGGATTTGGGGGAAGATTTTTCATTGGGAGGTCGTACTCAGTGTCCAGGATGTTGATCTTGCGAACCCGTAGAGATTTGTGTTGAAGTCCCCAGATAGTATAATGTTTGCAGATGTGTGGTCTAGTTTGAGATCAGTTACTATTAGTGTGAGGTCTTTCAGTGTCTCCTTTTTCCTTGATTTGCAGGGGTTAATGTAAACATTGAAAATTAGGAGCAGAAGGGCCTTGTGATGGTCAAAGATGTTGAGGCGAAGTGCTTGGGCCCAGGGGGCTTTGAGTTCTATTTCTTCTGCTGTATATTGCAGCGATGTTGAGACGTAGATGGGCAGACCACCCATGGGACGGACAAACCTACTGGTTTTTATTGCCGGTTTTTGGAACTCCACAAAGCCTGTTAAGGAAACTGTTGATTGTGCTCAGGTTTCTTGCAGTTGTAACAGGTCCAAATCCTTCCAAGATGTCAAGGGTTCGTCGTTATGGATTTTTTGTTGGAGCCCCTGTATGTTCCAGGAGCTTAGGGTGAAATTTGCCTTGGGTGGTTCTTTCCAATTTACCGTTATTGCGGTTTGTCAGATTCCTGTTCTGGTTTGTAGGGCAGTTGAGAGCCAACCTCAACTAGCATGGGGTGACGTTATCCTGCTGCAGCCTTGACCTCTGATCCGGGTTTCATTTCTCGATGATCAAATTCCTAGATGAACAGTGCGGGAGTAAGCCGTGGTAATTTTTGGGCTTTGAGAGCCTTGATCGCTTTTTAAGATTGAGTGGGTTGGCTGAGGAAGCTGGTGCAGGAAGGCTAATGAGTAACCCTGGATCCCTGCTTGTTTGATTTTTATGCCCCAGCTTTTAAAGACTAGTAGATTGGTCATGATCTTTTCTACCCATAGAGGCGAGAAGAAGGAGACCTGAGTGGCCTCTGGCTCTTGAGATCGTCGAGGTTCTAGGAATTTTATTGCCAAAATGTCTGTTGATATTATGTCCTTTAGATCCAGAATTGACTGAAACAGGAGGATCAGGTTGCCCCTATTCAGAATGTTGTGGGTCCCCCATGATTGGTATTCCGGGATAAAAACTAGCTTAGTCGGCCCTGGGCAGGCTGTCATGGAGATGATTGTGCCTTTTGACCCCTTGCTTTGTGTCGGGGAATCTTTTGATTGATTTCGGTCCCCGTATTTCACTCTGTCAGGGATTTGCTTCAGACATTCGCTTTGTTGACTAGAATCCCAGCGTTCCCTACTATTGGGATCTCCTTTCTTGCCAGGCATTTGGGGGTGAGAGTGTGGGGATTTTATTGAGTAATTTTGTGTATTGCTGCGGCATGGCCCGTTGTGAGGTTCAAGATTTGTGCTTGAATGGGTTCCAGGAATCCAGCCGGTCACGTTAATGTCAAGCAATTGTTTTGGGTTAATATTTGAGTTGGTTGGTCGGCCTGTGTGGGTCGTCATTGGCATAAGCAAGTGAGAATACTCTGTTTGGGCCATGAATGTAGTTTGGCCCTTCGGCTGGTTGTGGTCTGGTTTTGAGAGCTGGTTATTACCATGGACTGCCACCTCTGCTTCATTTAGTTGTTCAGCTTGTTGGTTCAGCGCAGACTGGTCTAATCTTTGCAAAACGGAGGATGAATCTGTTGTATTTATTGTTTTGTCCAGGCATTGAGGTCCTTGAACTGGTTTTGTTTTAGTAAAGATGGAGTACAGCCTTCCTGTTTTGCTAATAGAGGCGCTTTTTGAGTTTTGTTCCTTCCTGGTCGGCTGTGCGAGGATTAACGATTGGGGAAGGTCTGTAGAATATGAGTGCAGCTGTGGTGGAGTGGCCTGGGCCGGAGAGCCTACTACTTCGCCTGAGTCTTGAGCACAAATTGCTGTCGTGGTCTGTTTGGTGTTAGGGAGTGTTTTGAAGCTTCTTGCACTTTGTCCAGGTCCTCAAGACAAGACTGCGAAATGTGGACCTTTTCTGCGCCATTTGTGGCAGGGAATTGCAAGTTAAGATCTTGCAGTAGGGTTTCCATAACATGTGGTAGAGAGGTCAGCTTGTTTATAATCGGGCACAGACAGTCACCTCCTGTTACAGTGGGGGTGACTGGGGCCAATTCCGCTGCAGTTTGTGCTCACTTTATCTGTTTGTTCAAGGCATCTAATTTACTGTCTATGCCTGTGATGAGAGTCGCTACAGAGCCAAGAATGTCCACTTGGGCATCTAGCTTGTCTAAGTGGTAGGATAGTGCTGCAGACCTTTGATGTATCATACTCGACAAGGAGGTCCAAACATCGCTTACTTGTGGTATCTTAGGTATTATGTTAAATGAAGTAGAGTGGTGGTCTTTGGCTGTGGCATCTGACCTTGTTGGAGGGCCGTTGGTTCCCGAAGTTAGTTTCTATGGGCTTCCGAAAGCCTGATTCAAACTCTGCTTGTTCAAGGGGGCTTGGGGGTGCATGGAGCATATGACTGATAGGTTGAGCTGGGAGCTCCTGAGTTTGATCGTGAGATATTCGCCACTCCTTTCCACACTGAGGTCTGGGGAACATTTGCACGCTCGCCTGTAGAGCCCGATTCTGGACTTCTGCATGTTGGAGATTCTGACTTTGCTTTTGCCTGGGCCTGCTGGGCCGGCTTGACTTTAGGCAATTGGTTTGTTGCATGTAGGATGTTGCTGTAGTCTAAGAGTTCCAGATCTGAGTTGGATCGAGACGTGTGGCATGACAGGGCTGTTGGGCCCGTTGATCCAAAAGTGTAGGTGTACAGCTTCTGTTCACATTAACTGGGTGAGCTATAGGTGCTTCTGGTGATGTTCCTGTGGATCTCAGGGGCCAGTTAGTAGCAGTCAGTCCTCGTCGCTTGACAATGGAATTAAAGTTGCCGACTGGGAGTTTGACATGGGAGCTGTTACCCCTACTTGGGATGGTGTGCTCAAATCTTGCTCCAGTGGCTGAGGATGTATGCTACTTCATCTGGCCAGTGGGCCATCCATCGTAGGGTCAATTTGTTCCAGAGCTAGTGCTAAGATTATCAAGACTGATTTGCATATGGCTGGGTCCAAACTGGAATGGCATGGTGAGCAAAAAAATGATGGATTTAGGCCCAGATCTCTGTACTGGGGAGAATGTATGACATTGTTCTGCATTCTGTCCATCAATTGTTCTTTTTGCATTTGTCACCCCGAGTGGGACGGGTATGCCCAGACGTGGGTCCCGTGCTCTCTGTGCCACTGGAGTCAAGCTATCCTGGCTGAAGAGGGGTGAAACCCAGAAACCGTTCCCAGGATGCTTGTTTCCAGTCCAGGGAGGACCTGGCCTGGCAGTTCGGGCTGGACTGTTCCCATTGGGTGCAGGGTCAAGACTGATTTTCATATGGCTGGGTCCAAACTGGAATGCCATGGTGAGCAAAAAAACGATGGATTTAGGCCCAGATCTCTGTACTGGGGAGAATGTATGACATTGTTCTGCATTCTGTCCATCAATTGTTCTTTTTGCATTTGTCACCCCGAGTGGGACGGGTATGCCCAGACGTGGGTCCCGTGCTCTCCATGCCACTGGAGTCAAGCTATTATGGCTGAAGAGGGGTGAAACCCCGAAACCGGTCCCAGGATGCTTGTTTCCAGTCCAGGGAGGACCTGGCCTGGCAGTTCGGGCTGGACTGTTCCCATTGGGTGCAGGGTCAAGACTGATTTGCATATGGCTGGGTCTAAACTGGAATGGCATGGTGAGCAAAAAAACGATGGCTTTAGGCCCAGATCTCTGTACTGGGGAGAATGTATGACATTGTTCTGCATTCTGTCCATCAATTGTTCTTTTTGCATTAATCCGGATGCAGCGCCAGGGCTGGGGGTGCTGGTGTAGCTGGAATCAATATGGTAGCTGAGGTGGTGTCTTCTGCGGAGTCTGTTTTTTCAATCTTTGGGTTCCCGACTAAAGCTTGGTTTGCCGAGCATTGGAAACAATCCATGATAATTATTTTGTGGGCAAGCTGATGATTTTCTGCTGGAAAGCTTTGAGGGTCACTGAAGCCTCTGGGGAACAGGGAGTCGCGGAGTCGGGTTGTTTCTCCTGGTTTGCGTCCTGTTTTGCATCTACATCCGAGTCGGACTGGGTCTTCTGGTACTTGGGCTCCGTTGAGTCTGCGGTGTTGGCCCTTCCTCCTCTGGGTCTTAGAGTGTGTTTCCCCACCAAACTCCTCTCTTGCAGTGGGAGCTAGGGCCTTGGGCTTGAGGCAATTGTGTGCACCGTCCTGTGACAAACTGTGGCCCCCGGTTTTATTAGGCCGGTGGCTGATATTAAGTGACTATCTGTCTCTGCCTCTATGGCCCCCTGTCTAGGCCTCTTCGGCGGCTATTGTGTTCTGCCAATCTGCCGCTCTTTACGTTCTCTAGTGCCCTGGGAGAAGACTGTTGCCCACGAACCTTGTGTCTGAGTTCCTGTGTTCCTATGTCCCTCCCCTTTGCCCTGCTCTGTTCCGCTCTGCTCTGCTCCCACGTCCCGAGATCCTCTGTGTACGGGGTCAGGTCAGTTTTGTTGCAGGCGTGTTACAGGTGTGTTGTTGTGGCACTTACTGGTGCTTACTAGGGCTGATGGGCTTATTAGGGCTCCGGGGGTCTTTCCTGTTGGTCATGGTCATGGTCCCGGCCCCAGGGTGCCTTGGGCAGAGACTGGACACTGAACACACCTTCAGTCCTTATCCCGGTCCTCCCATCAACCCGCCCCAGCCCCTCTTTCCCCACCTACGTACCTTCTGGACCTCCTGGTTCCAAAATGCGCCACCCTGCCTGGTGCCTGGTGATTGAGGAGGTGAGGTGAGGTGCTGGTGAGGGGCTGTGCAGGGAATGGTGAAGTGGTAAAATGGTGGGGGCAGAGGGCTATGTGCCCCTTGTTATCCTTGCACTCCTTGTGTATTCCTTGTGCTCCTTGGGACTGTGTAGGGCAGAGCAGTGCGAGTGGTGCCACTAGGTTGAACTGCAGGCTGCACACGGAACCAACTGGGCCGCCTCTGCAGGATGTGGTGTCTTGGGCCACTAGGTCCTCATGCTGCAGGAATGACCACACGGAGACAGTAGTGGGGTACTGGAACTGGCCCAGGGCACGTGTGCCCGGCCCCTTTTATTTGCAGGGTCACCTGACCGGTGATGCCTGTGATGGATGGGTGTATAGTGTGGGGTACAAACAGGCAGAACACTAGAACATGACACTACATCGGACACCTTGGGCCTCTCTCAGTGCCGTCGACTAACGGCGGCAGCACTCGCGGCCGCACCCGTGTCTCATAAGATCTGGAGGTGTGATGGGTTAGTGGCAGCAGCAGGCAGCAGGGTCGGAGCCCGGTTGGCCGACTCCGCAATGGCTCAGTGATGTCTGGGGGTGCGCGGCTCCTCTGCCGACCCGCTGGCTTGCCGACTCGCTGCGTTGCTCCGCCGCCTCCCGCGTGTTGTCGTGCATCTCGAACGTCTGAGGTCAGGGTGAGCATGCTGAACACTGGGGTTCTGAGCTGAGGCCTAATGGGATACAGGAATGCAGGGAACATTACATGACTAATGCTATGATAAATTAATTCATTTAACTGCGAGTCAGGGGAATCTAATATAGATAGAGGATATGTTAATAGGTCAGGTATGTGTGATGAATATGAACAGTGTTTGGGGTGGATCCAGCTTTCACCCTTGTTTCTTTTTTAGCTGCTGATATGTTTATGATTATTTTGGTAATTCTGCTTTGCATGCATTATGCAAGAAAGACATCATGATTTCCAATATTTTATAAAGCACCATTCTTTATGTGCATACTAATTACAGGGTTCCGGTTTGTGCTCTGTAATATCGCCCGCAGATGCAAGACATTCACTTTCAGGGCTGTCTCACTCCTAGCACCCCTATAACTCTGTGGGAGGGGTGAGAGGCACCAGGCTGCTTTCCTTTCCACTGAAAAATGACATGAATTCCTTTCAGGCTACAAGTAATCTATTGTGTGTGGCAAGAAAAATATTGGGATTACATAACAGGATTACATTTGTGTTTGAGGTATACACTCACAAAGCAAAGTTACTCGAGATACTGGTAAAACATATTTCATATATGTTTAATTTAATGAAAGGTATGCGTATTTCTCAGAAGGAAAATGACACAATTTGCGCGCCTCCAAGAATCTGTGGGGCATATTTACAAGCCCCTTGCGCCACTTTTGCGCCGCCGTTGCGTCACGTATGTGACGCAGCGGCGACGCAAACCATGCGCCACGTTGCGCTATATTTACAACGTGACGCATCTAGGGAGATGCGTCACGTAGTAAACCCCTGCGCCACATGAAACCTGCGTCAGGTTTCATGTGGGCGTATCGGCGCAGGGGGGCGTTCCGGCGCAGGAACGCCTCGGAAAAGTGACGTAGTGAAATCTACAAGATTTCACGCAGTCACTTTTCCGGCAGCTGGTGCGTCAAATCCTTACGCCTGCTTCAAGCAGGCGTAAGGATTGACGCACCATGTTAGAGATAGGGAAGGTTGGAACAGTGCTGGAGTTGCGTCGCGCTTGCGACACAGCTTCAGCACTGCGCCAAACTTCCGCCGGCAGATGCGTCACGCATCTGCTTATCCTTGCGCCACGATGCGCCGCATTGTAAATGCGGCGCATCGGACGTTGCGCAAGGGTAAACTTGCGTGACGCATTTTCCCTGGCGCATCCCTGCTGATATGCAGGGATGCGCCAGGGAACGTAAATATGCCCCTGTATGATTTTGGTGGGATACAGCCAGAGCTTCTTTGTGTAAATCCAAGGATTAATGTATGCAATATGATATGGGGAATATTGCATCACCCATTCCCTTGGTATTAAGATGTAGACGCTGGAAGCATGTCTCATGATCGATTCACTCCCGATGTAAAGATGCCCCATGAAGTCCGCCTGGTGTGGAATAGAGTTTACCTGAATTCAGTACTGTCAAAATATAGGAACGGTTCAGTGTATTTGATTGTATGTGATTTATTTCATCCAGTTACAAGTCTTGCATTTGCTCCCAGAGAACCATTCTGCAAACAGTTTTAGAGCAAATAATCACTTGTAATAATACAGATCATGAAAAATAAACCCTATTCCTTTTCTCATGTATTTCATGACATTTAGCCTCTTTCCCATGGTCGCCTGGACACTTCCCATGTCATTTCTGTACTTGATTTAATTGTTTTTAATCATATGACTGATATGGGAGCTATGTAACATATCTGTTTTAATGACATTGATATTACCTCATAAGGTGAATGAATGAGTGAATGAATACATAGCTTTATTGTATGATTACGAGGTGCCTTTCTAGGTCACCAGTTGCAGAAGGTTATTCAGGCAGAGCCGACTCTCTTCTTCCCCCCCTTGCTTTTCGCATTTCATCAGAGAAGGGTCCCAGAGGTGGTGATTACTCCTTCAAAGATGCAGGCTCCCTGTGTGAATGTCTTGGGATCCGAATGAGACAAAGAGAGGGAATCAATGGCGGAGTCTGAAAGCAGCTCACTGGGGTCCCACCTCCTTTGATACAGTTTATTTGGCATTCAGTTCTCCTTTAGGGCTGAAATAATTCAATGCAAAGCCCGAAGCGCCTTCTCAGAGGTAACCCAACTCCGATGCAGAGCGGAGAATAAACGTGAGCAGCCCTGGGGTGTTCTATATTATATTACATTACCTATTGCATATATAACATGTTTATTGTGGTGCAATGACCTTATAAAAATGCATGCTTCCAAACAGGTACATACTTAGGGAAAACAGCAGGTTAAAAAATAGACTTTTCTGGTTGATTACCTCTTAACAATCGGACGCTGTTCCGTGACGTCATTCAGAATGTGCAACAGAAGACATTTGCCTCTTGAAGTGAGAGATTTTGCTGCTGCACTCTTCAATGTAAGGTTCAACTAAGTTTGGTCTCATTGCAATTAAAGAACTCACATTAAGATAATTAAAATATTCACATTTAATATTGAGGATTTGCTTACCTTTCGTGAGAAAATACAGATCAAACTCAGGAGAGGGGTGACCTGGCTGAACACTGGGTTTATGCTTTATTATCTAAATGCATATTCATGCTTAGAGATGAATTACTTGGTGAGAAGGAAATCCGACTGGGTCCGTCCCTCACCTTATGTGAAATCCAAAATTCAAGCCTTCACCCCTGTAGCATTCTTTAGAAACTACCCTATTTGTGCAGCCTGGATGACCACAACACCTCATCCCTGCTGGAGAACCTCACCACCATGGGACTCAAACAACTAGCCACAATGCCAACCCACTCATCAGGAAACATGCTCGACCCTATCTTCTCCGCAAGCAACATCATTGCAGTCAGCCACTCCTCTGACCTCACTGGACCGACCACCACTGGTCCACTTCTACTTCACCAAACCTATCGTACGCCACCACGCCTACCGCAATCCTCGCAGAAGCTGGAACAAGGTCAACGAAGACCAGCTCACCACCTGCCTTAGCAAAACCCCACCACCGACATCCACGGACGCCAACACCTCAGCAAACAACCTCCACCGCTGGATCTCTGACTGCACCAACACACTGGCTCCCCTCAGGAAACCCTCAGGCAAGCAGCCTTCCAAGAAAACCAGCTGGTTCTCCCCCCACCCTCCAAGAGTTCAGGTGCACCAGCAGATGGCTCGAGAAAAGATGGAGGAGCAGTAAGATCTTGGCAGACCATGCTGCCTTCAAAACCGCCATCACCGCACACCACCCCCTCATCAGAACAATAAAGAAAGCAGCCATTCAAGAACGCATCAACGCCAACAACAGCAAAGAACTCTTCACTGTGGTCAAAGAATTTGCCAAACCCAGCAAAGAGACAACAGACATTCCCCCCTCTCAAGACCTCTGTGACAACCTCACCACCTTCTTCCACCGCAAGAAATCAGAGATCTACAGCAACGACGCTACCCAAAACCCACCCAGCCAACCTGCAACCACCGCACCCAATGGCTCCAGACCTCAGCAGACCTTACCCACCTGGACCACCCTCACCCTTGACGACACCCTCAGGATCATGAAGAGCATCCACTCCGGAGCCCTGTTGGATATCTGCCCTGACCACAACTTCAACAGAGCCGGCACCTGCATTGCACCCAAACTCTACCGCACCATCAACTGCTCCATCAAGTCCGCCACCTTCCCGGAAGACTGGAAGCACGCAGTGATCAACCCCCTGCTGAAGAAACCCTCTGCCAACCCAAAGGCACCTCAAGAACTACAGACCCATCTCTCTGCTCCCCTCCCAGCCAAAGCCATTGAGAAAGCTATCAACACCCAATTCTCCGAGTTCATCTAAATGAACCACATCCTGGACCTCTCCCAATCGGGCTTCAGAAGCAACCACAGCACGGAGACCGCTCTCCTCAGCACTACAGACGACATTCACACCTTCCATGATCAAGGCTAAACTGCGGCCCTCATCCTCCTCGACCTCTCAGCCGCCTTCAACACCATTTCCCACCACACCCTCTGCGCAAGACTCCACAATGCCGGCATCCACAACAAATGCCTAGAATTGATCTGCTCCTTCCTCACCGGGCGAACACAGAGAGTCAGACTTCAACCGTTCAACTCAGAACCCACAGAGATCAGCTGCGGAGAGCCTCAGAGATCCTCCCTGAGCACCACCCTCTTCAACATCTACATGGCCCCGCTTGCAACCATAGTCAGAAGCAACAGACTCAAAATCGTCTCCTACGCCGACGACACCCAGCTCATTCTCTCCCTCACAGACGAACCCACAGCCACAAAGAGCAACTTCCACAATGAGATGAAGGCAGTCACCACCTGGATAAAGGACAGCTGCCTCAAGCTTAACTCAGACAAGACCAAAGTCCTCATCCTGGGCTCCACCCCCTCTGCCTGGGATGACTAATGGAGCCCAGCACCACTCGGAACTCCCCACCCATGAACCATGCACAAACCCTTGGCATCATCCTGGACTCCTCACTCTCAATGAAACGCCAAATCAATGCTGTTTTATCCTCCTGCATCCACACGTACCGTCTGCTTTGTAAGATCGTCAAGTTGATCCCCATGTAGTCCAGAAATACGGTCACCCAGATACTCATCAGTAGCAAAATCGACTACCACAAACCACTCTACCCTGGCATCACCCAGAAACTCCTCAAGAAACTGCAGAACATTCAGAATGCCTCCACCAGACTCATCATCAACATCCCCCACGGCAGCCACATCACCAGCCACCTGAGACACCTCCGCTAGCTCCCAGTCAACAAAGAATCAACTTCAAGCTCCTCACACATGCCTGGGTCTGAAGTTCCTGGGGTCCGTTGGGTCGGCAAACGGTTAGATGGGTTAAATATATGAGTTTACATTGAAAACTTTTCTTAGGCTGGTTTTAATATAAACACGAAAAAAACAATATCCGTTACAAGCCTAGAAAAGGCTATTTAACAGGATCAAGAATCAATATAATGTGAAAATATGCAGAGTAAGAAAATACGTGTGACTGGCTTTGTGAATCTGTCCCCTTGTACCTGAATCAGTAAACAGGAGGGATGTGCATAGCTCTTCGATTTGTTAAAAAACATTTTCTTGAAATAATAAAAAAACTTTTGAGTTTTGTAAGTTATGAAACTCACACAGTTTTAAACAGGGAGGTTCCAGTATTATCAGCATTTTCACCGTCCTCTTTTCTAGGCATACACATGTGGACAAATGTTGCCTGCATCCCCTGCATTTTCCCATGCTAGTTGACTTATAACGCCTACCTCATTTCGAAACAGCTATGATCTGACCTCCCTCTGTGAACCTGATTCTCGCGCCCCACCATTTGCACCGGCCCGCCTCCTCAAAAGGCCTCATTCTGCTGAAGGAGAGGTTACAGTACTTGTCTTGGGTGTCCTTTGAATTTATTGGCTCCGGATGTCTTGCCCATGGTACATTTTACACGTTGGAATATAGTGTTCAGACTGGCTAGATTGGTTTTCACTGCTCTTTGACGAAGTCATCTGCACCTTCAGTTTGAAAATTTAGGGTTGCTTCCAAAGGCATATTTTTTAACCTTCTGTAGAAATAGATATCCACCCCAGGAATGGTTTAGAAGGCCCTTTATTCAGAGCACATCACCCACATAACATCAGCACCCCAGGTCCAGCTTCAGCTGACTACAGTGGAACACACAGGGCAGATCAGCACCAACCTGGAATGCCCCAACAATCTACAACCATTACATTCCAAAGACGGAATACCACACCTTGGCTCACTTGAAGGCATCTGGCCAGTTCTCAGTGGTCTGTGCAACTCAAGGGAGGTTAGGCAACCCTTGTTACATGTATTGCTGCTGTCCCTGGAAACACAAACACCAGATCTTCTGCGGCTCACTGAAATGCCAGGCAACTGTATTTTAGGCGTTGTGCAGTGGTGTAAGGTAATTCTCTTGTTCAGGTAAAACACAAATCACACACAACAAATATCATATTCAATTGTGTAGTAAATTATATAAGACATGTATAACCGTCAAGGAATTATGATCAGTAACTTTATTAAATTCTTTTGACATCAATTAATCTTTTGTAGCAGTTTCTCAGTTACTTTGTAGCTTTGCTTTGTTTATGCTTTATCTGCAATCATCAAGGTTTAACATTAACAGGCTTTAATCCCATCTAATAGCCAAACACAAGAGTCTACTCCGCAAGAGGTCTTCAGGCTCAGTTTGAGACCTGATTTGGTCTCTATTGATCGACACCATATGGCAACATGGGAGCAGGGAACAGTGACCCCTCTGATAAGAAATAGTTGCACATTCTGGGGCCACTGACTGCCCAGGAGGAAGCAGCAGTATCCTCAGGGTGCAGCAAGGGTTGGAAGGCAGCGGTTGTGGGCGAGGACGCCCATATTGTGGCGCTCACAGAGATGAAGGAACAGGTGATGCTTGGATGAAGGGGGTGTACACCTGGACCACAAAGGGACCTCGCATCACTTGATGAAATGATGAGTGGTGGAGAAATGTGGAGACTCATGTGCTACATTGAGTCATCAATGTGGCCCATGAGAGGTCCAAGAGTCAAAAGATGAACACTGGGTATGCTGCATGAGTCGGTTTATACCAAATACTTATGGAAACTTGGATGGTCCCAAAATACTCAAAATAGCAACATATTAAAGTCATAGAGAGCACTTTGCAAGGGAGCCATGGCATGTGTCTCTTGCGCAAGAAAACACACTGGTGTGCTAGAATATAATAGTGAGGAAAGGTTTTTCACGTGGACACATGGGCACTGAGCTAGAGTCTTTCAATCATTCACAAGTTATAATTACCGGCTTTGAGATGTCATCAGTGATGTCATCAGTGATGTCACTGACCATGTCATGAATGATGTAATATGTGACGTCATCAGCAGTGCATTGCGGGGGCACGAGTTATAGTTAGGTGAACTCACTATAACGCCGGAATTTCTATGGTTTTGTACGAATGAAATGGCCAACTAACTATAACGTTCCTGAAACCTATGGTTTTTTCAGTGAATTTCTAAGGTTTTTTAAATGCTAATTTCTAACTATAACGTGCCTGAAACCTATGGTTTTTTCAGTGAATTTCAAAGGTTTTTTAAATGCTAATTTCTAACTATAACGTCCCTGAAACCTATGTTTTTTTCAGTGAATATATATATATATATATTAGTTTTTTTTTTACACAGGATAGTTTTCTGTTTTACTGAGCAGAAAACGAGGACTTGAAATAGTTTTCTAGTAAAGACCTCAAACAAGTATTTTTTTCTCTTTTATTTGTATTATGCTTTATCTATATTTAAGGATTATTTCTTGCAGTCCCCCTTTCTCTGCCACAGGTTAATTGAAAATAAGTTTTACTACATTCGATCCAAATGTTAAAGAGCAATGCTTATTCCCAGAAGTCAAAGTTGTAGGGGCAAGGAGAGAATGCCTTATCCCGGTATCCGACTGTAGTAGAATAGTATTGATTTTTAACATTTTAATGAATTGACCTTATTTATCATTCAGGACCGATTGTGGGGATGTGTTAGAGTGCATCCAATAATATGTAAGGGTTGTCCTACATCTGTTAAAAAGAACTCGGAAGGCATAATGTTCGCTAACCCAACACTTTTTTTCATGCATTTAAAACCATGTACTATTCATATTGGACCCTGTGGGTGTGTGAACTTGAAACGATGCACAGAAGTCGTCTTCTCACTTAACCCAGCACAACCTATTCGGCGTTATACAGAAAGCAGACTCCACATGTCATCCTAAAGTTTAACGGACAGAGTTCGATTATACATCCCCCTCACCCAGGCCCGAAGTGTTAAACACGCATGTCTTACTGTGTGTGGGTGTTGGGCCTGTGCTAACCTTACGATTGGGTAAACTATGTTTCACTTTGGTGCGCAGCTAAGATGATTGGGCGTCATTTCCGGCTGACCAGCCAGTAGTCTTGACTTTCGCAGGGAGCGGCCATCTTCTGTGCGCTAGGCGGGCGCCATCTTGAAGGGTGCTGCTCTGTATATGGAGACGTCTAAGCAGGCCTCGGGACAGTGTCCTGCCAAAATGGCACCTTCTCCAGAGCAGTGAAAATATATGCATTGTCCCAGAGGGAATAAATGGGGTATCTTTCAGCAAATTCCAAAGGGCCTCCCCCGGCTGTGCTAAAGTGCCCGTGTTTGAGAAATGTTACAGAACGATCCGTCCTTGCCGGACCCCTGTGTTTTGTGTCCCCTCCAGGTCTGGTTCAAGAACCGCAGGGCCAAGTGCCGACAGCAGCAACAACAGAACGGCAGCAGCGCCAAGAGCCGCCCGGCCAAGAAGAAGGCCTCGCCGGCGCGGGAGAGCTCGGGCTCGGAGAGCAGCGGCCAGTACACCCCGCCAGCCGCCGCCAGCTCTGCCTCGTCGTCCTCTTCGAGCTCCAGCACTTCCAACAACACGCATCCGGCTCTCGGCAACCCAGCCTTGGCTCCCCTTGGAGGAAGCAGCAACCCTCCAACCTCCTCGTCATCCATCTGGAGCCCGGCCTCAATCTCCCCAGGCTCGGCTGCCCCGGAACAAGGGGGTTCATGTATGCAGCGCTCGGGCTCTGCTGCAGCCTCCTACCCCATGTCCTATGGCCAAGCACCAGGCTACAGCCAGGCTTACCCTCCGGCCGCCTCGCCATACTTCGGAGGAGTGGATTGCAGCTCCTACCTGGCACCCATGCACTCGCACCACCACCAGCTTAGCCCAATGGAGCCTGCCTCCATGCCGGCCCACCACCACAACCATCACCACCTCAGCCAGTCCTCCAGCCACCATCACCACCACCATCACCAGGGCTACAGCTCGGGACTGCCCTTCAACTCCCCCGACTGCCTGGATTACAAGGAGCAAAGTGCAGCTTCCTCCTGGAAACTCAACTTCAACTCTCCAGACTGCCTGGACTACAAAGACCAGGCCTCCTGGAGGTTTCAGGTCTTGTAGGGAACCATGGACTCTTGGTACCCTTTTTTTCTTCTCGTGGGCAATTGGCTTCTGTGTCGTTGAGGTTCCCAAGGAAAACGGATGATTTTCAACCAATATGGAGGATTCCTATAAAAACAACGAACTTTTTTTGCACATGCTTCAATGTGGATATTGTTAACTTCACTTTCCAGAGTCTGGGCGTTTATCAACTTTCAACAATGTACGTTGAGTCCATCTTTCTCGAAGCTGTGTACTACCTGCAATTACATTTTTCAGATGACTATTTATTCGACATGAGGTATTAAGGGTATGGACTCTGGTGTTCTTACCATAAGGACTGCCTCCTGTGTCTTAATTTTTAAAAGAACCCGAATGTGTGGCACATGAAGACTCCTTTGTTTTTCTTTGCCAGGTCGCTTGCCCAGGTTCTGCCCAAAATGCTCTTTGATCATGCAACTTAAATCAACATATATATATATATATGTGGAGAAGAGGTGAATGTCACTTGGGCTTTTCATCCTGCATCAAACTTGTATAGATAAACGTTCACTTATGAAGCTATATGATGTTGGACTGCATATACTCTTGCTGCCCGAAGCAGCTGGAAGTTTGTAAATAATTTAGGCCCGTTCCAGGGGCCACTATTTTAGTTGATTTTATCGGGTGCATACTTTTAAATCCTACTCTTCAAATCCGGGAAATCGGCGAAATCCCTCTCCTTATACCGAAACCAAAAGTGATCTAATCTTGTAATCTTACAAGGTTTAAAACACCGATTTGTATTTATTACTTATTACAAAGAAATCAAGTTCTATTGGAACAGGTTAAAATATGAATAAGTCTAAAGGAGGCTGTATAGCACTCGAGCGAGGAGGTGTCTACTCATTTAAGCAAATAGGACCAAGCTTTTTGTTAAAGGGTACTGCAGTTTCGGGACTGTTGTTGGATTCAATTGATTTAAAAGGCCGGTTCGTGTGTTGGAGGTGGGGGTTGCAGTTTCCCTACGTCCTGTATTTTTTTCAAAACCACTGTAGTGTGGTTTGTGGCCTCATTGTCTACATTGCTAAGTTAGCTTAGGCCTGGCTGCCATGATGCTTTTTTTGCACACGTTACTATGTGACTTTGTTTTTCCAGACTCTGCTAGTGCCCGGCTATATTAAAACTGTCTGCCTTTTTGCCTTTCACCTTTTCTCATGTTCCCTGTGGGTTTCGTCTGCACACCATGTGCAAGGTCGAAAAACAATGTCCCTTGTTGTTGCTGATCTGGTCAGCCCCTCGCACTTAGACATAACACGAAATACAGCACTGGAGAAATTTGTGTGCTTTTAATATTGTGATCTCCCTTTTGGTAACACTTGGAGAAAAACCTTTCCAGGTAGAAGAGCTGTGCTTGTCTGATGATGTAAACCTTGCATCTAGATATTGAGATATGGGGGTCCGCCTGACAAAGCCCAGAGGTCTTCTATTTTTATAATAAACTAGTTACTAGCACGGGGAGGGTGGTAAGGCAATTTAGCCCTATATCCACTGTCTTTCTAAAATGCTGTCCCCGTTTGTATTCTATGGAATTGTAACCATGCTTATTATTTTATCATTATGCATTATGCTGATAGTACTGGCACGTGTACTTTATCTTAGAGCACGATAGTTGAAATAAACATTTTAAACTATACTGTATCTCTTATTACGCACGTTGTGGACAAGTATGAGTGAGTGATGAAAGAGTGTTCTTGCTCCCACAAGTCCTGAGAGAGAGAGACTGTGTTCTGGGTTGTCTAATCATTGGTAGCTTCGCTGTAGTATGGAGAACGAATGAGAAGCTAAAGCTAGTCGGATTGGGATTGTGGGTACTAAGGTGCATGGTTGGTTCACCACTATACACCGAGGTCCTATTATCCTGTGCATAGCTCTGTATATGTGCAGAATCCCCGCAACATGGCGCCCAACGAGGGCCTTCTTATCTGCGAGACGCTTGAGTAGTGCTTGTGCTTGTCCACAATAACCTTCGCTTACGCTTCCGGAAACGTATGTGAGGGTGATACCTCCTATATTGATGTTTTTATAGGTTCTTTCAAGCTTGAAGTTATTAAAAGGTTTATGTTAACCCTATATTGCGCTGCCTCATACTAGGTTGTCGAACATTCCTGGCCTTAATGGCGGATGTAAATATACCGGCACATAGCCGCGCTGCGCTCCGGGCTTATTTACAGGCTTATGAAGTGCCCGACGCGGGTGTCGCTCTCATCTTTGTGGTGCAGGTCGATCCGGCTCACCACTTTGAGGTGTTTTATTCTTGGATCACTTTTCCGGCGGTGGATGGAGCTGACAATTTGTTTCATGTTTACGCTCCCACTGCCCTACCCAATGTTTATCGGCCTTATCAGGCTCTTGAAGTACCACTTACGACATGGCAACACCGTATCTGGTTTAATGGCACCTCCCACATCCGGTCACCCCGGTTCGTTTAGGCCCCTTATCGATAGAGGGGGCCACTTGGCCAGTCTTGGCCGGGTATACCCCACATCCGCGTTATTTAATGCTTCCAATAGATGAACTGCGCATTTTGCATGCGTCTTTAATCCGCGTGCACAGAGCTTTGGTACAATATGTTACAGGCAACGTCCAGGGAGCCCCTCCTGGAGTTGTGGCGCATCCAGCTGGACCGGGCGGTGTAACCATAAGTCCCGTCATGGTTAATTCGGTGATGGACAAGCGCCCGCAAAATAAAGATGATTTGCCTTATTGGCTTGCAGAAAAATTTGACCAGCTGGAGGCAGTTTTTCCAAATACTTCTCCTGTGGACAAACACAGGATTTTGACGATTAGCTTGCCGAAAGACTTAATTCCCGAGTTGGCAGAATGCAACAACTGGGGCAAGGTATTCGCAGCAGTGTATGCGAAGTGTTTCGGCACTCCTTCCATGACAGTTCTCCCCTCTGTAATTAAACGAGTGCAAGATGAACATGGCCCTGAAGCGGCTGTGGAATTGGGGATGAGACTGGTGGGAGTGTTCGATGTGGTGGCTGATCTAATCCTTGCGAACGTCAAGGGTGATGCCGTCAACTTTCAAGTCGCTAATGCTTTGGCTTTAGTCCCGGAGCCGGACAAGCCACGCGAATTACCGAAAATTATTGCACAGGCTTATAAAACCATTGGCCGCAATAGTTTGGGGGTTAAGCCTTTTGCTAAAACGCAAACTCAATTAAACCCACAACAAAAAACTCAGTCTGAGAAAGATGAGAAACCGTTCTTTACTAAAAAGAACTGGAGGTTGAAAAAACAGGGTAAGCAACAATCAAAACCAGGGTCGCGTGCCGCATCCCCGGTTTCCATATCTTCTGAACGCACTTATGATTTGCGCGACAGAGCGACAATTAAATCTCCAGGGAGATTTCAGGTCCCTGACCCGCGTTCTCCTCGTTCTTCACAGGCACCAACGTCCTCTCAGACTGGTGGAGGAGATCGACAAGATAGAGGTAGGGGTCGTGAGCCCCCACCGGGACGAGATCCACCTCGACAACCAGGCCGAGGGAAACCAGAAGAATTTCCACGTTCTCGCCCACAGTTTCAGAAGAAAAAAGTTGCGGCATTAACAGCGAGGTATGCCACAGACGGTGAGAACGAGACTCCTGAATTGGACGTGGGCAGTGACGCTGCTAGACAGCGCCGCGGAAGTTACCATAGTACGGGAGGCACTGCGTCCTCATGTCGAGGCGACAGCAACTGATACATACATTACTGTCGAGACAGCTGACACCCGAGTGGCACCCCCTGATAGTCTATTTAATATTGTCATTCAAATTGAAGGTGACATTGAGCGTGTTATTAAAGGGATTTTTTGGGAAAATCTGACCTCTTCGTTCGACATTTTGTTGGCGGAGGCGGATTGGCCGCCCCCATTCATATTGGCTGCTCGTAGAGGGGATGAGGTTATCCTTCCGAGCTTTTCTCGTCATGTCCCCAAGGACAAAGCGGAGGCTCTCGCAGCTGAATGGGCTGGGGCCCTGGCTCCGGCGCTGTACCGAAATCACGTGGGCTGGGATGAGGATTCACCCTCCCATGAAATACCGTTGCGGTCTCTGCCACAGCCTCAAGCCCAATATCCCCTCCGGCGGGAAGCTAAAGGTCCCGTTTCAGACATTCTGACACAGTTAGAATATCAAGGAGTAATTGAAACATGCGTATCGCCAATGAATAATCCCCTTTTTGCGGTTTCTAAACCTGATGGGTCGTACCGTTTAGTTTTGGATTACCGACATTTGAACTCTCATTGTCGGACCTTCGCGGTACAAAATACCCACAGTTCTGCGCTTGTAGACAGTCTTGTTCGTAAAAAATATAAAACGACACTTGACCTGTCCAATGGATTTTACACGCACAATTTGTCCCCGGAGTGCAGCCAATGGAGCGCTTTCACTTCCGGTGGAAAACATTTTAAATTTGGGCGTTTGCCCATGGGCTACAAGAACAGCCCGGGTGTTTTCGCCGCCCGTGCTGTCTCTTTATTGGACAGCATAGACCCAGCTGCCTGTTCGTACGTCGACGATATCTATCTGACAGACGACGAATTATGGCCGCATCTTTCCTGTGTGGACCACATTATTCTTGAATTTGCGGTCTTAGGATACAAATTTAATTTTGCCAAATCTCACATTGCAGAATTCACTGTTTTGTTTTTGGGCTATGAGCTCAACAATGAAGGTAGGGGCTTGGCTCCCCATTTCTTGGAGAAGTGCACACTCTTGCGCCCTCCGACCACCCTGAAGAAGCTTCAGTCATTACTGGGATTTCTAAACTTCGGGCGTACTTACATTCCCAAATATGCCCAGCGTATCAAGCCTCTATATGCATTGATACAGCCTAACTTTTCGAAGTCATGCTGGCTTCCTGAGCATTCCTCTATACTGCACTCTTTGCAGTCTGATCTACTTGAATCTAAGTTCTTGTTGACTCGTGATAACCACACATACCTGGTGATTAGAATAGTACCAGGGGCAGTGGGTTTCACGTACTTAACCTTTAACGAAGGTGACACCGTACCTATTGCATACAAGTCGCATCTTTACACTTCAGCGGAGATGCGCTTTTCCTCTGTGGAGAAAGTTTTGACTGCAGTGCAAATGGCGATTCTTAAAGAACGCACACTGGCACAGGGAAAACGCATACTGGTGGTAACACCATATCCTGCCCTTGAGGCAGTGACCAAGGCAAGTGTACCGAACTCTAAGGCTTTGCACCCCCGTTGGATTCAATGGGCTACATCTCTGACGTCCCCGGATGTCACTTTTATCTTTGATTCCTCTCTTCAGACACAGGAGTTCTTACAGTATGAATTTGTTCATCCTCCTCCTCTGTCTTTGCTGCCGCTTGAGGAGTACAAATGTATCATTTACACCGATGGTTCGGCGCAACCGGCCACGGGTTCTAAGCATGCTTATTCCGCAGCGTGTGCTATTGTTGCAGGTACTATGGTGAACGGTGAGTTCAAGTCGAGTGTAGTGCACACGCAGGCACTAGGAGACAGTACTGCACAATTGGCCGAGCTGCGTGCTTTGGTGCTTGCACTTGAGTTCGCGAGTCCAGATGTGACGACGCTTATTGTATGCGACTCTTACTACTGTGTTCAATCCTTTAATGACAACCTCTTCTTTTGGTCTCAAAACGACTATAGAGATGCTAAAGGCAGCACAATTAAGCATAAGATGCTTTGGGTTCGAGTGGCAGATCTTAAACAATGTCTGCCTCTCACACAGGTGATTCACACTCTTGGCCACCAGCGTGTGGGCGCACACGCTGTCGGTAACAGTTTGGCGGATGAAGCTGCCAAATCAGCAGTAGCCACTTGCTCAGTAGCAGCAGTTACGAGATCCATGACTAAAATAGACAATGAGATTTTGGCAGCTATCGCTGCAACAAAGGAAGGTGCTAATTACCCTCGGGGTTTCCCTTCTAAGTACTCTTATCACTTAAGTCCCGAACAGGTTCCTTACGTAAGAATTCCAGACGTTGGTGATCGGCTGATTCCCAACGCGGACCGCAGACCTTCCTTGATAACAGCCGCACACGAAGGCTTGGCTTCAGCCCATGCTGGCGTGTCTGCGACTGTTTCCCTCTTGCAGCAGCGTTACTGGTGGCAAGGTTTATATAAACAGACCCGTACTTATGTGCTTTCTTGTGGCGTTTGTCAACAAATTAAGCCTTCAACGGTTACACGGCCACCACAAACACAGCTCTGCATTTCTAACAAACCTTTTGGGTGTGTTTACCTGGATCACTGTGGTCCATTTTCTTCTGACACTGCATATAAATACATCTTAGTTGCAGTAGACTCGTGCACACGTTTCATCTGGGTCTGACCACAATGCAGTGCTGACGCTCGAAATGTCATAAGGGATTTGCGTGTCTTTGTGGGAATTTTTGCCTGTGGCACCTTCCATTCCGACCAAGGTCCAGCATTCGCCTCTAAGGCGTACAAGGACGCTATGAGGTCGCTGGGGGTGCGGGTGCAATTTTCGTCTCCATATAGGCCTGAGGGCAATTCGATTGTGGAGCGAATGAACCGTGACTTTAAGCAATCCTTGACAGCTAGGGTCTTAGGTACTGGCAGGAACTGGCTGGCCCACTTGTATGGCGTCCAACGTGCACTTAATAATCTCCCCAGAAGATCTCTGGGTGGGCGGACCCCATACGAAATGCTCTTTGGCATACAAATGTTTGTGCCAGACCTTGATGGTCTAGACATGGCGGCGAATGCCACAATCTTTGACGTAGATAATCATTCTACTATGTTGCAGGACTTACAAGAGACCCGTGACAAACTTGCTAACGGACACTTGCCTTCAGCCACTGACGCTGCGTTGCAGATTCCGGTTGCCGGCTGGCTTCCGAAGGTTGGAGATCTGGTCCGAGAGAAGGTGGAGAACAAAAAAGAATTTGGCCCCTCTTATCGTGCACTGGTTCCTGTCCTTGGCTTGAAGGGTACTCGTACATTCATCTCACCACCGCTTCCTGGTCACAAAGACAACAGATACATCTCAGTGGACAATGTCAAGCTACAACATCTGGCCGATCCTGAATAGCGTGACACCTTCGGTATCATGTCCAGCCATTTCACGGACTCCTGTTTGTGGCCCTCCATCTTACACAGACACTGATGTTGCCATTGAGATGGTCGATTTGCCTGATTGCCTGCTTAACTTCCCGGCTTCCTCCTGCAACGAGGAGACCGAGTATGCATACCCCGCCAACGAGTCAGTGGCTCATTTGCCTACAACACCACTGAGTCCTACCCGTTTTTCCTTTGATTCGGCTTCCACCTCATCACCTATCCCGTCAGGCTTCAGTGTTTTTATATCCTGGTTCAGAGACAGTTTTTTGGTCCCGCCATGGACATACATCTGGTTGACGCTGTTCCTGATTTTCCTGTTCATGTCCATTGGCTTTGTGACAGTTTTTTTTTTGCTCATTAATGGTCATTATTTACCTGAACGCTCTGCAGTTGACTGTGTCGCTGAAACTTTGGCTCCGCATTCTTCTTCTCACATCATGAAGCGTGACCACACATTTGTGAACATTTCCGCTTTCCCAGTCGCTGATGGCATCGTATGGGATGCAGTAAATTTCCAAATTCATGGACCAACCGAAATTATTAACGTTCCGAATGTCCTCCGTGTTTCTATGGGTGATGTGGTGAAAAGTAATATTCATTCTGACGATTGGGATGTGCATGCCGTTGAATCGTTATTCTCTGATTTGAAATATTATGCTGCTTTTAATGCTGAAGATTTGTACTTAAATTCTGCAAGTTATGCTGATTTATATTGTTACCAGCATTGGGCAACCATTTTCTCCATAAACCAAGTACGCTTCGGGGTACTTTTAATTACACCCAATGGGAACATTGTCCTGCCCCTTTGCCCGGTAGCTCACAAACACTTAAAAGTAAATTTGCTTTCTTTACAGACTTTGATAGATTGAACCCTGGGTCCTATTATTTTAAATTGAACACTTCGTCCACTCAGAAGGTCATGTTGACCCACACCAAATTGCTATATTCGAGTTCCTTTTTGAACGCATTAGCCGTGGGTGGTTATGAGCACTGGCAGGACACCATTGACTTAAAATCTATTTGGGGCACCAAATCATGGCAGGTACACGGTACGGAAGCCTTACACCGTGCTTGCCTTATCCCGGCCCAGATTTTATTCTTAAATCGTACGATCCATCAAACAACCTGTTGGGGTTTGGCTACTTCCAAACAGTTGAATGCGCCCTCCATTCCTGTATTGTCTTCCACTCCCAACGAAAGCTTGCATTTTAATATTTCCCTTTCCACTTTGCAAGCTTTGTTTCAGAATAATACCTTTAATATTTCTGCGTTTGTTCAGTCACCCTGGTTGGCTTGGCCCGTAGCATCAAATGCCTGCCAACTGCGTTTTCATGACTCAGCTCCTGGTTACAAACAGGATAGGCCACATCCAAGGTTTTCAGACTCTCGTACTGTTACAACATATTCTGTTGGTAAATTGTGTAAACAGTGGTTGCAGCACTCTTCATTGGATTCTGTAAAACAACATTTATCACTCCTATCAGGCGACATTGATCTGTCCGATTTTGTTCTAGGGCCTCGTGGTCCTCGACCTAAAAGGTTCATTTATGAGACTTACAATGAACTTTGAAAGCTTTCGCAAATTGAAGCTGCTTCCGGTTTACGGGAAATCGATCAGGCAAATCTAGAAAAAGTGCTTGCTGTTGTTGACAATAGTATTAATACCCTGTCTTCCCGCATTTACACATTAGAGAATATTGTTTCATCTGTTGTCGATATTGTACAAGATGATCTGTGTTATATCATGGTCAGAATCAATTATGTTCAGTAATGCAGTTTGCATAGACTTTGCAAACACTGAAAATGGGTAAAGTTCCTTGGCATTTTTTAAACACGTCTGCCTTATTCTTGCCGTTTAATTTGTCTGAAAAACAGCAATTTATGTCCATGAAGGATGCAACATACACTCTCTTACATATCGAAAAGATAGAGCCGTTACCATTCTCTGTGGCGGAGTTGAACTCTGCAGTGTGGCTAGTTCACGGGGTTATCGCTTTGCCTTTTTCTTTATTTGAGTTCAGTTCATGCATGAAACATTATCCTGTTGGCCGTTTTCAGCCTTTAGGCAGTGCCTTCTTGCATGAACTTTGGTCCCTGCCTTTCATGTACAGATGCCTTAGGGACGGAATAGAGGTTTTTCTCACAGGAGAGTTTTGCGATTCTACAGTGGGTCATTCCCTAATTTGTAAAAACATTAAATTGCACGGGGCTTGTAATGTTTCAGCTCCGAATCTTGCTTGTGTTTTGAAGGGCATCCCGGCTCCTGTTATATCACCTACTTTCACTGTGCTTGCAAATGGTAGCTATCTGCTTCTGAATAATCAAGACTGTTGTGGAATGCAGGCCGGCATCCCCTACATTGTAACAGTTTCCCACCGTGTTGTGTGCTGCAAAAATGTGCTTTTTCCACCCCCGCACGACAGGATAGATAGTCCCATTTGGCCTTCCATACCCACTTTGAAGGCAGATTTCAATAAATTGAGCGGAATAAAGGCGCTATTATTGAACCAGGAGGTTATGCTCACTTCTGCACGGGAGACCTTCGTGCTCCAGGTGGCTAGTACCCACAGTGAGATACAGGCTCTTTTGAACACAAACCTCCCACAACATTTCGGTGAACTGATTCACCGCGTTTTCAATGCTTCTAATACCGAAGGTCTTGTGCACTTTTTTAAAGTTGTGGGCTCTGGCCGTGTTACCTCCTTTCAAACTATATTTGGTATAATTCCGGCTTTTATTCATTCTATTTTTTCCAGCGTCTTCGGCGGCTTCCCTTTGCTCCAAGCCTTAGCTGCTGTAATATTACTTTTGATTTGTTTGCTACGCAATGGCTGCACTTCCTGGGGGCCTGCTCGACCGAGGTCGACTCCGGATGCTCCGTGAACGCATGCTCCTCAGCTTCAGCATCCTACCATTGGCGACACTCGGTGTGTCCTATAAACTTTCTTTTCGCTTTGCGTATTTCACTTGCGTGCAACCTGTGATGTCTTGCTTACGATGTCCTTTCTCTTGGTCCTTGGATATTTGCCTCTCCAATACGTCTCTGTCGGACCCGGATTTTGGCCAGTTGATGGGCCCCTTAGTGGCCCATGAACAGGACTGTTCCGGCGCTGGATTGATGGCGCGTGCGGCTGCACTTGGAGTTTTGGCGTAATGGGATATCTGGGCGGCTGCTCAGGATCTCCTACAACAAAGTTATATTGAGTATCACACAAGTTGTCCCGCAATGCTGATCACTGCTCCCTATTATGAGGAACATGAATGCCGTTTTGATTTGTTGAACTGGATGGCATCTCTTTTTTCAGACGATGCCAATGATGTCCTCTTGGAAGGTGTGGCAGTTTTCTGCGCATACACTCTATTGGATTAGGGGCCTTCGCTTTCCACGAACTGCATTTCTGGATGATATTTTTGTGCCCTGATTTTTCCATTCACTGTCCTTCATGGGGACTTTTCATAAATAGACGTTTACATTCTGCTCCATCTATTTGGACTCTGTTTTCGTCCTATGTCTTGACCTAGGGACTGACCAGGGGAGGGTGTAGTGTGGTTTGTGGCCTCATTGTCTACATTGCTAAGTTAGCTTAGGCCTGGCTGCCATGATGCTTTTTTTGCACACATTACTATGTGACTTTGTTTTTCCAGACTCTGCTAGTGCCCGGCTATATTAAAACTGTCTGCCTTTTTGCCTTTCACCTTTTCTCATGTTTCCTGTGGGTTTCGTCTGCACACCATGTACAAGGTCGAAAAACAACGTCCCTTGTTGTTGCTGATCTGGTCAGCCCCTCGCACTTAGACATAACACGAAATACAGCTGCACTGGAGAAATTCGTGTGCTTTTAATATTGTGATCTCCCTTTTGGTAACACTTGGAGAAAAACCTTTCCAGGGAGAAGAGCTGTGCTTGTCTGATGATATAAACCTTGCATCTAGATATTGAGGTATGGGGGTCCGCCTGACAAAGCCCAGAGGTCTTCTATTTTTATAATAAACTAGTTACTAGCACGGGGAGGGTGGTAAGGCAATTTAGCCCTATATCCACTGTCTTTCTAAAATGCTGTCCCCGTTTGTATACTATGGAATTGTAACCATGCTTATTATTTTATCATTATGCATTATGCTGATAGTACTGGCACGTGTACTTTATCTTAGAGCACGATAGTTGAAATAAACATTTTAAACTATACTGTGTCTCTTATTACGCACGTTGTGGACAAGTATGAGTGAGTGATGAAAGAGTGTTCTTGCTCCCACAAGTCCTGAGAGAGAGAGACTGTGTTCTGGGTTGTCTAATCATTGGTAGCTTCGCTGTAGTACGGAGAACGAATGAGACGCTAAATCTAGTCGTATTGGGATTGTGGGTACTAAGGTGCATGGTTGGTTCACCACTATACACCGAGGTCCTATTATCCTGTGCATAGCTCTGTATATGTGCAGAATCCCCGCAACACCACCTGTCTAGTGTTTCTGACCTGCTTCTCCTACTCACCGGACTAGAGTCCAAGAGCACTTGCTGCTGGTCCGGGCTGGCCATAGGCCCTTCTTTAAGGGGACGGAGAAGGCAAGAATGTGTTTTATAATCGTAAAACCATGGCAGCCTCTACAATGACGTGTTCCAGTGTAAGGCAACCCCCTATTTACATACCCGTATAATAAAAGGCAATCTATTAAACCAGCTGCTGTGTGTGCAACCTCATTTCAACGAGTAGTAACAACATGGCACTCTCAGGCCTGTTGCTTTCTGGTTTGCTGTGGGAAACAATTCACTATGTGTTCTCGAGATTACAATAACTTCCGTGGACGAACTAAATATAATGTACGTATGTGAGGGGTTGCATACACTCCAGAGCCCTGCAGACCCTCTCACGTCTCAGCTGTGGGCGACTCTTACTTATGGATGTCAAAGTTTCAGCGCTCTGAGGATTTTTATTCTTTCAAATTCAGGCGCATCCTTATTTTTCCATGCTCTATTTTATGAGTGCTACAGAAAAATTTACTTTTTTTTACCCCAGAAAAAGAATGTTTGTTTTGTATCAATATTCATTGGCTGCAACTGCTAGACTTTTCCA
Organism: Calotriton arnoldi; assembly: GCA_963921515.1. Lineage (NCBI taxonomy): Eukaryota > Metazoa > Chordata > Amphibia > Caudata > Salamandridae > Calotriton > Calotriton arnoldi. The sequence continues at coordinate 68,307 of CAWUFW010019139.1, read as the reverse complement.
CACGCTTGTAAATGCACCCTAAACGGAAGTTAGATTTTAAAATATTAATTTGAAGTGCACTTAGCCAAGTAACCTCCTAACTCGCAAAGATATGGGAAGCGAAGAGCTCGCACAGTGCAGTAGGGACACATTTCGTTCGGTTGTTTTTGTAACTGAACCATTCTTGCCCCTTTATGTTAAAAAAAAATAAAAAAAAAAGTTTAGAATCCAGTGAGTTCGCACTGTCTTTAACTCTGAGTTCTTGCGCCGCCTTACTTCTGGGGCACTTTAAAATAGAATGATTAACCCCCACGGTGGAAACTGTAAACATTTTGCCTCCTGGTTTGATGAGCACTCTTTGCAGAGATGGCGTACTTACTCCCGCCTAGCGCCAGGATGTGAGGTGTCTGGGAGCAGTATCTCGAATTACAGATTCGATTCCCTCTGTACCCACCCCGGCCTCACCTCCTTCTGAGGGCCGAGAAAGGAGTACCGGGTTGAGTCTTACATAGTAAGGGGCCTTGGAAAGCTACTGTACACTTTCTAGAAATATAATCATGCTGTGACTGTCACAACTATTCGCCCATTTCTTTACGTACGGTGCATACGTTCTGTGAGACAACTGGAGTTCAGTTTTCGAGTGAATGCTGGGCTGACGTTGCAGGTTATCTTCCTCTTAGACGTTCCTTTGTTCTGTAAACCATCCCCGAGCACCGTGATTCACAATGAGCACAGGCTCCAAATCCTTGTGTACACACCGCCATTCAGAAGCTTTCATTAGGGCCCAGCGCTGAGATAAACATAGCACCTCACAGCCCGCGGTAGTTCTATACAACATTCCGGGCGGCAGGCACAGTACGCAGCATGCTCTGAATTTGTCTCTTGCAAAGCATACCTAAAACCTGGGGGCATATTATCAAGGGCTTTATCGCCGCTTTAGCGGCACTTTTTGCCGCTAAAGCGGCGATATTTTTAACGCCCTATTAGCAAGCTGTCGCTAACAGGCGTTAGCGACAGCTTTCAGGCGATAGCGGCCGGGTTTTACATCGCCTTGCATGTCAGCGATAATTATCGCTAATGACATGCAAGGTAGGCGTTCCCAACTAAAAGCGACAGAAAACAGTCGCTTACATACCTATCGCCTATTAGCAATACCCGCGAAGCGATAAAAAAACGCGCGCTAACCCCGATTAGCGCTTGTTTTTTAGAACTGATAAAAACATGACTTAGCAATGAAAGTCAATGGGAGGTGGATTGTAAGGTTAAGTCCCCAGAATTAGCGATAGGATTTTATTGCTGGATTTCTCGCGTTAAAGCTGGGTTTCGCCGCTATCGCTGGATATTTTATCGCAATGGAGATAAACCTTGCTAATAGCATGTTATTTCCGCGGTAATATCCAGCGATAGCCGGCGATAAAAAAAGGCGCGCTAAGCAAGGTTTGCGATATTTATCGCATGTTCTTGCTAATATGCCCCCTGATTTTTATCTTCAGTTGGGGTTCGCCTCAATCCTGAGCCGCATCGAACAGTATGTTGGTGCTTGGCCGTTTAAAAAAAACCGGGGCAGGGCATATGCACTTCTATGACTTAAAAGGGAGAGTGCTGGCACTTCTCGGCGGGTTTACGGTACTTCTAATTGTGGGACTCTCGGCGCTTCTCAGAGAAACAGGAAAGAGGTGCTCTAGGGTAGTAGGTAACCGCACTTTATATTTGGATGTCTAGAGCTGGCTCCAACCCTCCTTTCGTTGGAGGCGCACTTCGTCCTCCGCGAAGTTGTTGAAAGAAGCCATGGGTGCTATGTAAACCCAAAGCAACCCACTGTGGGTAAACGTATGTCTGTGGGTTTTTTCGTATCTGGGATAGCTGTGTTACGCCGAACAATAGCTATTTCCTGATTATTGCGCCGGCGGAGTGCACGAGCATTCAGGAATGGCCAGGGGTGGACGTGTCCAAGGCTTCACCCGTTCGCCCTGGCATGGAAGATTGTATTGTATGTAATGCTTATATAGCGCAAACTGTCACCCTACGGGTATCCTGGCGCTGTAACTTAGCAGATGACATCAACAAGCAACGGGCCTGATTAACAGTGGAAGGCATTGCTCTCGTTCCTGGGGAATAACCAGGTTTTCAGACTCTTTCTAAAGCATAACAAAGAGTTAGCTTGTCTAATACTCTGGGGTAGGTAGTTCCAGAGGCGTGAGGCCGCTATGCCGAAGGCTCTGCCTCCCATCCTGGATTTCTTAAATCTGGTAGTTGTTACCAGGTTTGCGCTAGAGGAGCGAAGATGTCTTACGGGCTTATACCAGGTAAATCTCTCCTGCATAGATAGAGGGCCCGTACCGTGTACCGCTCTGAACACAATACATAAGGATTTGAAACTAACTCTTTCCTTGATGGGCAACCAGTGAAGATCTCTCAGGGCCAATGTAGTGGAGGATCTACGTTGCCTATTTAATGCCAGCTTTGCTGCTATAGACTGGACTCTCTGCAACCCCTGCAAGATATATTGTGGAGCTCCCAGATACAAGGAGTTGCAGTAGTCCAGTCTGCACAGAATTATGCTCCTCGCTACAAGGGGTCTAGCCTCGTTCGGCAGCAGTGGAAGAATCTGCCGAAGTGCTTTTAGTAAAGCAAAGCAGACACTGACCGTTTTGTTAGCCTGTGACGCCATTTGGAGGTTGTCATCAATCAGGACGCCCAGGTTGTGTACGGTCTTAACTGGGGCCAATGGGTCATCACCAGGAGTGAGTTTAAACTCTAGCGGCAGGTGCTGTACCATTTTGGCAGTGGAACAATATACCACCTCTGTTTTCCCCCCGTTGAACTGCAAAGAATTTTCTTTGAGCCAACCGGAGGTCTGGCGCATGCACTCCTGGAAAATCTCCATGGTCACTGCACGCTTCCCTTCCAAAGAGAACCCCAGTTGGGTGTCGTCAGCATAGTTGACCAAGTCAATCCCAAAAGATTTTATAATGGGGATCAACGGGCGCAAATATATATTAAAAAGAATGGGGCTTATTGCTGAACCCTGCGGCACTCCGTAACGTACCGGAGACTTAGAGGAGGCAAACGGTGTCATGGTTACCACCTGTGTCTCTCTGAAAGGTACGATTGCAGCCATTTCAGAGCTCGACCTTTCACACCCATTCTCTCCAGCCTTCCCATCAACACTTCATGGCTCACCGTGTCGAATGCGGCCGACATATCTAGCAACACTAGCACAGATGAGTTACCATTGTCGGCTCGCATTCGCAAGTTATCCAATACGGTTGCCAAGGCTGTTTCCGTCCCATGTCCTGGGCGAAAACCGAACTGATCCCTATCCAACAGATAGTTCTCTTCAAGGTAGCATGATAAGGACTTGCTGACAACCTTTTCCCAAAATTTTATAGGATAGGGCAAAAGAGATATGGGCCTAAAGTTTGCCGGGTTTGTTGGATCCAGGGAGGGTTTCTTGAGCAGAGGGGATACCACTGCCTGCTTCCAGGCCTCTGGGACCACGCCTTCTTCTAGGGATTGACAGCAAATCTGTCGCATCCAGGGGAATAATTCTTGCCCACATTCCTTCCAGATCTTATAAGGGAGGGGGTCTAGGGGGGACCCAGATGATACACTTTGAGCAAAGCTGTTAAAAAGCTCCTTGGGAAGAGGTTGAAAATACTCCAAAGATGTTTCTGCCCAGGGTTCCTCAGCTAGTATCTGAGGCAATTCATCCTGGCAACTAGCATTGCCTGGGTCAAACCCTCCGACGATTTTGGCGATCTTTTCATCAAAATAGGTGGCAATCTCATCGCATAGTTTCTGCGATGCAACCACTTTATTACCCGTGCAGGAGGGGCTAGAAATATCCCTTATGATATTAAAGAGGGCTTTTGTACAGTTCGGCGCATGTAGGATGGATTTAGCAAAGAAGAGTGCTTTGGACTTGGCAATAGTCTCCTTATAATGGGCCTGCACTAGTTTCAGCACTTTCCTATCTGACTCTAAGTATAACCTTCGCCACCTCCTCTCAGCCTGTCTACATGTGATTCGCAATAATTTCAGCTCCTCACTGTACCAGGGGGCTGAAGGTTTCCTTCTATTCTTCATCCGTTTTATAGGGGTGCATAGATCCAGAGTGTTGGTAATTTGGTTACAGTAGGTTTGATAGTTCTTGTCCACTGAGTCGTCAGGAGCAAAAAAGGTCTGATTCGAGAATATTGAGTCTGGTCTGTTTTTTAATAATTTAGCCCAGTCTCTTCCCTTGCGATAGGTCACTGAGCGAATGTTGTTATTCGCTGTATTGGGCATTGTAATCCTGAAATGAATTAATGAGTGATCAGTCCAGCTTTGAGGCAGTACACTGATCACCTCCGACTCAGTCTGGTTAGCAAACAATAGGTCCAACACATGCCCTCCTAGATGGGTTGGTTGTTGTACTAACTGATGTAAACTAAAATTCTCACATGTTTGCCTCAGGTCTCTCAGATGATTCCCTAGAGCCCCGTTATCCCATAAGTTAAAATCCCCTAGAAGCATCATTCTGGAGTGTGTTAGAGTCAGGGCAGCAATGGTGTCAGACAGTGCTTGGTACTGAGTATCTAGACCTGGAGGTCTATAGCAGACCATTCCAGTTAATAGCCTTCCCCTTATCTCTTGCAGAGAGAAGCCTAGTAACTCAATCCCAGCAACCTCATCGACCTGTAATTGTGCAAAGTTCCATCTTTCTTTAAATATTACCCCAACCCCCCCCTCCTCTTCCAGAGGCCCTAGGTTTGTGGAAAATCTTGTAGCCTTCTGGACAGGCGAGGCCTAACTCTACCGAGGAGTCATTGCTAGTCCAGGTCTCTGTAAGAAATAAAACATCCAAGTCCATGTCTTCTAGCATATTTGACACCTCCTGATAGTGTTTTATCAGGGACCTGCTATTAATCAGGACACACCTTAATACAACACTACCCTGTGGCAGAGCTACTTGATGTTCCCCCTCAGCAGCCCTCTCACCGATGCTGAGCAGTAGTTCCTTGGAGTAGTTTATCCTGCCTTGGCCGAGATGGGCAGCATTGCTGGCGCTGGGCGCGGCCGGAGCACGGACGGGCGCAGACGGGCTTGCCTCTGGCGCGCTTGCATTGCCCCTCCTAAATAGGAAGGCAAATACAGCCGGCCAACCACTAAAGCGCTACCCAAGATGGCGCTGAAGAGTGTAGGATTCCCTGATTCCCGCTAAGTAGCGAGATGAAGTGAGGATTTTATATAGTGCGGGTAAGTTAATTCTTAACAGTTTGTTTCCTTCACAACAATAAAAACAATTGTCAAAGATTAAAAAACATTACAACGAGCCCCCCTGTTCCTAACCTCGCCAGCAGCGACGATACGAGCAGCGTGCTAGCGTCTTAAGAAATACTTCCAGCAGAGTCAATCAGCGCGTGGCATGTTATGTTAAAGTCTAAGTTTATTCAAAATGGACTGCCCTCTGTGGTATCTTGAGCCCTTGATAATCCTAGCGAATGAGACTTGAGTGACGTGGCTGAGGCAAACAAGAGGCCAGTGTCTAGGCACGCCCCAGTAATGTTGTGCTCCATACACGCACCAGGCCTGCACGCTGCAAGTGCGCCTTTTAGGCCTGTGTGTGCCCCCCGCACACGCTTGTACCAGGACAGCCTGCTGTTCCCCACCCCATTTCAGCACAAGCTGCCACTCACATGCAAGACCAACCGGTGTCCGGGAAAGTAAAGCTTACAAAAAGTTATGCTTCCTGCCTATTTAAGTTTGTGTAATTTTGTTTTTATGTAGTCGGAATGATTAAAGCGCTTGCGGTTCAGACACCCACCCCCGTAGTCACGCAGCAAACAAGAGTCAGCAGCCAGCGGAAGAGCATGCTGGGGAGTGAGGTGCCAACTCCGGGAAGGGGACGAGGCGCTCCTCCTCTCGCGCCACCACAGTCCTGCTCCTGCAGTTATCCTGCAGGCCTCCTCCCTGCTGCAGCCCCACAGCGCTGGAGTAAGAGGTGCACTGCTTCTGCCCCCAAACTCACTGCAACTCCTCGTCAAATCACCGCCTGGGCAGGTTGTGCCATCTTCACCACAACACCACTGCTTCCCGCCGCACGCGTCCACCTTCTCCACAGCCATATTGCAGCGGTCCCGGCAGCAAACTTTTCACTTTTCCTGTGTAGCACTGCCGCTTCCCGCTGCACACCTGCCGCCTCCACTGCACAACTCCCTACCTCCTCCACTGCACCGCTTCCTGCAGCACGCATCCCATCTCCTCCACTGCTGCACACCGGCTACCAGCACTGCACCGCTTCCTGCAGCACGCGCTCCACCTCTACTGCTGCACACCTGCTACCAGCACTGCAGCTCTTCCTGCAGCACGCGCCCCACCTCCACTGCTGCACACCTGCTACCAGCGCTTCCTGCAGCATGCGCCCACCTCCACTGCTGTACACCTGCTACTAGCACTGCAGCGCTTCCTGCAGCACGCATCCCACCTCCCTGCAGCACCAGTCCCTACGCCTCCACTGCACCACACCTGTCACCTCCACTGCAGCGCTGCAGCGCTTCCGGTAGCGCATCTCCCACCTCCTCCAGTGTACCATTTCCTGCAGCACGCATACCACCTTCATCACAGAAACTGCACCGCTCCCTGCAGCACGTGCCGCACACCCTTCACTGCAGCACTGAAGTTTCCTGCAGCACGCATATCACCTTCACAGAAACACTGCACCGCTCCCTGTAGTACGTGCCGCACATGCAGCACTGTAGTTTCCTGCAGCACGCTTATCTTCACAGAAACACTGCACCGCTCCCTGTAGTACGTGCCGCACATCATCCACTGCAGCACTGCATCGTTTCCTGCAGCACGCATACCACCATCACAAACACTGCACCCCTCCCTGCAGCACGGTACCTATCTCCTTGCATCTAAGGCCGTGCCGCGCCACCTAGCACGGCCTTCGCCTATTTGGAATAAATAAACTGAAAGCACACAGTACTTGCATGTTGTCACACTCTCTTGGGTGCTTTGTTGTTGCACATAAATGCATTAAAGGCCCGCTAATAATAGCGGCCCGGGATCCTTGCCGCGGATCGTCGACGCCCCCCAGGTTGGCCCTTGGAAGCACCCACTGCTCTCCTCCTCCTCCGTTGTGACTAAAGAGACGCTTCACGAGGAGGAGAGGGCGTTGGTGGTAGGAAGACCTCTCTCTGGACGGCCTTGCACTCGTGGGCCTGGAGGAGCCTGTCTGTGAGGACATCCAGGTGACACCACATCCAATGGCCAAGGACAACGCACTTTATTGCCCGCAGAATAATACACATATCACGGAAAAGACTTCTCCGCGAGCCTGGGTCCCGGAGATACCCGAGCTAACTTTCAGCGGATCCTGAGCACTTGCGGCTCTGATTCTGGGTGCGTCAGAGTTCCCGACCAATGGCGAACCCATGTTTTTGCAGGGGTCAGAATACCAAGTTCCGTCGAATTTACCGCAGGAGGAAGTCTTCACCCGCCGTTAGTCATTTCGGCTGGTCAAACCTCCTGGAAGTTCAAACAGAAAACGTGCAGGTTATTTACTGTGACTTGTGGATAAATCTGCATGATATATATATATATATATTTTTTTTCTCGGCTGGATTCGCACACCCAGCGCGAATTCGGCGGATTTTTAAAAAAAAAAAATGCTTTTTTTGGCCCTGAGCAGGCCTAGGGGGTCAGGGTGTTTGTACCCTGCCCCCTTTTCTTTTTTTCCACCTTTGTTTTTCTGTTTTCTTGTGACTCGGTTCTACCGAGTCACAAGATGGCTGCCAACACTTTCTGGTTTGGAGTGTTGACAGCCAATTAGAATAAAGCTTGTGGTCGGGAGGGTTCGCGAACCCTCCTCGGCCATAGATATCAATATTTTTATTTTTTGATTTTCTCTGCAACTACTGAACGGATTTAGACCATTTTACAAAAGGTCGCTTTCTGTATCAAGCACTACCTTTTTGCCAAATTTGGGGTAATTCCGTTCAGTAGTTTCGGCTGTAGCCTTGCCCAAAGTTTCCTATGGGAAATTGATTTTTTGACTCTTATTTTTTGAATTTCTCAGCAACTACTGAACGGATTTACACCATTTAAAAAAAAGGTCGCTTTCTGAACCAAGCTCTACCTTTTTGCCAAATTTGGGGTAATTCCGTTCAGCAGTTCGGGCTGTAGCCCATCTCAAAATTTCCTAAGGAAATTAACATGGGGGAAAACGCGTTTTGGGACCCCCCTTTTTTCTCAGCCCCCGCTTGACGAATCACCCCAAAACTTTCAGGATAGGAGCTGACCTGGATAGACTTTTTTTTGGGAGAATATCGTGAAGATTCGTCAAACGATGCCAAAGTTATTAGCAAATCAAAAAATGCTTTTCCTATGGAAACTAGGTTCTAACTATAACTACCTCCTGGCGACCGCCAGTAGGTAATATACATATATATATATATGTATATATAACAGTTTTCAAGCACAATACTTATTTCTGGTGCTTCTATTGCAACAATACTGGGATGTGATTTAAACATGCGGTTCAATCATATTTAGGAATGAAAACATATTGCTTTTAAATGAACAGACTTCATGAATGAGACGCAGTGCCCATATTTGTGTAAAATCTTCTGCTTTTCAAACCCTATCATGGTTTGTTTCTTCTCTTTTTTTTATTTTTTTTTGAACATCTGTTTATTGGTTTTTTATAAGGAAACAGCAAGAGTCATATACAGAGTTATCATGTCACTGTCATAAGAATACCATCAGTTGTATGTCTACTTATATACATGTTATCTAAGCAATAGCATTGCGTTATTCTGGCAGATTGGAAGTGATCATGCCGACTACTACACCTGTGCTTCCCCTTGTAGTGGATAAACTACAGTTAAACCAGTCTGTCATCGATACCTGGGGCTGCCCCACTGTTCCCCCCTCTCACCCCGATCTACCCACTCGTTGTCTACATCCCACCCAGGGCACGATCCCCAATCTCCGCTTCATTACAACCCTGTATCATACTGCACGATCCAGTCTGTAGTTGTCAATGTTCCACCTACTGCTGGCAGCAATTGGTCCTGTAAGTGTGAGAAAGAGGTCGTTACCTCGGTCTGGGGTGCCAATGCATGGGGGAGGGGGGGGCAGCCCCACTCAAAGCAGCTTGTGTGTTCTCATAAAACAATAAAGGAAACTTACAATAAACAACTAAACTGTACCTACATTCGCCGGGAGGACATCATCAATTTCAGGATAATACAACCCCGATCTACCCCACGCAGGGGGGGGGAACTGCATGGAAAGGAGAGAGGAAAGGGAGAAGAAGGGGGGAGAAAAGGAACAAGGGACGGGGATCCGGCCCAGCCGCAGCCCCCACCGGCCCGGCTCCCGGGCAAAGCAGGGGGAACCGCCCCTCCATCCCTCGGACGGTTTGTTTCTTCTCTTAACAGTTTGCATGCAGGGTTTGTATGTGTTTTTGCCGCATGCCTATGTAATGCAGATCTCAGATGCAGATCTCAGTGGGCCCAGTGGGGCCAGATGTAATAACATTTTAATGGTCACAAACACTCCAATTTGTTCTTTTTTTATGTACTAATCCCATTTTGGAAGTCAGAAATGTTTTCCAACTTGCTTGCCTGCATGCTGTAGTTCTTTGTTCCAGAGGCATTGCCACCTGAACACACTGTCATGGTGATTTGTACATCCTCCAGTTGGGGCAAGAGGTGTTCTACTTCAGAATATCGTTAGCATAAATATGGTCTGATAGAAATATTGTGTACTAAATATTGTTTACAAAAATATTGTTCCATTGGGTGTAGATTTTCTATTATTAACTTTAATGTGGCAATATGTATTTGTAAAGGATATTTGGGAGACAACATTTCTGTCCAAGTATATTTTGATTCCGATCTTCTGGTACCCTACTAAGATGCGCCAGTCCACCAACGCTGGTTTCAACCCACCTCTTCCTATGAGCAGCCTCCTCCTTGAGACCTGTACAGGAGATTCCTGAGCTGAGCCTCACTGAATGACATCACTGCCAACCTTCTCCTCTGCTCCATCTGCATCTTCGCTGTAGGACGCCATGACATGCCATGTCATGCTTCGGCCTCTTGTATTCCATCCCAAATTCATCGCCGTGGTCTTGATGCTCCAAGGCTCCATTACTTCTGGCCAAGTCCTGTTTGAACATTCAGTGGCACAGAGCATCCTGTATCCTAAAATATAGAAACCGCACAGTGCTCCTAAAACATTTAAACCACACAGTGCTCCTAAAATATTGAAACCATGGTGCTTCTGTACAACCCACTGGAAATCCCTGACTGGGATCTCATTCCAAAATATCCTGTCAAGATCCAGCACTCCCACAAATCATAAAGGCATTTTGAAATACATTAAAAATACATTATTCTCCAGCTGTCGGCACATTGGAAATTAACAGAAAATTTGCATGAATTTTGAAGCAAGCGTGCTATTATGAAGGATAGAATTAATTCTAAATTCATTTTAAATTAGACAAATGAGCAAATTAGGAAAAAGACATTTGTAAATTTGCGCTAAAGAGAAGTGCTCACTAAGACACATTTGTCTTTGATAAAGGGAGCAGATGTTGCGTGTCACCAGCTAGCTGCGCGTCCCACCCCCACCACCATGAATAATTCAAGGTAAAAGGCAGCACCTGCCCAACACTTTGCTGTATTTCAATTCTCACTCTCACCAAATCAGCTGGGCAATAGCCTAAGGATTATCACCTTGTAAAATAAAATGTTATAAGGGTTTGGGGTGAACAAATAGTATCTTTATTGCACAATTTAGTAGGCATGTTTACCCAAAACCGTCACTGGGGTTGTATATGTGTATATAGTATTTCTATAGTTCAAACCTTGCCAGAAGGCAACCAAGGGCTGTACATGGTCAAAGACAAGCTTACAGTCAGCAAGTAAGAAGAGAGGAAGCTGAGTTGTGGACGGTTAATGCATCGTGATGTAGTGTTCTTTAAAGAGGTGAGTATTCAACTCTTTGCTAAGTTGGGGCAGTCTTGATGGACACATGAATGTGGTTCCAGATCATGGGTGCATGGATGGAAAAGGCCTGCTGTCTTGTTTTTTCCTTTTTTTAACACTTTTTAGTCTGCAGTGCGATGGTGTCCTGGTTGCTCTTGTGCTGAGAGCCACCAGAAATGATGAGCTTGTCTGCAAGATAAGTTCATGATGGATTTATAAATGATGCAGCTTCTTTTGAAGATGGTGCGAGCCAGCAAGTGGCCCTAATGGAGTTCCATCAGGATGGGGGTCATATTTTTTCGGGCCCTGGATGAGATGTGCTGTGGTGGGAAGAATGCCCCTAACGGGTGCCAGTGTGGAGTCTGGAAGGCAATTGAATTGGGCATTATCTAGATCCAGAAGCGAGAATATGAGAGCTTGAACAGAAGTTCTGAAGTCACTTTCTGGAAGAAACAATTTGACCTACTTTACAAGAGAGAGCTGGTACCAGACCATCTGTGTGGTTTTCTTGGCAGTGTGTTCCTTGAAGGATAAGTTGGTGTTCAGGTTGAATCCAAGTGACTTGGCAATCTGTGAAAGTTGGGGTTCAAAGCTGTGAAGGTTGAGGTCATTGAGCAATGTTTTTAGTGTATCTTGTTTGCTGTTCTTCATAAATACAAGAAATTCTGTCTTGATTGGGTTGAGCTTCATGAAGGTGCTGGACATCCAGGGCTGGATGATGTGTAAGCAGAGTTTGAAATGCTGAATGCCTGAAGCAGAGGAGACTTTCAGGTAGAGTTGTTTATCATCGGCATATTGGTGAATATTGATGCTGTTATCTGAGAGAAGACCATCAAGTGGCTCCATGTGAAGTTTGAAGATGACAGGAGACAGTATGGAAACCTGGGACACTCCATAGATAGTAGGGATATTTTGTAACTTGAAGGTGCCTATGTGATCAAACAGGTGTCAGTTTGAAATGTAGGAGGAGAATCCCTTTCAAAACTCCAGGGTGTGTATGAGAGTGGGATGATCAAGCGTGCCGAAGGAGCTGAGAGGTCCAGAAATATCAGGAGACAAGGGTCATCTTCATCTGTGTTCAAGAGGGCATCACCTATGATGTGTAAGGTAGTGATCTCTCTGCTGCAGTGTGATCGGATGCCAGACTGGTAGTCGTGCAGGAGATGGTTTGAATTGACTGCTTTTTCAATGATCTTGCCGATGAATGGTAGGTGAGATGTGGACCAGTACTTTACAAGGCCATCAGGGTCTGGTGTAGGTTTCTTTAAGAGTGGTAGGATGTGCAATGTCTTGGAAGCTTCTGGGAAGTTGCCTTGAAGGAAGGAGGGATTGACAATGGTAAGTAATAGTAAGAGAATATCCCCAGAGAGAGCTTTGATAAAGGACTAAAGTAAGACATGATGCTCAAAAGAAGTGGCTTTAAGGAAGTTGAAATTCAGCGAGATCTGGGAGAAATTGAAGACTGAATATTAAGGGATTCTGCAGGAAGGGGTGGAAGTGAAGCAGGTTTGATGTTTTCAATGTATTGTTGGGTGTTCTGTATTTTATCACTGAATATGAGGTTGATGGCATTGCACTTCGCTGTAAAGTAACAGGTAGGTCCAGCAGGGGGTTGGTGCAGTACTAGCTTGTCTTGAACAGCATTCTGCTTCCATTGGTGGCTTGATTGACGGTGTTACTATAGTACTTACAGCTGAGTTTTAGTGATCCTTATGAATGCAAGAATGATGTTCCAGATCTTGGGTGAACACAACTGAGGGAGTATCCTCAGAAACCAGCAGTGCTATGTCCCACCAAGGTTGCAGCGTCTGTGAAGTTCATTTCACATAAGGTGAACCAAGGATACTGTCAGGCTCCCATTTTATTTCCGATAGTACAAAACTGTCCCAATAGTGGCCGAGAATCTGCCCGGTGCCACCAGGAATTAAGTAATTGAAGTAGATCTTCTGGATGTTACTGCATTCAAGGAAAACAAATTTTACTGCATTCAAGGAAAACAAATGTTCCACTCCAGCATTGCTGGGAAAAGATTTGCACTTAGAATGCTTTTACCATGTATTTGCCGCCTTCTAGTACTAGTAGACACTATTTTCCGTGACCTTTGTTACCATCAGAACAGATGATGTTGTTTCTGGAAGTGATTATTTTTGACCCATGAAGGTTACAAGTGAACCCTCCGTTCACCAATAACCCTTTCTCAAAGAAAGGTCCGACTCTGATACAAGCTAATGAAGGGGGAGACAGGGTCCTTGAGGCAGTTCTGGGAGTTTAACAGTAGTACCTACATGTCTTTGGAAATCCTTCCCACCCCCATGCCCACACACAAAGATCTTGCCAGGAGGATTTCATAAAAGAAGATTTGGGAATATGAAAAGACAGAAACAAATCGCAATGCAGCAGTTCTCTACACCTATCTCTTTGGTATGCAAAGATTGCTGAATATTTTGCTAATCTACACCAATGTACTTGCTGTTTAATTCCCAACGTCATAAACTTTATCAGTGGTGAAGGCCATCTCTTCAATGGTTTCCATTTAGAAGATTAAGACAGAGCTGTTGTTGGCATCAATACTCGCTTGGGATTCTTGTTCATGACTAATCCCCCACCAAGGTCAAGATTCCCGATTTTATGCATGGGGGTGGAATTACCATGGCCATACGCTTAAGATGGCTGCTGAACACTGAGAATGTGGATTTGTGTGCTCTGAGTAAGCATTTTCATGCAGAGGCTGAATTCTAAGAATGATCACAGTTAAACTGTTGAAGGAGTACTCCCAGATCAGAGGCTATCTAAAGAGAGGCTCAGATCTCATAGTTTTGTCTTCTAATGTGGTGTTTAAGGGATCCTGAGCTGGACCTCAGAACTCCCTTCCCGACACAACCAGCAAGCCTTCAGAGAGTGCCATCTGGGCTTCTAACACCTCCAATTAGTCCAAAGACACCCCTTGAACTGACCATCATAAAGCCTCTGAGATGCGAAACTTAATTGGCCAAAATGTCCTGGATTTCAGTGACTATGCCTATCTAACTAGTCCCCTGGACTCATCACTGCTCAGTTGTCTCCTTCATTGGTCCCGATATTGCCAAGCTGAACTTTGTGCAATAAACTTCTCTAATACCACCAGAGCCCTGCACAGGCTTACAGGGAGGACGGGCTACATTATGGACTTTGTTTAAGGTATCACTGTTTAGGAATAGCTACACAGACTTTTTTCCTGACCTTCCGCTGTTCACTTGGAATGGACATTGCAGAGAATTTTACTGCAACGTATGAATGAAAGGTACCCTGTAGTAATGCATAGCATGATGTGTACATCACATCTGTCCATATAAGTACCTTCGGTACAGATGGTGGATTGTCTTTTATGGGATGCTGGTCTGAGAATCTATCACAGACAACCGTTGGGGGGGCTGGAACGACAGGCAATCTAGCATGGTGAGAGGATTCCATCATGGGGAGCTGGGTGACCTTCCTTGTGTTCCTTTCCCTGAGAGTAGTTGAGTTATATTGATTACACTGCATCATTCCAGAACCTTTGCATCACTGAATCTGGTGGTGCTGAGGAGAGAAATGACAATAAATATCAGATGGTAATCAATAAAGAATATAACCAATATGACAGTGTCCATGTGACTCACTCCTTTTCAGTGTATCAAAGCAAAGACACAGAAGATGCCAGTAGGACTTTCAGATGATATGAGGACACACACTCAACCACTGTTGTTCTCTACAGACAAGGTATCAGTGTGTCAGGCACTTAGTGAAAAAGCAGGGAACACAAGAGTGATGTGGTTGTACATACAAGGATGAGCACTGAAATGTGGTGCTGCTTCATTGAATATGTGTACATTCTTGGAGTAGCTACTGATTGTATGTGAAGGGTGATTGTATCACTTACTCTTAATATGTCCACTGCTACTGAGTACCATCAAGGCAGGCGCTTAACTCATCAAGCCTAGCGCTCATGAGCAATCAAGGCTGAAGGCTGTATGGGTTTGAATCACAGAAACTGTACAACACAAACAATGACATTGAGTAATCTCACGATCAAGTCACAACCACGGCTTTTAAAAAAAAGAGGCATTTGTCTTGCACACAGTAACACATGGCAGTTAAAATTAAGATATTGGCCAGAGCAAAACTGACCTGCTTATTTTGTAAGGTGATAAAATGTAACTAACAAGGGGTCTCGAGGCCAATCTCATTCTATGGTGAAAAGGCTGACAATGGATCTCCTAAGTCTCAAGTCTTCTCCTGTGGGCTCTGTGTACGGTGGGTAGTCAATGGGGTAAAGGTACAAGATGGAGCATTGCACATCATCGAGCTTGTGATGATACATATGCCCTTTGTCTCAACTTTTCATCAACTCAGTCAAGATGAACCCAGGAGTCTGAGAATATGCAAAAGAGAACCAAAAGTGAACTCGCCCAAGGATCTGCTACCCAAAATGATTGAGCTTAGAGAGCCAAAGGGAAAGTTCTGACAATCAGAAGGAGTCTTTGTGTCCTCCTAAAAGCCAGAGAAACAATAGTCTGTGTCTGGGGCAGTGGCATGCAGTTCAGTGGAGCCCAAATCATACTGGTTCCTAAATCAGTGTTCACTGCATTGGGTCTCAGCCAAGTGGACAGTACCATAAGATGTGGGCATATGAGTCAGATCTCTGTGTTCCAATTGGGCAAAAAGGGCAGATGTGCAGTCCAACAAAGGCAGGGATCATAGAGAGTGAGTCAGGGGCATTGTAGGTTCATCGAGCTCGTAGTCCTGGAATGTTCTCAGCAGGTCCTTAAATTTGTTGTGGATTAAGCATGGCCGATCTCACCAGCTGTACTGCAAAGTGCTTGTTGCTTCTACGTTTCTTAATTCCTCTCAGGGACCACAATGTAGGCTTCAGTCCACTGACTTTGCTTGTGCCATCATGACCGGGACTCTGCCCCTCTCCAGATTGGACACTCCAGCTTTCCTTATTTTACAGGAATGAGTCACACCAGCAGATGGCCTTATAGAATCCTAGGACTGACCTTAACCTTAAATGAAACAGCAACATTTTGCTGCAAAGGATCTGTCTGGACTGGTGCAAAGAGCTCCTTCTCGTGACCAGGTGGAATACAAGGTACTGGCTCTTTAGATCCTGTATTTACCTTACTTTGAGGGTACTGGTGTGGAGGTAATTCAAGCAACCTTTTAACTTTTAACTTTCCTCATTTTGACAAAGGGCATCTCCCCACACTGGACTTTCAAAGAGCATGGAAGCAGACTGATTCAAACGGTCAATCTACTGGCATTGGGAATCAGAATCCAAAATGATACCCTTGACGTGCAAGGATGTTTGTCCTCACAGTTACATGGACAGATTTGTCAATCCCCTACAAGCTATCAACCGGAAGATGTTCCCAAGAATATCCTTTCTCTAAGGAGACTGATTTTTACAGATTATATACAGTGTACACTGGCCCATGCTCACAGTTTTCCAGTTACACCATAAACAATTCCTTGTTTTTACATTTTCTGGTAAGTAGAGATATACACAATTCTTATTTCCGAGCCCTCACCTACAGTGTCCCACTTGTGTCATTTCTTACCAAAGAGCCACAGATCCCCATGTTTCTAATTTTGTGGTGGATCCACCAGCAGCCCTTGCTGTCCTTTCTCACTCTCAACATGTGCTTACATCTGGGACATTAGATCAGGCTGACCTGGCTCCACAACACTACCCATAGCACCTCTCCTGATGCTGGTTTCGTACCAGAGCTGTGGCTTTTGATCCCAGAGTCCAGCAAATCCGCTTTCAGAATTATTGATATCTAGAATGAAGCAGTTTCACTTTAAGGCTTCACGGGTGATTTGCTGTGCTCTATAAATGTCTGATTGATTGATCATTAAAATGTCACTTAATTCTTAGTGGAGGTAGCTAAAGCAGATGGTATTGAGCATTTGGAACTCAATGAGCATGATACATTTAATTTCTCCAAGGAAGAGGAATTTACCTCAAACCAATTAAGGGTTTGCGCTCTTGATGGCTCGGTGAATGAATGCAACCTCTGCAGGAATCTGTGCTTGACATCATTGTAACAGGTTTGAATTCTTGCAAGTGCACTCAGCTTTTCAGCCTCTCAATATTGATAAAATTAGAACCATTGATTTGTGTAATAATAAATATCTCCTATTCAATGCCTAGATGGCTCTCAGGGTGGCCATGTGCTTTACAAATATAAGTTATAATACAAGATGGAAATACATAGTCCATTTATCTTCTGCTAGTGTGACACATCAGGCTTTGGAGCACTTTCCTGTCTATGCATTGTAGTGGGACAAACCTGATTGAACATTGATAATATGATTTGAGGCAAGCCCCTTGTAACTAGTGGCTCCTCTATAGGGGTGATAGGGCTCTGCCCCACTCATTAGAGAAATTGACATATAGGGGGAAATAGCATCTCACAACATTTTGAGCAATGGGCACCAGGAATCAAGTAGTGCACATGTGTGCACAGGATCAACAAAGAGGTATAGAGCCTATGCACAATTTAATGCAATAACAATGTGTGTGTCTGGCATGGATGCAGTTACTTGGAATCTTTCTCTAGTGCTTCAAATGACTCCTTGCTTTAGGACTGTAATTCTTTAACAACACATACTCAATATTATTTTAATGTAAAATAAATATAAACCCCCAAACACACAGATATCCCTTCTTCTTAACCTCCCTTCCTTATAGCTGAGCTACGCAACAAGTTATTTTACTGGTAAGGGAACCTGTGACCTGGGGGTCACACACAGATCACTGCAGCAGACACTTATAATCACAAGCTATCTCATTACAATTAAACTACATAGCATCCATGCAATAATTACCATGGCATGTGCTCAACCCACCTGGCTATTGCCAGTTTTTCTTGAGCACTTTATCCATAACACAATCAGGCCACAATTCTTGCATTGATTTGAATGGCTTCACAAATGTCAGCCTCACAGGATCTCTTAAATAAAAAAGTGAGGTGATACAGTTTCCTTATTCTTGAATGCTGGGTGGGCCACCATCCATGCTGAAGCAGCACATTCCAAATTCTGTTTTTCTCATCACCAATAACTTCCTGAACCATGGATTTGTTGCTGTGAAGCAAAAGAAAAATATAACTGACAGGCACAGTGTTTTTCCCAGGGTGTTATGAACATTTGACCATTCTCTTTCCCAACCACCATGCTTTACATCGCTATCGCAGAACAGAAAAATCAGCAAGGGTTGCCCCCTCCTAAATTGGGGCACGGTGACCACCACTGTGACCTGGCAGCCTGTGGCAGAAGTTCTGCCTGGGGCCAGCTAGCGCTCCACCAATGGAAACTCAGCCGTGTCTCTGCCTTTAAATGGAGTGGGAAAACTGAGAGTCTGGCAGGGCTAGAGGGCCACCGAATTATGGCAGTGCTCTGAATCTGTCAAACTGTTACTGGAGCCATACATTGGAAAATCTGGGGTTTTGGCACAGCATTAGAAATATCCAGACCGGTCTGTGTGGGGAGCGTGCCACATGACATTTCTTTTCTTGTTAGACCCTTCCATGCGCAGGACAACCGGGAGCCGTCCTGCGCCACAGTGCTCGTGTGTGCGGGGCGGCTCCCGGCCATCCTTGCACATGGCTCTTGAAATCCCTCTGGTGCGGGCACCAGAGGGCTTTCCTTCACCCCCCCCCAACAACCTCGGGAGCTGGAGAAGAGCTTCCCCAGCTCCCTAGGCTGTTTGTGTGGTTTCCCTGAAATGACGATCAGCGCGCACGTCGCGCTGACGTAATTTCAGTGAAACCGAAACTGAAATGAGCCCATAGGCTCATTTCAGTTTCACTTTCTACGTGCTCAGTGCTCAGGGGGCTTTCTCAGCCCCCTGAGCACGATGAAAGTCAGGTGAGGTATTGTTGGAAAGCGGAGAATCTCCCCTCTCCAATGGTACCCCTCCCTAGTGGTTCCCTGCTTGGGGATAACCCCAGAAGGGCGATCCCCAAGCAGGGATCCTCCCACTAGGCACCAGGGAGGGGGGAGCAGCCTCTTGGGCAAGGACCATTGCTCCCCCCAAAGTTAATTGGGGAAAATCAGTCTTTCTGCCCCCCCGGGGGCAGAAGGCCCACTAGATGCCAGGTATTTATTTTCAATTCAAGTTAGGGGTGGGGGCTGCCCCCAATCTGCCCCCCCCGGACAGAAAGCCCACTAGAAGCCAGGGAGTTTTTCTTAATGTAATTTAGGGGTGTGGGCTACCCAAGATGGGCATGCCAATGCCCCCCCCAGCAAAATGCCAGTCTTTCTGCCCCACCCTGGAGGCAGATGGTGGCAATAGCCCCTGATCTGCCCCTGAGTGGGCAGAAAGCACACTAGGCACCAGGGATTGTTTTTTTTATACGTAGAGGTGGGGGCTTCCGAAAATGGGCATGCCAATGCCCCACCCAAAAAAAACAATTGCCACAGCCTTTCTACCTCCCCGGGAGGCAGATGCGGGCAATAGTCCCTAATCTGCCCATGGGGAGGGGGGCAGAAAGTCCACTAGGCACCAAGGATTTTGTTGTTTTTTTTATACGTAGGGGTGAGGGCTGCAGAGAATGGGCATGCTAATGCCCCCACCACCAAAAAAGGCTTTCTGCCCCCCCAGAAGGCAGATCGGGGCAATAGCCCTTATGTGCCCCCCGCGGGGGTAGAAAGCCCACTAGGCACCAAGGATTTTTTTTTTTTTTTATACGTATGGGTGCGGGCTGCAGAGAATGGGCATGCTAATGCCCCAACCACCAAAAAAGGCTTTCTGGCCCCCCAGAAGGCAGATCGGGGCAATAGCCCTTATGTGCCCTTCCGCGGGGGCAGAAAGCCCACTAGGCACCAGGGATATGTTTATGGGCATGCCAGTGACAAGCCCCATAGGCAAGGGTCACTCCCTTTTTTTTTTAGCAGAAAACCTCTAGAAACCAGTGAGAGTTTGTGTGTGTGTAAACTGGAGTTTGGCTGACGGTCTGCGTGTACTGACCTTTGGCTGGCATTTTGCTGGCTGTGTGTGTGGACCTGCACTTGGCCAATGGTGTGGGTGGACTCACGCTTGATGACGGTGGGTGTAGATTGGCGCTTGCCTGGTGGTGTGCGTGGAGTGGTGCTTGGCTGGCGGTGTACGTGGACTGGGGCTTGGCTGGCTGTGTGCATGGATGGTGCTTGGCTGCAGGTCTGGAGTGGCCGTAGCGGGCACCGGATGTTTACCCGGTGGGCCAGAGGGGTGTGGGACGGTTTTCTGGCCGTGGCGGTGGTTTTTTCACTGGGAGCCGGTTTTGCAGCAATGCTGCAATATTGGGCCCCAGTAACAAAAGCGGGAGCAGTGCTTTTTACTAGCACGCCCCCATTGACCAGCAATCTGCCAGGGCTGGTTGATGTTCCCAGTCTGACCCTGCTTGGCTGGCAGAGTGCCTGGGTGGTGCTTGGCTGGCGGTGTGCGTGGATATTGCTTGGCTGACTGTGTGCATTGATAGCATTTGGCTGGCGGTGTACGTGGATGGTGCTTGGCTGGTGGTGTGCATGGATGACACTTGGCTTGCGGTGTGTGTGGATGGAGCTTGGCTGGCGGTGTGCGTGGATGGCGCTTGGCTAGTGGTGTGTGTGGATGGTGGTGTGCGTGTACTGACTCTTGGCTGGCGGTGTGGCTTGCATGGATCCCCAGCGTTTTCTTATCCAAAATCCCCTGCAAACCTCAAATTTACTTACAAAGTCACATTTTCCTCACATTTCTGTGTGGATAAGTTGAAGGATCACTGCACAGGCACAAATTTCCTACTACCCAGCATTCCCCTTGGTCTCCCGAGAAAAACGATACCTCACTTGTATGGGTGCCCAAAGTAGCGTCAGCCTAAAAACGTATAAACAAGCTGCCCTTTTGGACCCGCTTTTGGCCCCCCTCAATCTTTACAAGTTTTTGGCCCTTCAATGTCATAGGCACTTGGCCCATTCACACAAGTATGGTATAATTTTTATCGGGAGACTGAGGGGAACGCTGAGTGGTAGGAAATTTGTGCAGTGCAGTGATCCCACAACTTTCCTACACAGATATTAGAGGAAAATGTGCCTTTTTAGCTAAATTTGAAGTTTGCAGCGAATTTTTGGAAGGAAAATTTTGGGGGATCAATGCATGCCACACCTCCCTGGACTCCCACATGTGTCTAGTTTTCAGAAATGTCTGGGTTTTTATGTTCTCCTAGATGTCTGCAACCTGGGGACCAAAAACACAGGTGCCCAGCTACAAGGGGGTGCACCTGGGTTTTTGGCCCCGGCCTCGGTGGCCATCTAGGGAAACCTACCAAACCCACACATTTCTGAAAACTAGAAACCCTGGGGAGTCCAGGGAGGTATGGATTGCGTGGATCCACCAACGTTTCCCTACCCAGAATCCCATGCAAACCTCAAATTTAGCGGAAAAAAATCACATTTTCCTCAAATTTCTGTGTGGGAAAGTTATAGGATCACCAGGCTGACACAAATTTCCTACCACCCAGTGTTCCACCAGGTCTCTCGATAAAATTGGTACCTCACCTGTGTGGGTGGGCCAAGTTTGAGGTGTGCAAGGGATTCTAGGTAACAGAACCTAGTGAGAGCCACACAAGTCACCCCATCCTGGATTCCCCTGCAAAGTTTCCCAAGGTGCCGACTGAGCTCGGGTTCAAAATCCACAGCTAAGCACTTTGCAAAAAAAAAGGGCAGCTTTCACTGTAAAAATGTGGTGTGTCCATGTTGCGTTTTGGCCCGTTTCCTGTCGCGGGCACTAGGCCTACCCACACAAGTGAGGTACCATTTTTATCAGGAGACTTTTGGGAATGTGGGGTGGGTGGAAGTTTGTGGATCCACGCAGATTCCAGAACTTTCCATCACAGAAATGTGAGGAAAATGTGTTTTTTTTTTACAAAGTTTGAGGTTAGCAAGGGATTCTGGGTAACAGACCCTAGTGAGAGCCACGCAAGTCACACCATCCTGGATTCACCTGGGTGTCTAGTTTTCAAAAATGTACTTGTTTGCTAGGTTTCCCCAGGTGCCGGCTGAGCTAGGGTCCAAAATCCACAGCTAGGCACATTGCGAAAAAGGGTCAGTTTTCACTAGAAAAATGTGATATGTCCATGTTGCATTTCGGACCATTTCCTATCGCAGACACTAGGCCTACCCACACAAGTGAGGTACCAATTGTCGAGAGACTTAGGGGGACATAGAATTGTAGAGCAACTTTTATTACCTATTGACTTTCTATGCATTTCTGCCTTCCAAATGTAAGACAATGTGTAAAAAAGAAGTCAATTTGAAAAATTTCCTATAATTCACATGCTAGTAGGGGTACCCACAATTTCGGAGATGTGCAAATAGCTACTGCTTCTAAACTCTATATTTTGTTCCCATTTTGTAAATACATAGGTGTTCTTGATACCTATTTTCCACTCTTTATATTTTACCAAATGATTTGCTATATATCCAGTACACAATGAAAAACCATTGCAAGATGCAGCTCAGTTATTGGCTCTGTGTTCCTTAGGTTCTTGGTGAATCTACAAGTCCAATATATCCCCACAACCAGAAGGTGTTCAGCGGGTATAACTGTGTATTGCTTTAAAAAATCTGTCATACTTTGAAGAAGTTACAGGTGAAAACGTTGGCACAAATGGCTGTTTTTTTCAACTCATTTTCAATTTTTCTATAAAAAAAACCTTGAAGGATCTACCCAAATGACCTCTTGCTGATTTCAGACTTTTGTCTACTTTTCAGAAATGTAAAGCTTACTGGGATCTATTATTGCTGTCACACCCATTTCTACCACTAACTGGAAGGAGGTTGAAAGCACACAAAGTAGTACAAATAGACTATGTCCCAGTAAAATGCCAAAACTGTGAAAATATTTTTGGGATTCTGACAAACATCTGCCTGTCCCTGAAAGCTGGGAAGATGGTGATTTCAGCACCATAGCCCCTTTGTTGATACCATTTGCAGGGAAAAAACTAGACGCTTTCTTCTGCAGCACTTTTTCCCAATTTTTCCCCAAAACATTTTGCTGTATTTTGGCTAATTTCTGGGTCCCCTCTAGGGGAATCCACAAACCCTGGGTAACTTTAGAATCCTCAGGATGTTGGAAGAAAAGGATGCAAATTTGGCATGGATACCTTATGTGAACAAAAAGTTACAGGGGCCTAATCACGAACTACCCCAAATAGCCCCAAAAAAAAGCTTAGCACAGGGGGACGGGGGGGGGAGGGGGAGGCCTGGTAGCGAAAGGGTTAAAAGTATGTTCTTGAGAACACAACAATCACTGGGTGAGCCAGGTCACATCTTCTCGCTGTTTGGATAAATGTGGAGATCAAGTTAGCAGATATGTACATTTGTGGCACAGATGATGAAAAGGAGCAAGCAGCTTGAGGGGAGGTGAAAGGATGAAGTTGACAAATGGTACAGAAGGCTTCCATCATCCTGGCTGTAGACTTCAATCAATCAATCAACGAATCAGTATTTGGTAAGAGCTACTACTTACCTGCTAGGGTCTCAAGGCACTGGGGGAGAGGCTTCAAGCACTCTATACTGTTGCTGGGGATCACCCCCAGGTCACGTGATCCAACAGATTAAAGTCAGATGCATTGCTCTGCTTGGAAGTAGCTCTGAACTCTAGACCCAGTGTCAAGAAGAACACCCAGGAATAAGGGTGCGTCCAAAACCCCGGAGCGTGACTAACTGCTACTTTAATAATCGTGTACAATGCCATCACCAGGGCCACAAACTGCAACTGCTCTGCCTTATTCCAGGATAGGAGGGAATAAGTCTGACAGAACATTGGTGGTGGACCAATCAGAACAGACACTATTACGTCATTACGTTTCATTATCTCCCTTTAGAAGGATTTGGTTTGTGTTTCAGTCAAAGATGTTGTTTTTACTGTCACTGGTGTTGTGGTTAAGTTGCTCTCCCAATGGGAAATGCAATTTTTGAATCTTTAATACCTTTGTTGCTTCCTAATGTAACTGTGGAAAACTTTCCAAAAATATAGTTAACACTGTCAGTTCGATCTTAGAGATTCAATGACTGTCCGTGAAAGAGGGAAGAGTTACAGCGGTCCCAAAACTGAATTTCACAAAAAAGACCAAAAAGCCTTTTCTAGATAGTGATATAAGGACTGCATGGATTTGCACCAATCTTCGATGGGGTAAAGTGGCCACGTTCAACTTGCCATCTATTACTTGGTTTCATGAGCATCTTTCTTGTTATTTTTCCACATGACAAAATGCCAGGGACAGCTGATTCTCAGCAGATTGTGTGGCCAAAGTCCATATCATGCACCCAGGATTTGTGTGCATGATTAAATGATGTGCGTAGCTGGTTTTAGTGGTCAGGAGTGTGTAGCCAAAGGCTCTATGTTATGTTATAGCAGCTTATAAAGTGCAATGGTTACTCCATTACAGAGTGTCCCTGGGCTGAATTCCAATCATACTTATTGAGAGAGGAAGCGGTGAAAAACTAAAGGAGAAGGTTTTTCCTGAGCAGCCAAGTTTTACGCTGTTTCCTAAAGTTAGATTCTAAAGTCTCCACCGTTAGGTGCAGAGGTAGAGAATTCCACTGCTTGGCTGCCAGGTATCTCAAGGAGATACCCCCAAAGTGTTTTCTGTGAAATTTTGGAATGCAGACCAAGCCAGTTCCGTCCGATCTCAGACAGCGTGTAGGGTGGTAGGAGTGTATCATGGGGCGAAGATATTTCTGGCCCTTGCCCTGCAATATTCTGTGGACATAATACAAGGCGTTAAAGGATATCCTCTCCTCAATGGGAAGCCAGTGGAGAGTCTCCAGGGCATTACCAGTTGGAGAAAATCTGGGGATATTTAACAGCATCTGAGCTGCTGCTTTTTGAACCCGTTGGAGCATATATATGCTCTTCTTCGGTGCACCCAGATATAGAACGTTACAATTGTCCAATCTGGAGGTCATCAGAGCCTGGACCACAGTCTTTTTGGTAGCGTCTGTGATAAGCCCAAGATTTTTTTCAGCATTTTTAGAATCCCATAGTGAGGGCGGAATTCTGGTCAGAGAAAGAAAGTGTGGAGTCAAACCAGACTCCAAGGTTTTTCACTTTGTGTCTCGGGAGAGTTGGATGCCCTAGCATACGAGACCACCAACTCGATGACCAAATGGAAGGTTGTTTTCCTACCACTAAGATATCTGTTTTACTGGCATTAAGCCTGAGGCAGATGTGTTTCATCCAGTTTGCCATGTCCTCCAGGCAGAGCTTGAAATCTTCTGCCGCTTTGCCGTTGTCCTGGTCCAGCGTGAGGATCAGCTGTGTATCATCTGCATATGATACCGTCCGCACCCCATGTTTGTCCAACAGGTCTGCCAGTGGCCGCATGTAAAGGTTGAAAAGGATCGGGCTCAGATTAGTTTGAAAGGTGCGATCCTCCAAAAACTCACCAGCCAGCCGAGTACCATACCTCCTATCCCTGCCTGATGTAGTCTGTCAAGTAGCAACCCAGGAGAGACTGTGTCAGAAGCGGCACTTAGGTCAAGCATGATTAGAGCCGCCATTTGACCTTCATCAGCAATTTTACGTGTTTAGTCTGACGCATGAAGTAGTGCAGATTCGGTGCTAAAGTAGGGTCTGAATCCAGATTCTGTCTCATGGAGGAGGTCATATTCCTCTACAAACTGCATTAATTGCTGGTTGACAAACTCCTCTGCAATTTTAGCAAAGTAGGGTAATAGCAAGATAGGTCTTAAGTTTTCAGGTAGTAGTTGATCGAGGTTAGGCTTTTTGAGTAGAGGGATGATCATAGCATGCTTCCACTCTTTTGGGACCAAGCCCGTAGGGAACGACAAATTCAGAAGCTCCGTTAGCACCGGTGCAATAGCAGCAGTGCCTTGTTCCAGGATTGCTGGTGATGCGGGGTCTAAAGGGGAACCAGATTTGACTTTAAGCATAAGGCTGGACGTATCAGTCTCTGCAATAGGTTTCAGATTATGAAGCTTACCCGGGGCATCTGGCATTGTGCAAGGGGCGAAAGCCATTTTAAACATCCTTGCGCTCTCGGGGAAGGAAATATGAATGTTGCTCACTTTATCCAAAAAGGATAAAGCAATTTGGTCACAGCGGTCAGTAGATGGGGGGATTTTCGAGGTGATTCATTTTAAGGAAGTTAGAGACTTAATTACTTGTAAAAGTTCCCTGGTTGAGTTTTCAATTTGAAAGGCATAGTGATTTGCACGGGCATGTCTGAGATCTTTGTGGTACTTCTTTAACGCTGAAAGGTAAATAAGTTTATGCTGTACACTGTGCTCTTTGCGCCACGCGCATTCTAACTGTTTGCAAGATCTCTTAGTTTCTTGAAGGGCTTCTGAAAACCAGGGTGCAGAGGGTTTGGACCGTCTGCTGGTGACAGGTTTGAGTGGTGCTTAGGTATCTAAGGCATGATTGATCCACCCCTTAATCTGTATATGAGCCAATGAGTCGATCTATTGAATTTTTTTTTATATAATTCTTTTTATTAAGCATACATCGGTTCCAATAAACATTGCAGAGGGTTAGCCAAATCATACATTACAGTCGGTACAGGAGGAAATACGTCGGATTTCTACATGATAGAGGAATGTTACAGGGTGTGGGGGTCATTTTGTTCGTGACAATCAGGAGGCACACAGATCTCTCCCCGGTAGGTATTCCAGGGGCTCCATATCCGGGACCATTTTTTGGGGCACCCTCTTGCCAGGTAGACTGTTTTCTCCCGAAACATGCACCAGTCAAGGTTCTTCTCCCATGCTGCCAGTGTGGGTGATAGTGTGGCCCCCCATAGTTGAGCAATGTTGCGTTTTGCCAACATGAACCCCAGTGTAGCCCACCGAGTCTGATTTGTGTTGAGATCCGTAGGTTCCCACAAATTGAGGAGGCATCGTCTTGCCTCTGGGCGGAGGTGAACCTGTAGTACCGCATTAATAATGTCATGGATCTTGAGCCAGAAGGATATGATATGTTCGCACTCCCAAATTATGTTTATGAATGTCCCCACGTGACCACATCGCCGCCTACAGTTCCCACTATCTGACCATCCCATGTGTACCAAACGGGGTCCTGTCATATAAATTCTGTGGAGGATTTTAAGCTGGACCAGCCTCAAACGTGCCGGGATAGCGACCTCTCTGGGGGAAGACACCGCCATCTGCCAGTCCTCGTCATCCACCTCCACCCCATCCTGCGTCCATTTCTCACGGAGTGATTGAAGGGGACTCTCCATGTTGTTAATTAACTTTTTGTAAATCAGGGAGATGGTTTTCTCGGGAAGGTGGCCGTCTAATATTCTGTCCTCCAGCGGAGAGGCCTCTGGAGGGAAAGTCCCCTTAGGCAGCGAAGATTGCAGTGAGTGCAGGACCTGCAGGTAGCGGAAATACTCGGTGGCTGCCAGATCGTAGTCCGCCTGGAGCGTGTCAAAGGATTTGACCCCTCCAGCCTCCCAAAGGTCCCTAATGTGTGAGATACCGATAAGGTCCCATCTGTCAAAACCCTTCGATTTCCATAAGTCGCCCAATCTTTCGGAGTCCCAGAGTGGAGTGGCTAATGTCAGCGTGTTTTTCCATCCCAGTGAGGCGATAACATCATGCCAAATCTGGACAGAATGTTTGGTGGGGCCAGTCAAGGTGTATCGTCTGGGCCGTGCGTATAGCGCCCTGTTATAATTACCACCTGGGAGGAGCCATTTATCCATGGCGTATCCGGGATCGTCTGCACGGCCATACATGCCGTGGTTGATGGCTGCTAGGTGAGCCGCCCAGTAGTATTTCTTGATATCTGGGAGGCTAATACCGCCGTCATACCAATTCAGTGTTAGTTTGGTCAGGGCGATTCGAGGTTTTCCATCCCACAACAGGTCTCTGTAGGCCCTCAATTTCCTTAAAATATTTGGCGGGAACAGGATCCAGGGTGTTTTGCAAGGTGTACAGGAATCTAGGCAGGGACATCATTTTGAATAGGGCGGCTCTGCCCAGAAGGGAGAGGGGTAGCGACCTCCAGCCGGCAATATCGCTTTTAAGCTTACGAAGGGGGGAGAAGGTTTTGAGTATACCGGATTGCGGGATCTAGCGAAATGAAAATCCCCAGATATTTGAAGCCTGCCGTGTTGATTTGTATGGGGCAGTTCTTGGGAGGGACGGGTGGATCGCCCCACAGAGGAAACAAAAGCGACTTACTCCAGTTGATAGAGAATCCAGAGTAGCGACCGAATACCGCCAGGATATCTAAGACCACTATAAGGGATTTCCTAGGAGAGGCCAGGTAAAGCAACAGGTCGTCTGCGTAGAGGGAGATTCGGTCCTCCCAGCCGGGAGACCATTCTAATCCCCGTATCCTGGGATCTCTACGGATCCAGGCTGCCAAAGGCTCCAGGGCCAGGGCGAAGAGGAGAGGCGAAAGCGGGCAGCCCTGAAGGGTTCCCCGACTCAGATGGAAGGTAGCTGATAACTTATTGTTGACCACCACTTGGGCTAGGGGTTCGTTATACAGAAGTCGTACCCAGTTTATGTAGTTAGGGCCGAAACCCATTTTGGCCAATACTGCCCAAAGGTAAGGCCATTCAATAGTGTTGAATGCCAGTGGTTGCGTCCAGGGACGCGATCATTGCTGGCTCTCGGAGAGTATGTGCTCTAGCTACTACCCCATGGACTCGACGTAGATTCAGGGCCGTGTTCCTGTGCGGCATGAAGCCGGATTGGATCTGGGTGTACTAAGGCACTAATGACCTTGACCAAGCGATTGGCCAGGAGCTTGGCGCAGGATTTTTGGTTCGGCGTTTAGGAGGGAAATTGGCCGATAGGAACTGCAGTCTGTTCTGGGTTTCCTGTCTTTATGGATGGTAACTATGGTGGCTATCCTCTGTTCCCTGGGCAGCATTCCCGTCTCCAGTGATTCCTCAAACATAGATTTTAAGTAGGGGGAGAGTTTATCGGGTCGCAGCTTATAGAGCTCGATGGGGAGTCCATTGGGGCTGAGTGCCTTCCCCGATTTTAACGAACGGATCGATTGCGCTATCTCGTCTGGGGTCAAGTCGCTGTCCAGGAAGTCCCGATTTTCTAAGGAGAGGCGGGGGAGTTTGATGTCATGTAACAATTCCTGAGAGTCCTCCTCCGTATAGGGGGCCACTGTCGTATAGACCGTTTGGTAATGGCTGGCAAAGCTATCGACTATCTCTTGTGGATTCGCGACGGGTATGTCCCCTTTTACTCTAATCTCTGGCACCAGCCTACTCGCCCACTCCCGTTTATCCAGCCATGCTACAAGCCTCCCTGCTTTGTCGCCCAGGTCGGAGAGTCTACCCAGCCGCTCCCTCCCCAGGTTTTTGGCTTTGTCTGTGACTAAGGCCTTATAGCTGTGCTGCTTCAGGCTCAGGAGGTGAAGCTTCTCTGGTGTCACCCCAGACTCCAGGTCACTCTCCAATCTATCGATTTCAGCCTCGATGTCCAAAACTTCTTTCTGCTTTTCTTTCTTTGCACCCGAGATCAGCGATAGCGCCTGTCCCCGGATTACAGTCTTAAATGCTTCCCATAGGGACTTGGATGAGGACACCGTCCCCTCGTTATCTAAGAAATAATTATCCATGGCTGCAATAAGGGCTGCGCGGATTTTGGGGTTGTGGAGGTACCAGGGATTGATTGGGGCTAGTCTTCCTACTTTGTTCTGATGGAGGACCATGCGGAGCCATATCGGTGAGTGATCGGAGATGCCTCTCGCGAGATGTTTGATTTCGTGTATGAGGGATGCTTGTGCGGCTGGCAGTAAACAGTAGTCTAGGCGGGAAAGGGTATGGTGTGCCCCAGAGTGAAAGGTGTGCTGTATCTGGTCCGGATGGTAAGTTCTCCAACCATCAACTAGCCCCATAGTTTCTAGGAAGTCAGGTAGCCAGCGGGAAGCGGACCCCACCTCACGCGGGGGATGGCGGTCCAGGGTGCCCGAGACCACCGCATTGAAGTCCCCTCCGAGGACCACAAGGCCGTCTGGAATGGAGAGGAGGACCCTACCCAGGTCCGCAAAGGTGGTGCCCTGTAGGCCTGGTGGAACATAGATGGACATGAGAGAGATAAGACGGCCCTCCCAAGTTCCCGTAATACCAATGTATCTGCCCCGGTCGTCCGCCCATGTGGAACTTATAGCTAGGGGGAGTGTGTTTTTCATCATAATGCCCACCCCTCTGGAGCCAGAAGTGAACCCCGCGTGTGCTACCATTTTGTATCCTCCCCTATGCATTGCTTTACACAGATTACCAACTAGGTGCGTCTCCTGGAGCAGGACAACATCTGGAGATCGCTGTTTCAGGTACTGGAGAACTATACTCCGCTTAATCTTGTCCCCAAGCCCGTTGACATTCCAACTTAATACCTTAATTGTCCCGTCCCCCATCACATCTGTCGTACAACTTGATAGACTCTGAAATGCCAGGAGGAACAAAGTCGACACCCCCTCTGTTGAAGAAACCATAATTAACACCGATGCAAAATTTCCAACAAATTATAAACAAAAATTCCCCCACCCAACAACCCCCTCCCTGCTGCTCCTGCACTCTGGGCGTAGAACTGCCCATTTCAAACTTGCAGAGTGCCTGTCGCCCTAGCAAAAACTAAAGGTAGAAAAAAATAGGGGTGTGGCTGTCCGTATCTCTGTCCCCTGTAAAAATTAAAGTCTGTAACCCCAAGGAAAAGACACACCTCAAGGGTTGGAGTTTAAACAGTCACGAAGAAGTCCCTCCAGGTCAACTGCACAGCCGCCCAGTGTTCAACCTAGATTGGTTAAGGGCCAAAATGTCCCAGTGACATCCACTCTCCACCACCATGTCTCATCCTGTAGGGGACAGCGAAGTCTCCTCTCTGGGATGGCTATCCGGTGGGCCCGGGATCTTCCTGCTTTCAATCCAGTCCGCGGCCTCTTCAGGGTGCTCGAAAACCACGTCCGCTCCTCCGCCTCGACCCGCAAACGTGCCGGAAACAACATGGAGTACCTCAGGCCCCGCTCTCGGAGCTCCTCTTCACCACAAGGAAGGTGCGCCTCATCTTTTGCACCCTCTGAGTGAAGTCTGGAAAGAAGGTGATGTCTGCGTTTTCATAGTGGAGTGGAGCTCCTGTCCTAGCATTTTGGAGAATTACATCCCTGTCCCGGAAGTTCAACACTCTCGCCAGCATAGGGCGCGGAGGAGCCCCGGGTTTCGGACGCCCCCGGTACCCTGTGAGCCCTCTCAATAACAAAAATCGGCTGAGGCCCTTGGGTTGGAGGTATTTTAGGATAAGGTCTTCCACGAAGAGGTCCGGAGATTGCCCCTCCGCCCGTTCCGGAACTCCCAGAATGCGTAGGTTGTTGCGGCGTAGGCGCCCTTCATAATCATCCAGTTTCATTTCCGTGAATTTACGGAAATTCTGTAGGTCCAAGACCTTCCCCTGAAGCTGTGTGACGTCTCCCGTCAGGCTGGTCGTAGCGATTTCCACCTGTTTGACCTTTTCCTTAAATGTGGCTAGGTCTGCTCTTATTAGGTTCACGTCAATTGCGATAGTGTCCATTTTATGTTCAAGAGAGGTCCTGACGCTTGTGATGGCCTCCATGACGTCTTTGAGGGAGAGTTCTCGCTCCTCTTCTTCTGGGTCCCCCAGGGGTGTACCTCTGGATTGACGGCCCTGCAGCATGTCTTTGGGCATTGTGTATCGATCGAGTTTATTGGTCTGTGTTGGTTTGGACCCTCTCGCTCCTGGGGGCTTACTTTTCTCCATTGTGTCCGCTCCGCCGCACAAAGGGCTTGTGGTGGATTTAAACGAGGCGTCTATGGCCCCGGTAGTCAGGGGGTGCTGACTGGTAATGTGTCCGGCCAGTGGTCTCATCGGTGTAGGCGGGGGGGGCCCCACGCCTGTAGGATCTCGGTATGTGGTCCACGCGCACCCAGATCACTTTATGGTCGGCGCGCTGATCCAGGAGGTATCATATGGGGGAGCCCAGCACCCGCTTCACCCTGCCAGCTATTGCAAAGGCCCACTGGTGATAGACGCAGGGCCGGCCGGCACAAACACTCTCCCCGTCTCTTCGACTGGGCGGCTGGGCTGTGGCTATGAGCCCCCGGCGCCACCTCACAGTATGCCAGTGAGGGGGGGAACAGGACCCGCAGCTGATTACGGCCACTTCAGCGATGATTTCACCTCGGGGACACCGCCCCAAGACACTCGGGCCCCCCGCCTCACCTCCAGGTCACGCCGCAGTGCTCCGATCCTGCCTCGCGGAGCAATGGCGTCTCAGGCCTCCGAGTCGATCCTCGGGATGGTGAGGGCTGCTGCAGGTGCTTCTTGCCTGGACCGCTTGATGCCCACTCCGCCGATGCCGCCGCTGAGAGCGGGTGAATCCCAGGGCCCTCGCCAGGCTCGTGGCTACGGCCGGGAAAGGCGGCTCCGCCCCTCACCGCCGCGGTCTCACCGGCACTGTGCTCCCCGGCCTCAGCGCTGCGGATAGGCCCCACTCCGTTTGCTCCGGTTTCTCGGGGCACAAACGTTTGCTGGTTTCGGGGTCCGAGGGAATCCCCTCCGGTATACCTCCGGTGTCTTTTCTCCTCCTCGGGGGAGCGGATCAGTGTGGCGGATAGGCGTGTGGGGACAGGGTTTACGGAGCTACAGCGTTAGGCGGCCATTACGCTTCGGTGCTTAGCCACGCCCCGATCTATTGAATTTTAAGACCCGTGTAAAGGAAGTTGGGGTGATCCGGGCCCATTTACGCGAGCTGTATTTTTGGGACAGTGCCATTAGCTGAGGGGGCTCCTTGGACCCAAAAGGGATCACATAGTGGTCTATGAACACAAGGATTTGGTGGAAGGCATTGCCACAGTACAGGCCCTGCACCCAGCATCTGTTGTGCATGGTTAAACAATGTAGGCAGCTGGTTCAGGTGGTCAGGGGGCTGGAAACAGGGTGTAGTGAAAGGTTTAATGAACACAAGAAGTTGGTGGAAAGCCTGGCCAAAGTCGAAGCCCTGCAACATGAGCCTACTGCACACGGTTGAACACCATGCCATTGACACCAGGGTATGGAAGTTAGGTGCAGAGAATTGCCTTTGCTTATATCCCGCTGTGTACATCCAACGGGCATGCACATCTGTTCTTTCCTTTGGCAAGTGACTAAAATAATTAAAATCACACAAATAAATTCAAAATATTACAGAACTGTTTTTGTTATGTACACACTCTTCAGACCCTGAAGTAGTGGAATATTTCCTAAAAGCTTTAAAACTGTTGCCATTTTCTTTGGAAACTTATCTTTATGGAACACTTTGCTTTTTTGAGGCCTGTAAAGCATAGTACACAGCTATCCGTGTACAACCAACAGCCGGCAGCTTAGGTTAAGAATAGCATAATTGACACAGCCGTTTGCCTACAACCCGAAGGCCGGCAGCGTTTGACAGGCATTTTTAAGGACAGAAGAAGAAAAATCAACAAACTTCCCCTCCCTCTCTCAACCGCCCCTACCCATTGCTCCTCCATACCGGTTGTCTAACACACAAGCTAATAGTCCAGGATCCGGGATAGGGAAACACCCAGAAAAGCGTAGGGGGGTTAGTGGCTTAGGTAGCATCGTGGCTCTCATGAGGGATCAGGCGTAGGAGCTGCAGATAAGTCGGACATGTGAGCTCCCTAAACTCCCTAAACTTGGAGGAAAAGATTTGGATGAAGGGGTGTCCAGAGGGCTGAATAGGTGTCGGCCTTAGAGTCGGCAGTCAAGGATAAATGTTCCATGCCCAGCATGTACCATAGCTTGTGCAGCCATGAAACATGATCTGGAATTTTCTTCATACCCCAGAGTGCCAAAATCACTTACTGCGCTGCCCCCAATGCCAGGGTTATTTGTCTGCCATGCTTGGAATGCAACTGGTAGGTCAAGGGATTCAGTAAACCTAAGATAGTGTATGTGGGGAATCTAGGTATGGAGGTATAAAACAAAACACTATGTATATCATCCAGGACCTGTGTCCAGAAGCGGGAGAGTTTAGGGCAGTGCCACAGAATGTGAAGGAGAGAGCCAGTCTGCCTACACTCGCTCCAGCATTCTCTGGAACGTCCTAGATTCCAATTGTGTAAACATGCCAGAGTGAGGTACCAGTACGTGGCAATCTTGTAAGTCTTCTCAGTACTAGCTATGTTGTGGGCCGTGTGGCGCACCCCATTCTTTGTGCAACTTCACCTCCCAGCGTATCTGCTCCTTGGATTTTGTCGTTTGTGTGCCTTTAGAAAGGAAGGAGTACAGTTCGGCTATCAGATGTTTGTCATCTGTCTTACAGATCAGCCACTGTTCGAAAATGGTCAAGGGCCCAGAGGCAGGGGGCCTCTCGGCCCATGACCATTTTCGAACAATATGTATGCGGACGACATCACCCAGTGCTTTAGTTGTAGGTAAGTAGGGTAATTTGTTGGGAGTAGGGAGTAACCTCTCTTCAACTGCTCAAATGGAATGATCCCATCATGGTCGAAAAGGGAACCTATACGCCTACATTCCCCCTCACTCAAGCGTCTGAAAGCATTGATATCTTGACCCGGGGGGAAATCTGGATTGTGAAGAATGGACGTAATTGGAGAGGGGAACGTAGTGAGACCCGATGAGAGAGCAACACTGTTCCTTACTGTGAGAGGCTGGCTTAGTATATGATGCTCACTTATGTAAGTGTAGCACCCTGCACTAATCCAGACAACCCTTATGGTGATTTTAGTGGTTTAGACGACCTTAGAAAGGCCCTCTAAGTGGTAGCTGTGGAGAGCGGCCTTCAGGCATAGTCTAGGTGGAGTGTGAAGCAGCTCGGTTTACCAGTATCCAATCTTTAGCATAGACTAAGTGAAAAAGAATCACACAGTGTACTTATAAAAATAGATATTTATTACAATCACGAACTAACACTATACAATATCTCCTACCCATAGATAATATACTGACAATGCACACAATAATAAAAAATAGAACAATCACCAGCACCAATACAAAGTGGTCCTCGGGGGGAGACCAAACCATATACGAAATTAGTGGAATGCGAACCCCAACAGTAGATGAGACTTCACCCAATAGTTGTAGGGAGTCGGGGACCCAAGATACCACCCCAGATGAAAGTCTAGGTGTCCCACGATAGTCGTAGGCCAAGAAGATAAACAACCACATACTCAATACTACTCAGGGTACGTTGAGGTTGCAGTCATGAAGAGGAAAAGACCCTTCCCAGTGGACTTCGAAAAGACCCCGTGGAAGACAGAGAGTTGAGGAGTAACCCCACCCGTGGAAACCCTCGGAATCGGGATACCTACAACTACTGTCGAGCACAATCGAGGACTTCAGGATGAGACCGCTGTTGCAGAAGGATGAAAGAGTCTGTTGGAACCCGGGCACGGGTTCGTGTCGAAAAGTACCTGAAAGCAGAGGGGTCAGAGTCTGTGCCACACTGGAATGTCCAGCTGGCACAGAAGATGAAGGCCACTTGAGTTTAATGAAACAGGTTAGATGAAGAGCCTTCAAGTATGGGTACACCGAATCGATAGCTCTGCCCGAGCCACAGGGATGCTGAAGACAACACAATCGGTCCGACCAACCAACCGCTTCGGCACGGGTCAGTTATAGCGGGGACAGACTTGTCCACAGAAACTTTCGATGCGTCCGACTCTGTTGGCACGAGTCGGTCGTGGTAACCGTTGTGGTCACCGGGTGATGAAGCAATGCAGCAGCACGGTGCACAGGGGTTTGGTTACAGGGCGTTCTATGAAGGATACTGGCCTCAACTCGACGAGAGGACAGCTCAGGCCTCGAGGGAACGCAGATCCACCACCTGTGTTGTAGAGCCTTGTGGAGTCCGTTGGAGCCCAGGTTCAGAAAGCCAGTCGATCGTGTTGTGGCGCCGGCGGATGCAGGGGAGTGACTCCTTCACTCCAAGGGAGATTGCTTTGGATGTCTTTAGATGTCCACAGGCCCAGGATGGAACCTGTATGGAGCACGGACACTGATGGTGCAGCGGGTTTGCAGGGCGACGAGGTCAGGAGTTGATAGTCTTCTCCGTTCCAATCTCGGTCCCAAAGCAAAGGACGATGCGATCAGTTCGCACGATCAGCACAACTCGGCCAGGAGTTCCAGACGGTCAAAGAAGAAGTGAAGTTGGATCTGAATCAAATCCCATGACGAATCTAGAGTCCCACCCACAGGTAAGCCCTTAAGTACCCTCAGGAGTGGGTTGGGAAGATTCAGGGGCCCCTCCCAGAGAAGGAGCTGGACAGTGGGGAGGATACTCCCATGTCCTTTGTCCAGTTTTGCACCACAGCGGGAGCCAACGGCTCCTTGAACTGGTTTATGCAAGGAGGGCACCAAATGTGCCCTTCCAGAAGACTATGTGGCGCTGGCAAGCGCCCCCACCCTGGCCCAATTCACAAAATCCTGTCTGGGAGGTGGTTACACCAACCTGTGACAGGAAAACTATTGTTTCGGCACAGCAACAGGAGGGCAGAATTGTGTCTATGGTCAGCAGCAGCCCTAGGTTGCTGTCAGGCTCTGTAAGATCAGTCCCGGAAGCTTGGAGGGCCTCCCGGAGGGGCCCTACCATGGATGGAATCATACCTCCAACACTGGATATGGTGTTGGGGTATAATTCCAACATGTTTGATACCAAACATGCCCAGGTTCGTTCCAACCAGTTTAGAGATGGTCCTCGCGTAATGACGCATGGCTTCTCTATACGGTAATGGCTGATTCACTTAAAAAGTCTGGAGAATGGACTCCAGGGTTTGTAGGGGTGATCTGCTCATGCAGGGCCACCCTCACACTCAGAACCCTGCCTTTGGTACTGATAGGCCTGCTAAAGAGGAGACTTATACGTCTCAAGTGCAGTGAGTTTGAGATATAACGAAACTTATATCTCTCGTGAGTGGTGCACGCACCGACTCACACAGGCTGCAATGGCAGGCCAGTAGTGGTAGTTTGGAGGGTCCCTCATGGGTGGCATGACACATGCTGCAGCCCATAGGGGACCCCTGGGGCACCCATGCCCTAGGTGCCTTAGTACCATATACTAGGGACTTACCAGGATGCCCAAGTAGCCAAATAGGAATGTACCCAGGTGCTTATCATAACCAATTTAGGGAGGAAGCACAGTGACTGGGGGCCTGATTATCTGAATTCCAGCCAGACTAGACAGAAAACAGTTGAACACCAGAAAAAAGTGGGTGTAACCATGAACGCAGATCCTACTTTCCTACACTTACTTTAAGTGTTGAGGCCATCACCGGTGAGGAGTATAAGCCCATTGAGTTGTGTTTGTGAAGAAGCAAGACTTCCTTTCAGATGTTGGTGCCAGCTACAGCTTGGTCCATGAAAGATCAGTGCATCTCCGAAGGGCAGCAGCTCCATTCCACAAGATATCTAAGATGAGTGGCTTGATAGTAGCGGATAATGGCGGGAAGGCCCAATCCACCCTCTCGCCTCTGACAGCATAGCCAAGCGGGGCTAAGATGCGGTTTCTTGTTATCCCAAATAAAACTATTAATAGTACGTTGTAGAGCGCAGAGGGTGTTAGGCGGGGGGGCAGGTGGAGTGCTTTAAAGAGGAAAAGTATGCGTGGGAGGACCGTCAGGTTTACCGCCGCTATGCGACCCGACCATACAACTGAAGGCGGCCCCAAGATGACAGGGAATTACTTGTCTGGGAGAGAAGAGTGTCATAATTTAAAGCTAAAGTATGAGGCAAAGTTTTTGCCACCTGAATTCCCAAATAGTTGATGGATTTTTCAGTCCAGACAAACTTAAATCAAGAGCGGAGTATAGTTTTGTGCGTGTGTGTGTGACCAATAAGTTAAAGATATAGGATTTTTGAAGGTTGACCTTGAAGCCGGAGGTCTCACCAAAGAGCTGCAGTTCTTTCAAGAGTGGAGGTAGCAAAGTCAATGGGTTGGACAGCGAGAGAATGGCATCATTTGCATAGAGGCTAATAAGGTGTCGCTCAGAACCTAAAGGGATCCCGGAAAAATGTGGATGGCCTCTCAGCTGTTGCGCCATTGGCTCCATATAAAGAGCGAAGAGAAGGAGCAACCTTGACGGGTACCGCGGAGAATGGGAAACGTGGAGGATTACTCACCATTGACTCACACAAAGGCATTGGGAACTCCATATATACACTACCGACCCAATGGTGGAAGGTGACATCGAAGAAATATGCTTTAAGAGTGGGGAAAAGATAAGCCAATTGAGGCGATCGAATGCTTTCTCTGCATCTATAGAATGAAAAAGCTCTTCCTTTTCTGACCTTGCTGTTTTATCTGTGAGGTATAAAAGGCATTTGGTGTTGTTGCCACATTGCCTTGTTGGTTTGAAACCGGCCTGATCCGGATCCACCAGTCCTCGTATGAGAGGGTTCAGACGCTGTGCCAATATCCCTGAGAAGGGAGATGGGCCTATATGAGCCGCATAGCGCAGGGTCCTTGCCAGGCTTAGGGATGATTGGGATGGCCGCCTCCAGCATAGAATCAGTCAGAGATCCTGTGTCCACGAATGAATTGTACAGCCTCGTCAAAAGGGGTGCCAGCTCATGACAAAAGGTTTTATAAAATTGGGCTGTGAAAGCCTCTGGGCCCGGCGATTTCGAAGTCTTCAAGCAGGAAATAGCTCAAATCAGTTCATCCATGAGTATAGGCTGGTCGAGTGCGTTTGCCTCAGCCGGCGGTAGTGGAGCCATGGTCATGTTCTGTACGTAGCGGGAGAGGTCCCCAGTATGATTTTCAGTGGAGGCATATAGAGAACCATAAAAGGCTTGAAAGGCCGAGGCTATCTCAATGGCAGTGCATAGCTCTCCAGAAGAGGCGGTGCCTTTCAACCAGTCCCCGCATAAGATGGTTCAGACGCTGTGCCAATATCCCTGTGAAGAGCTTGTCATCTATGTTGAGAAGGGAGATGGGCCTATATAAGCCGCATAGTGCAGGGTCCTTGCCTGGCTTAAGGATGACTGGATGGCCACCTCCAGCATCGAATCAGTCAAAGATACTGTGTCAACGAATGAATTGTACAGCCTCGTCAAAAAAGGCGCCAGCTCGTAATAAAAGGTTTTATAAAAAAGGGCTGGGAAACCATCCGGGCCCTGCGATTTCTAAGTCTTCAAGCGGGAAATAGCTGAAATCACTTCGTCCACATGTATAGGCTGTTCCAGGGCGTTTGCCTCAGCAGGGGGTAGAGTAGTCAAGGTCAAGTTCTGTAAGTTGTGCGAGGGTTCCGCAGTATGATTCTCAGTGGAGGAATATAGAGATCCATAAAAGGCCTGGAAGGCCGCGGCTATCTCAATGGCAGTGTATACCTCTCCAGAGGAAGCAGTGCCTATCATCTTCACTGATTTAGAATGGATTTTACTATGGAGGCCAAATCGGCTGCTACCCAAATAAAATTTGTGCCTAAAGCGTAAAAGCGTGTACTCTGCCCTGTCAAGATCCAAGCGTTGGAGAAGGAGCCTTGTTTTTTTGAGGTCCCGCCAGACCCTAGGGGCCCCGTGCACTTGTATATCGCCTCCAATTCAATTACCGACTTCTCTAGTTGCTTTCGCTTATCCTGACGCTTGCGATTCTCATCTGCGGAGATAGCTATAAATTCACCTCTCACCACCAGCTTCGATGCTTCCCATATCGATGACAAAGAGACCTCTGCATTGTCATTCACGGGGTGATAGTCTCTCAATGTTTTCCTTAGGGCTGCCACCATGGTGTGTTACTGCAAGAGGGAGTCTCTTAAGCTCCAGCGATGTGATGTGAGCCGAGACCCATCTAGACAGAGAGCCACTGTTAGCGGGACGTGGTCAGACAGGGACCGGTGAGTGATTGTGGCTCCTGTAACGTGGGCTAACAAGGCTGCGGATGCCAAGAAGTAATCAATACAGGCGTACTTCTTGTGTGCTGCAGAGAAAAATATATCTCTGGAAGAGGGTTATGGTGGTGCCAGCCATCAGTCAGACCGCAGTCCAGCATCCATCTTAGGCCTGAAGAGGAGAAAGCCCCCGCTTGATTAGAATGCTGAGAAATCCAAATGTGGGTCTATCACCAGGTTTAGGTCGCCCCCCCGTCAATATAGCGGCATCTGGGGTGGCAAAGGGTGCCGTCATGGAATTGACAACAAAAGGCTCCTGACGTTCATTCGAAGCGTAGATGTTCACCAAAATAAAGCAACAGAAGCCTATTTTATTTCAAATTCTGTTCATTTAATTTTTCTTTTAGATTGATACAGAAATGCAGTACACATGCAACAGTTGTCAAATGTAAGCCAAGAGTTACAGATCTCACATGTAAGTTACAGCTTGTTCACGAGGTCTGTGGCATAGAAAACTTATAAATCGTTACAATCATATCTTGTTGCATTTAGTATTCTACGACTTTCCGTCAATCCACCCTCTGAAGAGAGTAACATGAAAAGGAAACTTAACATACCTAAACAGAAGCCTATTTTAAGTCTGATCACTAGCAGATGACCCTTGACTTCCCCAAGAGTGGATAGAGCTTCCCCCTGAGACCCCTGGAAGAAAAGGAACGCTACGTTGTTCTTTTTGGACGGTCCCAAGGACCATATTTGGTGAGGGAACCAGCTGGATTGCATTCTAGCAGTGTCATTTGCTAATAAGTGAGTTTATTGTAAGAGGCATATGTTGCAGCTCGACTAATTCAACAACGAGAGCATCGCAGCCCGCTTCACTGGATTGTTCAGGCCCCGGACATTAAAGCTAAGGACCTGGTGGTCATAGAATTGAGACAAAAGCAGGGAGAGCTATATAACGTTCCGGATCATTGAATGTCCTGTGTAGAGTAGGGGACCTCATTGAAGTTGGGAGGCTGGGACATGGGTGCGCAGGGCAGCAGCGCAGCAGGCATGCAAAGGAGCCGGAGGAAAAGGAAACGAAACCCGCAAACAATAAAAAGCCCTGAAACCAAAAGAAGAAAAACAAAAAACACAATAACAATGACAACAGTTCATCATAGTGGGTTACATCTCGCGGAACATGAGCCACTGTGCCAGTTGAACGAAGAGCTCCAGCCCTCCGAAGAAGCAGGGGTTCCAAAAAGTAAGGTCCTGGAAGATGGTAGAGTACCATGGTAAAGTGCACCCTGTACTCCCCGCTATAAAGCAACCTCCCTGCCTGAATGCATTGTATGTTGCTTATGTAGGATCATGCACTTTGTTATTCTCTTTGATGTTCTAAGCCCTCACAAAGTGTCTTCAGTATAGATTGTCTCTCCTCCGTAGAGGTGAGGTCTGGTCTAGATCCGGTAGTAGAGCCCTTGGCTTGCTGCCATCTTGGTCTTGTGCAAGCCGTGTTCTTTTGCGAGCCTCCAAGCTGAACCTACATGGCAGGATCCGTGATGCCCAAGATGCTGCAGGCCTCCTTGAGAGACCATAGTTGATGCTGTTTCTCATCATAGTGGAATCTAATTTAGAAGGGGTGACCCCAGGAGTAGGAGATGCCTAGTTTGCATAAGTGAGCTGTTATGGGCCAGAAGTATTGTCGCTTCCGGAGCATGAAATCTGACAGATCTTGATAAAGTACTGACGAGTGACCTCTGAATTGAATCAGGTGGAGCTCCAGGGTCTTGTGAAGGATATTTTCTTTTGCTTGGAAGTCGTGGACGCAGATGAGTATGTCAGCGGGGGTGCGTTGTCTGACCTAGGCGCGCGCACACGATGCACTCGGTCCAGTTTGAGGTCTGCACCTTACGGGAGTCCAAGGATATGGCCAAAAAGGGCCCCTACATATTCCTTGAGGTCAGATCCCTCCACCTGTGACAGGACTCCCCTGATGCGAATATTATTTCTCTGTGGCCGGTTCTCCAGGTCCTCAGTGTGGGCCTGCAGGTCGACGTGTTTTTCCTCCAGGCATAGGACCTCTTGTTGATGACATTCTGTTTCCTCGTTCCATGTGGTTTCATGGTCCTCAATTGCTGAGACCCTACCGCCCACTTCTTCTAGGTCACGCCAGACTTCCAGGAGGTCAGAGGAGAGCTCCGCTTTCATGACCTGCAAATCTTCATGGAGGGTCGAGAAAAGAGTCTCCAAGAAGGAGGTGGTCACCGGGCCATCCATATCCACTTTGTCTTGCGGGGAGACAACATCCGCCATGGGTGATTTGTTGCCTCCTACTGGCCCAGTGGACGTCGTCATTAGGTCTTGGATGGACCGTTCCTTTTTGCCCTTGGTTGTTGGCATGGAGAGTGTCCCTGTACAGTGGAGTTGGGGGCTGCCTCTTAGTTAGGAATGCCGTCAGGTTGACAAGTGGCCCAGGTGGCAGCCAAAGGAAATGTCATTTCCATCAGGGAGGAACCAAAGGGCCCAGAACAACCCAGATCAAAGCAAGAAGGAAGCCACGATGGACTGCGGGTCCCCCTCTAATGGTGCAGGCATTCAGGTATGCATTTGAAGCAGCAAGAAATTGGAGTCCACTCCCAACTGGGGGGATGCGTGGAGGCACCGTGGCAGGGAAACTACACAGGAGAAACACCCACCCCAACATGATGGCCAGTTATGCCACTATGTCTCTGTGGAGCTCAGGGTCTGCCTAAGGCGGCCAGTATTGGCAAACAGGAGTCCCATAGGTCAAGCGTCCCTCCGCAAATCACTCCAGCATAGTACAAGAGGGCCGGTGCAGTAGAATGTGGCAAGCGGTCCAAATGCAGGGAGAGCCAAAGGGGTTGCCAGGGCAGAGCCGGGTTGACCCGCGACTATCCGCGTCCAGACCAGGCAGCTAAGAGAGTCTCCGGTTGGGTCTTCATCTCTACCGCACCACCAACGGGAGCCCATGGGGAGGAAAAAGGGCACTCAGGAGGCCCCGTCAGCCAGACCCCCTGGCAGACTAATTAAAGCTGTGGTAGGGTCCGACCCAGGACCCTAGGACCACGTTGTCTTCCCCCGCACTGGGCCTCCGTGTCTCCCTGCTACCCAGACCCGCGGGTCTAGGCCAGTCACTTTCTCAAGGGATCAGATCTCTACAGGGCCCCCATTAACTCAAAACAAAAGCAGGGCAGGAAAGGCGGGGTACGTCACCTTGTGCTCAGCCCCTTGTCCCCAGAAAGCAGCAGGAATGCCTCACCAGATCCTACCATGGATCACTGCGGCCGTGCCAGAGCTCAGGCAGTCCTCGCAGTGCTTCTCTGTAGATTGTGTTCCTCAGCTGGGCGAACCTGAGGAGGCACTGGCCGGCAGCACCGCCCTCTGCACCCAGCTGCTCCAAGGTTGTGTCGTTTACCTCTGCCCTGTGCGGAGTGCGGGGCAAGCACCAAAGTAAATGGCGGCCGCCATCTTGCAGGCGCGGCCACTGTACATCTCTCCTGTGCCTCGTTTCCACACATCTGTCCACGGCAGCAGGGGAGGTGCAGGGATCCGCTGGACCCCAGCCATGATACTGGATCCCCGGAATCTCAGGGGGCGATCTTCCGAGACAGGCAGGGAGGCCTCTATGAAGGCTAAATGCTTGCTGGGGACGTAGAGACCATAAAAGATGTCTCATTTGTCCACCATCCTAGCCACGCCCCCCTGAAACTTATCTTTAAAAATGCACTGTTTGGCTTCATGTTTTATTATTTTCTTTGAAGGGGTATTTGTGCCACATCAGTTTGAAAGTTTGCAAGCCACCAATGCAACAGTGACCTCAGAAGGATGGAGTGCTGAGTATGCCACGTCAGGATTCAAACCTA
Source organism: Calotriton arnoldi (assembly GCA_963921515.1). Classification (NCBI taxonomy): domain Eukaryota; kingdom Metazoa; phylum Chordata; class Amphibia; order Caudata; family Salamandridae; genus Calotriton; species Calotriton arnoldi. The sequence goes on along the minus strand of CAWUFW010019139.1, from coordinate 24,654 downwards.
TGACCCTGAGATTACTGAAGAGGTCAGGGGTGACGGCTACTCAATTAGCTAGCTTGGCTGCAAAGGGCACATCATTAAAACCGTAGCTTCTACCACAACATTCAATGTGTGTTTTGTTATCCTTTTCAATGCCAATGTGCCTACAGGTTGGTGCCACCAGAAGGCATATGGGACTGGTGTAGCCAGTGAGGCCAGCCCTAAATTTGCTTACCTTACAGAGGCAGCGGACTGTCTGAAATATCCAGAGGACCCTTAAGCTGATCCTCCTGTGAATGTGCCCCCACGGTGTGTGCCCAGGAGTGAAGGAGAGGCCATGCCAACCCCCGGGTGTTTCTTCTATGAAAGGCCCGTTGGCAAGGTCTTTCATATAGGAAAGACAGTCGATGAACAGTGAGACAAGGTTCAAGTGAACTGACAAGTCTCCTGACAGCAGATAAGAAGCCAGCGTCTGCTGCCAAAGGTCGGCAACGATGGAAGATAGCCCATGACAATAGCACCTTGTCAGATGCCCTTTTTCAAGAGAGAAGGTTTTATTATCTTTTTTTTAAAACCATCCAGTCTGGACGTGCAGATATGGAACTGGCTGATTACATTGGTTCCCTCTACTGCATTAGAAGATGTGATGAAACTTATCAACATGGACTGACCTCCCTACTATCTGCCTGACCCACTCGTCACTGCCTGGCCCTTTTTTACTCTCAAAGTCTCTGCGCCTGGTGACATTTAAAGACTTGTTACTCATGTTTTGTCATGTTAGAAAATAAACTGGAAAGGGAGTGGGTAGGGTAGTACTCTCCTCATGGGTTTTTGCATGCAAATGTGCCAATCTCTTTCATTTGTTAGCTCTGAAATCAATAAAGGAGACCTTGATCATCAGTGCATATGTATATGGTTTTTTAAACCATGTATCATTATTCACTCTTTTGTAAGTCACTAGGGGCCCCAGATGTATGAAGCATTTTATCGGTTGCAAACAGCCCATTGGGCAATTTGCAACCGGTAAAATGCATTTTGGCATGTACAGAAGGCAAAATGCGACTCAGTAACTTGTTACCGAATCGCATTTTGCGATTCTGTATCAGGAAGTGGAGTGTTAAGGGCGTCCCTTGCTAATACTGAATAACACTGGTATGTATGAATGTTTTGCGACCGAGAATGCAGTCGCAAAGGGACCCCTTCCCCTTTGTGAATGTGGGCGCCAACATTTTTAAAGAGCAAAAAGTGGTCCCACGGACCACTGCCTACTCTTAAAAAATGAAAAAGTAGCTTTTCATTTTTATTTTTGAAATGCATCCCATTTTCCTTTAAGGAAAACGGACTGCATTACAAGAAAAAGTATTGCATTTTTTTAAAAACAGTCCCAGACATGGTGGGATGTTGACCCCAGCAGGCCACCATCCCTTTGATTGCAGCCATTCACAATCAATTGCAAATTGCAACCTATCTCATGAATACCGATGAGGCAGGTCCATTTGCGATCTACTGCGAATCGCTAACAATGTCAAACACACTGTTGTACATCGCAGTTTGTGATTTCCTAATAGCGAATCGCCAAAATTTGCTATTAGGAAATCGCAAACGTGTTATTTTGTACACCTGGCCCTTGAACTGTTCTTAATAAATAAGTGCTAATGATATTTGCATGCACAGTGCTTGGAACTTGGATCTGTGCTTGAGTGGGGGCAGATGTATGACCGTTTTTAGCGGTCACAAATGGAGATTCAGCCCATTTGCAACCACTAAAACGGCTTTGCCATGTACCAACCCTATTTTGCAAATCGGTTACTTATTAGCAACTCGCAAAATAGGTTTTGAGACTTGCTATTTGGAAGGGGCGTGCCAAGGGTGTCCCTTCCTAATAGCGAGTCGCAAGGGAATGTCAGATTGTTTTGCAACCGGAATACGGTCGCAAAGCAATTGCATTTTATTGCCTACTTCAAGTAGGTGGTAAGCCAGTCGCAAACAGGAAGGGGTCCCCAGGAGACCCCTTCCCCTTTGTGAATCATAGTGAAAACACTTTTTAAGAGCAGGCAGTGGTCCCACGGACCATTGCCTACACTTGAAAAATTAAACTGAAATATTTCATTTTTCTTTTTTAAATGCATCCTGTTGTACAAAACGGGCTGCATTTCGAAGAAAAAAACTGCTTTATTTAAAAATCAGTCACAGAGATGGTGGTCTGCTGACCCCAGCAGGCTACCATCCGGCTATTCCCAATGGGTCGCAAATTGCGACTTGCCTCATGAATATTAATGAGGCAGGTCCCTTGCGACCCATTGTGGAATCGCAAACAATGTCTGAGACACTGTTAGACATCAGGTTTTGGGACTCGCAAAGTGCATGTTGCTAAAAATCGTACATGTGGCCCTTGTTGGTGCTTGCATGATCCAGACTTGCCTGTGCGTGAATGGAGTGTGAGGTCATTAGGGTAAGGGTAATTGCTAAAAACATGAACTATGTTTGCAGAATCTGCATGAAATGGTAAGAAAAAGTTTGTATGTATGACTGTTTCTGGAATGTCATGCGGATTGATCGAGGATGTTCCAGGTAGCTGCGAAAAAGTTGCATTTACAAATTAAAATCTCAAAGCTGCAGTAAAAGCAGGTATTTACAGAAAACATGGGCGAGTAGGGAGCATAAAGCCCGATTTGACATTTACAATTAGTTGGGGTAAGCCTGTTCAGTAGATTTTAGGAAACCAGAAAAGCAAAAGTGTGTAAATATCACAGCGCAGCCTCATATTGTTCTAATAATCATTTTTAGCTAGCATGAGTTAAAATCTGATTGGTTTAGAAAAACAAACAATTTTAGCGCTGGTAGGCAATGTCTTGTTCCCAAAGCTTGTTGATAAAAATGGATGTACAGCAATTCGGAAGGTCATACCTGCTCCCAGTAGGTCCAACCCACCCCAATCCCAATCTGAAGAGAGGCAGAAATAACTTGTTTTCCTTGGGTTACATGTTCTAAGGGTTTGCTAACTCTTTAGATCCACAAACCAATATACTATAGTCACTTTTAATATGGGAAAAAGTGACGTACTGGCAGCGCAAGAGGCTTGTAAATAAGCCCCAATGTCTTTCCATCCCTGGCCAGCCTTGGCTTAGAAAGGTTTCACATCTCCCCACATGAACAATCCTTTGAGGAAATCCATGTTTCCTTTATTTTGCTCTAGATTTGTGGTACTGTGAGTTCTGCTATGGTTACACAACCTCCGCATTAGGTCCAGACGTGTGTTCTGTGCTAAAGGTGTGCTTTTAACTCTTTATATTGTCACAATAACAACTATTTTTTGCCATGTGCAGAGCCCTGGGACACGTATGGGAGCAGCATGAACGACAGATTGTGCAAAATCTTTCCAAAATTGCACTGTGCAATTTAGCTGCAATTTCCACTGGCATTCCACGTTACAAGGACAGGCCTACTGCTAAGGAAAGTGTAATGTGGCTTTAACTGTGTAAATTCCTAATAAACAAGCATTTGCAATGCTATCAGACTCGCCTTTGGGACCTTATATGTATTAAGCTATGCAGCACATTAGCCTGGGTGCTGAAACATCTTCTGTTCTTTAACATGGAAGGAAAGTAAGCACCAAACTGCGTGACACGCCAGGTATGGGAACACATGGAGAGAAATATTGCCTATCAGCGGGAAATGGTATAGTCCAAAGTTCTGTTTTTAATATAAAATTGGGGCCTTCGGTGGTCATATCACTGAAAATTCAAGATTTGAAAAAAATATTATTGTCTATGGGTGCTCGTGGAAGACAAGTTTCTATGGCCTGGAGTCTAGGGAATGCTAAAATTATTCTGATATTTTACTGACCCCTGCTGGTCGTTTTCTATCATGTAAGTTAAATAGAGGCAGTTGCCAGAAGAAAAAAACCAGAAAGCCCTTAAGCAGGAAGCAATTCTGGTATTTTGCTGACTTCTATTGGTTGGTTTTCTATCAAGACAGTTAATTAGAGGCAGTTGAACAGGCAGAAAGCAATTCTGGTATTTTACTGACCCCCACTAGTCGTTTTCTATCATAACAGCTAAATAGAGGCAGTTGAACAGAAAAAAATTGTCCCTGAGAAAAAGTGGTAGCAGACAAGTCCTGGAGCCGATCTCCAGAGCCCACAAAATACATTCAACAGATCTTCCAGACAGCGCAAGCGCTGTCTAGGCTCAACCTAAAAAGTGACGTGGGACCCGTGCTCGCTGTTTGAGCCATGCTTAACCTACTGAAACCGCAGGGGGGAGCTGCACCTGAGCTGATTTACCTGCACCCAGTGGCGTAACCCAAAATGATGGGGTCCCCCACAGAATGTGATGAGGGGACCTTGAGTCTCCCATATCTCACAAATAGCTGAATGGTGGGCCCCCAAAGGGTTGGAGGCCACCCTACGCCACAGGGGCTGCAGGGGCCTCCATTACACCCTTACCTGCACCCAGAATGGGAGACACCGAGGGGCAGATTTACAAGCCCCTTGCGTGACTTTTGCACCGCCGGTGCGTCACTTTTGTGACACAGCTGCGGTGTAAATGTTGCAGCCCATTTACAACATGACGCATCTAGGGAGATGCGTCATGTTGTAAAGCTCTGCATCACATTATACCTGCGTCAGGTATAATGTATGCAGGGTGGGCGTTTCCACGCAAAAAGCCATGTAGAATTGACGCAGTGAAATCTACAAGATTTCACTGCGCCACTCTATGCCTTCACTGCGTCAAAATCCCTACGCCTGCTCAGACCAGGCGTAAGGAATGACGCAGGGCTTTTTGAATGGGACTCACCCATCTATTGTGGCGCATTGCTGGAGTTGCGTCACTTTCATGAGCCACTCCAGCAATGAGTCACTTTTGCGCCAACAGATGCGTCAGAATTTCTGACGCATCTGTTAATCCTTGCGCCATGGAGCACTGTATTGTAAATACAGCGCATCCATAGTGGCGCAAGGACATTCGGCGTTGACGCAAGGAAACTGACGCATCTATGAAGATGCTTCAGTTCCTTGTAAATCTGCCCCAGAGATCACAAATCCAGCTTTGTTTCTTATTGTACATGGGTGTATGTAAGTTGTGGTACTTGTACCGCATGAACTAGCTAGGAAGCGATGGAGCATGGACCAGTGGGCAGCAGCTGAAGGGGGCTCCTGAAGGTTGTTTACAAGGAGGTTCTTATGAGTGGAGAGGTCATGACCCTTAAAGACATTCATCTTCAGATTCTTTCTGGATTGCAGGAGGATGGAAGGAGTTTGGGTATCTGTGGGATGTTATTCCCGGTCCTGATAGTGTTCACTTATGTTATTGTTATTGGAAGGGCACACATATCACCCGGGAGGGTATCCTGGCACCTGCGAAGGACTAGGCAGTCTGAGAGAAGCCTTTCAGAAGAGCCAGGTTTTCAGGTTCTTAATTCAAGGACTGAGCTGGCCGCTCCTATGGGGAAGAGGAAGGGAAGCTCATTCCACGCCTTGGGGGGGATGTGGGAGAAAGCAGGTTCACTCATGTTGGCATGCCAGATGCGGGGGACTTGGCGAACTTTAGGCCATTCAAGCGGAGGTATCAGGCTGGGAGGAGGAAGTTAGGATGGAGAAGGTCTGTCTTCTATTTTTTTCAGTTTCCTCTAAGGAAGACAAGAACCGGAAATGGACTCTATGCCTTTTTTGAGCTGCACCTCCAGTGCCTCATCCTGCGTTTTCGAGGCCTGAGATTTGCTCACCTAGTTTCCCATTGCTTCTAAGTTTAGTCCTGTCTGACTGATCTGTGCGAACATTTCCAAAGTAGAACAAAAGAGGGCCACCGGCATTTCGTCTTGCATTGTGGGGGCAGATAGTTCAATGGGAAAGTCATGCTGGAATCCCAACAGATGCTGTTGCCATCACTTTTCTCAGAGTGAAGTTTTTGAAGGACAGAACTTAAACACTGTTGTCCACGCCCAGCGAGGACTGTGGGAAGTTGTAGAAGCCACCAAGGTAGCCAAAACCACGCCCTCTGCACAGCCAGCACTCTGGGATACTGGGTACAGTATGTCACTGGAGCTAAGTGCCTAATAGGGGTACAGGTCAGAGGATGTGGTTGAAGGCCACGCGCTGTGCGCATAACTCACAGGGTACAGCTGAAGCCCATATTCAGAAGGGCTTGGGGTGGGAATGTGGGCAAAAAATGTGGTCCCAGGGTAACCTTTGTGCTCAGAGCTGAACACTGCTGAATATATGGCATGGGAGTTCTGCAGCATAGGGTTGGGGTACAAGGCGTAACCTTCTGCAGCAAGCAGAGTGAGCAGAGGGCCAGGTCAAGATCAGGAACTATGCCAAGAGGAGAAGGGGAACATCCAAAGGCCACGCCCAGTAGGTTCTGGGACATAGGAAGTGAATAAAGCGACCATTCTCTGTGCCAAGAACAGGCTCTGCCACTCATTGCGCCCAGTCTGTGTGTGCCCAGAGCTACATTTCAGACCCTTCACTGCTGAAGCTTCCAGCCCACCAGCTGGAAGCATTAGGCTGTTCTTTGTAGATTTTAATTCTGAAGTAATTTAAAAGGTGACCTCCCACTGTGTGTTCTGTACTCGGAGTACAGCTCACAGCTCTGCTGGAACACCCACCAGCATTAATAGAAGCTTCTAAATAAAAAGGGGGCAGCAGAAAGAGATTTCAGGGTCCAACCCACACATCTTGCAGAGTTATTTCAACGTGATAAACTATAATGTGCCAAATGAAGAGAAATATAATGGACTGTATTTAGTATAGAAAGTCTGATTCTTTTTAAAACATTTTTTAAAGTTTTTTCTAGCGCGAACTCGACCCAAACGTATCAGAGCGCTTTACATGAGCACCAGTTACCTTACACACGGACACATTCATTTTTGGTACGCATGGGGAAATTAAGTGATTTGCCCAGAATCACAGGATGTTGAGTGCCCCTGCCGAGACCCGAACCGGGTTCCCCAGCTTTGAGGTCGACGGCTCTAGCCGTTAGTCCACACCCTCTCCCCTCACATACCACCCCTCCCTGGCAGCCCTCTATCTCTCCTGCCTGGAGTTCTCTCCTCAAAAGAAGGTGCTGTTTGAGAATGAGCTCAGCTCTTAAAGCCACGTTTTGCTATGACCATTTGTAAATCTCAAATCTCACATTGGAGGGTATCCAGGCGCTAGCTAAGAGGGTACTGAGCTGACAGTTCCTAGAGTCTAGGTAAAGAGCCATGTCTTCAGTTTCTTGTAGAATTCAAGGGCTGAGAAGATGGCTCTTATGTGCAGGGGACGTCTTTCTAGGCCTTGGGTTTGAGGTATGAGAAGGTGCAGCTGTTGACTCTGAGGGTACAGAGAATGTGAGCGGGCAGGAGGCCAGCTGAAAAAAGTTTTCTGGTGGTGGTGGGCAAATTGATGTTGCTGTCGAGATAAGAGGGATCAGAATTGAGTAAGGCTTTGAATGTGTGGATGAGGAGCTTGTAGAGTGCACATTCGTGAAAGGGGATCTAGTGGAGCTCTCTGCAGAGTGAAGTCTTGTGTGCATGGAGAGGGAGTCTAAGGGCCTCATTTTCAATATTTTGACGCAGGGCAACGCAGCAAGCCTTCCTGCTGCACTTCCGTGCATCAAAAGAAAGGGCAGGAATGCGGAGTAGCTACATGATAAGGTGCATTCCTGGCCTTTTCCCCTGCCTTGGCGCACAATGAGCTGCCATGTGCCAGCCCAGGTACCCTTGCGCCATGGTGCAAGGGTGTCTGTGTTGTAGGGGTGATTGTTATTGTGCAGGTACGGGCACCTTCCTGCACACAAAAAATCCCGAGTGGCGTTTCTTCTTTCTATGTATGCTGCAAAATGCAGTACACATAGAAAAAGGAAAAATGTGGAGAAATAAAGGTATTTCTCATAGTTGCGCCTCCACTACTCCTCCCCTGGGGAGGCGTAGGAATCTGACGCACTCCCTATTTAACAAAACCTTGTAAATCTGGGAATGTGTCAGGTTCCATGGATGTAGTGTGGGAACACCCACAGCAAGACCCTTGAAACGCCCCTTTCACGCAGAGTAATACGTGAAAGTGGACCATATTTACAAGGCCATTAAAGCCACGCAGGGTGGCTTTACATGGCCTTGTAAATATGGGCAGGCACACTGCACTGCCGGTGCATCAAAAAAAGTGACGCATCGGTGGCACAATGGGCTTGCAAATAAGCGCCTGAGTGTGATCTTGGCCCCTGACGTTTTCTGGTCTATTAAGCCGTGATGCAAACACTCAGTACATTACTGTAATCCAGTTTATTGATGATGAGGGCCTGGGGGACAATTCCACATGTGTTGATTTGCAACCATTTGAAGATTTTTCTGAGGCTCTTTAGAGTGTAGAAGCAGGATGAGGCGACTGTGTTGACTTTGTTAGGTATCGAGAGTTGGTTGTTCACCACTATGCCCAGGTTCTTGCCTTGATTGGCCCGGGAGGATGTTGATCCAACATCTGCTGGCCACCACGTAGACTTCCATAGGGAAGTGTTTATGCCAAAGAGTACCACTTCTGTTTTGTCTGTGTTGAGTTGTGTAGGTCTTCACCCAGCTGGTGACTTCAGGCATTCATGAGCTGAAGTTGGTCTGGGTGTTGAATGTTTTGTTGGAGAGGGAAAGGATGTCCAACATTGTCGGTCGAGGGGATGATGTTTATTCCATGGGATCAAATGATGTTGGTGAGCAGTGTCATGTAGATGTTGAATGGCGAGGGGCTGAAAGATGATCCTTGGGGGATTGTGCAAATGAGGTTGGCTGTGGTTGAGCTGTAGGAGGCCAGGCTGAGTGAGTAGGTGCATTCATTGAAGAAGGAGCAGATCCAGCAGAGAGTGGGCCCTTGTTTGACAGCTTTGTGGAGGCGTTGAAAGAGAATGGGGTGGGCGATGGTGTCAAAAGTGGCGGATAGGTCGAGTCGGATTAGAGTTGCGAGGTCTCCTCTGTCCTTCATCAGTCAGATGTCATTGGTGGTGGCAACAATGGCAATCTTGGTGCTATGATTGGGCCGGAGTCTGGATGTTTTGTTATGTTATGTGTATTTGTATAGGTCAGAACTCACCCAGGAAGGTATCTTGGTGGGATCACTGACAGAATACCAGAACCAAAAATATCGTGTGGACAGAATATCATGTCAAAAATATCAAGGACCGAAATATCGAGAAGGTAAGGGCAAATAGGTAAGTATAGATTTACTATTCTCAACTCCACATCTACATATCTTGATGATATATGTATCATCAAGGTAAATATATGTGGAGTTATATATAGTAAAACTTTACTTACCTATAGAAACTTACCTTCACAATATTTTTGTCCTCGATATTCTTGACACAATATTTTGTCCCACGATATTTTTGGTTCCGATATTCTGAGCAAACATCATCCTGGTGCTGAAGCAAGAGCTATGTGGACTGACCCAGATCTTCAGTTTCTTGCGGAATTCAAGAAATGAGGACGGATGGGGTTGAAGAGGTGGCTGTTGTCCATTCATTTGTCGATGACTTTCTGCAGGATTTTGGCACAATAGGACAGCAAGGTGATTGATTGGTAGTAAGCCCACATGTTAAGGTCTGCTGTGGGTTTCTTCAGAAGGGGGATGTATAGTGGCATGCTTCCATGAATCTGGGAAATTGCCTCTGCTGATGGTGCTGTTGAGTATCGGGGTCAAGGTTGTGCAGATGGGGTCCAGTCTTTTGGTGAAGATAAAGTGTGGGTATGGATCCGCCGGAGCACCTGAGTGAACACATCGCATGTTTGCTGCAGTTTCTGCAGTGGTGATGATGGGCCAGGATTTCCTGATGATGTCCGCGGGGTTCGTTTCATCGCGCAGGAGGGCTGTATTGATGTAATGGATGATGGGTTTGGCTGGGGGGTTGAAATAGTTGTAGATGATGATGATGACTTCCTCATCAGATGTATAAATAATGGCACAGACTCAAAAAAAGCATTTATGAGTATGGATAGTAGTACTATCAGAGTACTCTTTTAAATACTCTTAGATAGCTTTGTGAATCCTCCCTGATACATTCAACTCCCTATTAGTAAAAGTGCAAAGAAGGCACAGTCCTTTCTATTTGTATTCATTGTAAATTAATATTCGCATTGTATTTCTATTTCAGATGTTTTGCGGCTAGTTTGACTACAAGCGTACTAATTTACATACTCCAAAATGCCTTTGTGAATAGGCCTCACTGTGTCTACATTTCGAGCTAGGAGGGGAGAGTTCAGCTTCCAAAAATGAGGTGTTCCCAAGGGAAGAGGCTAGGCCGGTAATTTATGAGTTGATTGTGAAACGAATGAGTATCTTTACTCTCAGGAGGAGGGTTTTAAAGCCAAGTAACTCATGTCGAACTTAGCTTGTGATGTTCTTTTAGTTTAAAGACATAAATAGTAATAAACATGTAGTCTTAGGATGAGAGGTTGCTGAGAATTGACTGAGGGAAATCAGTAGATCGAACTAGACTTTATTATGGAGAAGAGGACGGTAATTCCAGCCACAAAATGCAGCCTTTCTTGATTCTAACCATCATTTCATTTTCCTCAGCTAGTGACAGCTGTCTTTGGTAGTGGGCCTAAGCGTGGGTTTCCATCAGCTTGCTGAAGTTTGAAGTTTTCCCCTAAAATTTTGTGAACTTGTTTAACTTCATGAGGTTGTCGAAATAATTCGCTGGTTTACAATTTTCCAAAAGGCAAGGGGTGATATAAAAATGCCTATCCCACCTTTGCTGGATTGTTCTTCGGCAACAAAAAAATGCAGAAAAATGTTCCCAAAAAGTGTTTCTGTTAAAAATATTGGGTGCTGGTGAAGTTTTGTGGAAGTGACAAATTCCAAAACTTGGGGGCCGATTACGATGTTGGGCGGAAACTTTCTGCCCGATAACGTCTCGGATTTGTGACCGACCACTCGCGGTTGGCGGTTCTGCCTGACCGATTACGATGTGACCGAACACTGCTCAGTCGGAGTCCTATTGTTCCCTATGGGAGCTAGTGTTCTGCCCGACAACAGAGGCTCCTATGGGGAAATGGGGGGTACGTGTAAAACTCTGCACCCTGTCGCGGGCACCCCATTGTGCCTGCCACACAGTGCAGGGTTTTACAGGGGGTTCCTTAGGTACCCTCTCAACCACCAATCATAGACCATGGAGGCAAGGGGGCCCTGCTAGGGGCCCCCAAAGTTGCTTTCTGACAGCCTTTTCATGTCAGACAGGCTGACGCGGAAAGGTTGTTGGAAATCAACATCGTAATCGGTCGGTCAGAAACGCTGTCCATAGAGGTGCACAATGCGGTTCCGACTGACACAAATACTCCGAGAGCCAGTCGGAACCGATTTAGAATGACCGACCAGTTTTTTTTCCGACCCCGTACATCGTAATCAGTCGGTTGGAATGTCAACCGACCGAGTCGGTCAGAAGGGTTCCAACACGGTTGAGGAGATTCCGACTGTCGGGAGGAGGCTTTCCGCCCAACATTGTAATCGGCCCGTTAGTGTCATTTGCACATCCTGAATTAATTACTACAATCATCCACCTCCGTACATCCTTAAAACGACAACCCTTAATTCTCAGAGGCACTTTATACGACTCCCTGAGCCCTCAAACATTCCGCTATGTTTACTTCTTCCAATCTCCTCTAATGGCTGTGGACGTACTTTATTTTTAGTGTGATTTAATTTTTAGGTTGTATTATACAGTTTTTAGTACCCTGAGGTGAATTGTTTCCACATTATCTTGGTGCTTTTTATGGTCTCGAGGCCCATGATGTATTGTAGTTTAGTTCTATGGTGTGTGGGGTCATTCCGGGGATCACGTGAGCTTCCTCCCAAACCATATAGGTGTGTCCTCCCCCCAATGTTAGATCAATCCATATGTTCTTATTTGAGGACTTCTCCTTTGGTACCTCAAATGATTTTTAGGTCGCGCCTACAGCACGCATGCACTGTCTGCAAGACCTGGTGTAATCAATTAAACCACTTCTTGCCCGCCTGCTACTTACCATTGGTTCACTCCAGTGTCGCTGTTCTTTGCTGCCTCCTAACTCGTTCGCTTTGCCGATACGTCACTTACATTCAAAGCTGAGGCGCACCGGGCAATTACAGTTTCCGTACGCTTTCCCACTTCAGATGTTGTGTGGGAGAACTCTTTTTTTTTTGTTACTTTCGCCCACCACTCGTCGCTGCTTGCATTTACTGTCCTTGCCTTTACCTAACGTTAAGCTTCTTTTGGTAGGACTCGCACATGTTTGGGCGTCTTTTCAAGGCTAATCCTGCTTGGTTTTTTTGTGGTCCAGATTTCATTTATATTCTTTTCTTTTAAATATTTTAAAACCTGATTAACCCCTTCCCGAATTAGCATTTTTCTTCCTTTCGCTGCATTGTGTACCCGAGTTTTGAACTCCTTCTCAGTGATAGTGTCCCTCTGAAGTCTTTGTCTGGCTCCACCTCATTAGAACCAATGAATGCTTTAGAGCACGGCTGCACATTTGGGCCAAGATTTATTTTCCTCTATCTCTCTCCACCACACTACACCCCGCGAAGGGTTTAAATGCGCATTGTTTGTGTTGAGGAAGGTCATGTAAGCACTCTATGCAACACCCTACCCCCTCAACACACATGCACATCTCCCAGATGTCCGCTGCTTTGACACAGGCCGACACTCCCTGCTGTGCATTTCTTGCCCCTCACCCCCAAAAGAATTTGAGATTGCATGTTTGACTTCCGACCTTGCTAATCCATCCCAGTCCCCTTCTGTTCCAAATTTCAGTTTCCATACCCCTGCTCATCAACCGTTTGAAAACCACGCATGGTATAGTTATACTGGGCAGTAACCTGCCACGTCAGTAATTGGTTGATGTGGTCTAGGGACTCTGGGTACTGGGGGGAAGGAGGCTGTGCCAGGCACCCTTCAGAGCCATATTGCCTCCTTGGGGCTTCATATGTACAATTATGGGTATAATAGTTGAATAATATTAGTTGATATAAATTGAGTTTTCAGTGTAAAGCTGAATGTTAATCTTGAGGGAGACGAGACTGTTCGTCTTCTTAGGTCTGGCTTAAGTAAATGGGTATGTTGACTACTTGTTAATATTTCATTAAAATAGCAATAAGGGGCTTGCATTCGGGCCACAAGAACATTTCTCTCACCCCATGTTATTGGCTGTGTGGCACCTCCTGTCCCTTGATTCTACTATATACACCTTTCTGAGCATGCCATTATCTAACCAAACTAGACTGTTAATCTTTAGGCCTGCTAACTTAACCTTTTATTATGCATCACGATCATTACTCTTCCTGTATGTTGCACGTTGTTCTCTTTGCTCTGCAGTGCTAGTAACATACATTCTTTGTTTTTTAAAGTAGCCTTGAGTATGTCAGTCTTTAGATGAGCATGCCTGCGCTGTTTTCTTTGAGTATATCCTGGCCACTGATGCCACCATTTTTTCATGATTCTTTACTTCCACTATAATTCAGCTGCTCATTAAGTGCTCTGATGCTCCTAGGACTGGCTGTAGTTGTTCTGTAGTTGTGCTGTATCAAACTACTGTAAGTGGCAGCATTGTAATATAATAAATATGTCGCTCTAGCACTGATCTTTGCAGATTCCAAACTGTTTCCTGTGCTCCCCCAAGTGTTGGCTTCTCATTTCCTGTGGTCCATTACCCTACCTTTCCATTGTTTCTGCCTCCTGGGGCAGGTTATTGACTGGCCTGAGTGGTTAGGGTTTCCGTGCAGACATTTTTTAATGTTCCCAATGTCGCTGTATGCGGTCAGAGTACATTTAAATTTCCATTTCTCCAAGCTCAGTGTTACCTGACTTTTGCTCCTCTGGCTTTCCTGTTGTGTGTGACCAGTAAGGTAATTGATGTTTCCAGTCAGTGATAACTTTGTGCCTGAGCTTATGTGTACGTTCTGCGTTCCTGTTCACAGTGTGGTATTGTGCAAGTTTGAGGTGTTATGCAAGTGTCTTGCATCTGGTTGCACACACGCCTTGAGTATAGCACTTCCATGTTCAGGGCCGGCTCCAGTCTTCCTTGTGGGGGTGGTGCTGTGGGATCCAAGGGTCTTATCTATCACATCTTTGAGACCCTAGTAGTAGACGCTTTGGGTCTTCATTCTATTAGGTTTCCCCCTCGATCATCCTTTGTACTGAGGACCAGAGACTGACACACTTGGGACAAGGAGATCCTCTGTAAGACGCGGTTTCGCATTGTTCACGTCAGAGTTTGTTTTGACTGATAGTGCAGCTGCTGTCTAGATCCCAATGTCACTGGATTATAGATGTTTCCAACACACTCGGCAGTAGCAGCATGTTCCAAGTTCTGATTGACAGCTCTCCAGATGTCTCAGGTCCTGCCTTTTACAGGTTTCCCATGTGCTTCATTTCCGATGCACTGTCCTATCGGCTCACAAGATCAAGTGTTTACAGTTCACCAACCTGTCACCAGTTCCGGTTCCGGTTTACACTGTTCAGCCACCTTGCAGCTTTAACAATAGGATCCGTGTTCTCAGCTGATTGCTTTGGAAAACCTCCCTATCTACAGATCTATTTCAGTGCTGCAGACATCAGCTTGCAGGGAAATGTTTATTAGTTATAATAATATCCCCAGCAGAAACGTGTTGTGTACAATTTTTGTTAAAAATTATAACCATCTCCTGCATTTGCTAATAAGCTCATTGATTCGATAAAGTAAATTAATTACGTACAGTTTTTGCATACTGTTAAAATGTAGATACTTTTTATGTAATTTGTTCGTTCTTAATTAAGTTGTGTAAAGTCTTTCTCGAATTAGTGCATAGCAGTGAACAAATGCATTTGACAGTCTACAAAATGACAGACTAATGCAGCACACCGTGCCACATTAATCCAATCAGCATAATTTTACTCAAAGCCACACAATTCAACTCCTCACATTTTGATTCCACACCACATAATTCCACACAAAAACACATAATTCAACTCCACAGCACAATTCCACAACACACCACATACCTCCAATCCACACCACAGAATTCCACATAATGCCACAAGATTTAACAGCACACCATATAATTCAACTCGACTAAAAGCCCCTCCACAACACACAATACCACTCTACATAATTAACTCCATAACGCACAATACCACTCTACATAATTCCAGTACACTTAATACCATATAATTACTATCCATATAATTGCACTGCACACCATGCCACATAATTCCACTTCACACATTTGCTCCACAACACACATTTCCAAACCACACAATTCCACAACTAACAATTCTAATCCAATCGACGATTCCACTCCACACCACATATATCCACTCCATAACACATGGATAAAAAGACATTGTCATGTACAACGCAAATAGCTCTAACTCTTGCAAATGCAAGACCTTCTGGCATTGCACAAAATAAATGTCATTTCGCAATATGCCACACAATTCCACTCCAAACCATTCCACATAATTCCACCCAACACCACACAACTCAATTCCACACAATTCTACACCACGCAACATAACTGCACTCTACATAATACCACTCAGCGCTGCATATTTACACTACACATAATTACACTCTACTCAACACAACATAAATACACCCCACAAAAATGCAATCTATGCCACAAGCCAGCAATCCACATAAATGCACTCCTCACCATGACACATAATTCCAATAACCATAATTTCAGTCAACGCCACACAGTTCCAGGCTACACAATTCAACTCCACACATTTCCAATACACATCACTTAATTTCTCACCAAACAACATATTTCAAATACACAACACAATTCCACAACACACCACATACCTCCAATCCACACCACAGATTTCCACATCATGCCACAAAATTTAACAGCACACCACATAATGCAACTCCACAACATACCACTCCACAACACCAATACCATTCCACGTAATAAACTGCATAACACACAATTACACTCTACATAACCCCAGTACACTTAATACTATTTAATTACTATCCACATAATTCCACAGCACACCATGCCACATATTTCCACTACACAACTCCACACCACACTACACCATACCACACAATTCCACAACAAACAATTCCAATACAACCCATCTTTCCCTTGCACTTCCACAAACCCCTTTCATCTCTCCCCCAGACAACCACTGCCCCTCTCATCTCCCCCTCACACTGCCACTACCCACTCTCATCTCGCAATCCCACTGCCCCCTCTCATCTCTCCCTCACACTTCCTCTCTCCTCTCTATACTGCCTGCTCACACATGCTACCTTGCTTTGCCTCCTCGTGCTGTGCACTAGTCCAACGCCTGCCCCCCACCTCACTCCCACTTGTCCCTCTATCTCTCTCTTACTTTCTCTCACCCCTCTCTCTCGCTCTTTCACGCACTCTTCCCACCTCTCTCATATGGTTGACTTCAGGTCTTCGAACACAGTCTCTTTCCTGTGCCTTTTCAAGATTTCTGTCCCTCAATCCCACGCTCTCCTCCTCTTGTTGGGGTGTTTTCTGCGTACACAGGTGCTCCCCCTTTATGCGTCTGTGGCCTGTTCTCCCCATCTTTCTCTCTTTCTCACACACTATTTCTGCTCCTCTATATGGAGTTTTTTCACCTCTTTGTGCACAAACTACCTATCCCTCTCTATCTTCCTTTCTATCTAGTCTGTGCAGCTCTCACCCCTATATATTCACCATGCCACATAATTTCCACTACACAAACTGCACA
This sequence comes from Calotriton arnoldi, assembly GCA_963921515.1. NCBI lineage: Eukaryota > Metazoa > Chordata > Amphibia > Caudata > Salamandridae > Calotriton > Calotriton arnoldi. The sequence goes on along the minus strand of CAWUFW010019139.1, from coordinate 7,978 downwards.
CCACTCAATTCCACCCCACACAATTCCAATCCAACCCACATAATTTCACTCCACACCACATACAATTGCTCCACTCCTAACCAAAACACATAGGTAAAAGACATTGTCATTTACAGCGCCAATAGCTCTAGCTCTAGATCTCGCAAATGCGAGACCTATTGCATTGCAAATGCTTGTTAAGGCTATGTTATCTACCCCTCACTGTGGCTGACACCACTAGATGTGTCCACTAGGGGTTTGAGGCTTGCAGCTTTTCGGAACCGGTGCTAGTGTGAATAGTCAGTTTTGTGTGTTGAATAAGGTGTTTACACCAGTGTCATGTGGTTTATGCGTGCATGTCAATGTGTAGCACGTTTTCCCAACAGCAGAGTGAGGTCACACCATCAGTGTTCATGGCTACAAGGCCCAGGCAAGATGTTAATTTTGCTTTCAAAATTTATGACATTCGTAAATATCGTGTTAAGAGAAATTTGGAAATGTCATGAAATTTCACACAATGCAATTTCATATCATTTTTTACTGCATGGGAGGATGGCTCAGGAAGAGGATTTCTTGCCAGGGTCACTTTCTGCTCTGGCCAGTCTCTTGCACTTATCTCATTTGACGTTTATGCACAAGATACGCAGGTGACATATTAGTAGACCTTGATTTGCCTTATTGACATAATTTTGCACATTTTTGTAGAAAAATGACAACATGTCACACACCCAAAAAAGTACCATATCCTACAAACATGGCCTTTACCATCATGAGCTGGTTGTTTCTGCCCCCCTTCTGTTCTCCCCTTCAGTGACAACAATGGTGCAAAAGTGATGAGCTATGGGTACAAAATTCTGTTCATGGAAGGAAATATTTTGAGGTTATTCTGATAGACTGAGAGGTGTTACTCGTGGGTGTACAATAGGAGCGAGTTTGAGAAACTGGATTAAATTAATTGGTAGTCTAGACAGAAGAGCTATGTTTGGCCAGAGCTGACGACTTTGGAACTGGTGAACTAGGTTCGAGTCTTGTCATCTGCTCTACATCCTGTGATTCTTGGCAAATCACTTAGGGCCTAATTACGAGTATGGCAGTCTGAGAACCGCCAGAATCGGAGGGGTGCGGCTGTGGCGGTCCAGCCACCGACGCACCGGTGGTCCCAATTACAACTACAATTACAATTGCAATTACAATTACAACTTTGGCAGTCAGACTGCCATTGCACCGCAGCAACTGCCAGGGAACCGCCATTCCTTGGCGGCGGGTGGCGGTCCGAGGCTCAGCATTATGCTGGTGGTGCCGCTGCGGCACTGCCATGCATATTACGAGTTTCAGGACCGCCAGCCTGCCAGTCCTGAAACAAAAGGGGCCCTATAGGGCCCCCTATTGCCCATGTACATGGGTATTCATGTGCCCCCCTGTGTAGATGCACCTCAGTTCCATGCACCTCAGTTCCTGCAGGAACTGTTTTTGGCGTTCCCAAAGCGGTGCCCATTTCCAGAGGCACCACCATGGGACCATCAAAAAATGCCCACCAGACACAAGGAAACTCGTAATCTAGCGTGCGATGCACACACGGGTTTGGCTTTGCGGAAGTGGGCTGCCGGCGTGGTGGTCTGCTCCTGCACCACCAAACTCGTAATAAGACCCTTAAAATGCCTGTGCCTACCAAAAATGAATGTGACCTTGTGTAATGTTACTGATGCTCATGTAAAGCTCTCCAATATCTTCCGGTCGAGTTCGCACTATGAAATAACACTGTAAAAAAAAAAAAAAGGGGGCAGTGTTAGAGTCCAGTGTCAGCGATAGTGGGCATGAGGGAATGTTGAGATAAGGGAAAGGGAGAGAGAGGGAGGTGTTATGGACAGTGAAATAGGTGAGAGGAGATAGTGGTGGCATATGAGCCTGTGAGAAAATGGTTTCGGAAAAGGGACGAGAAAGTGAGAGGTGGAAGTGAAGATTCGTATAAGGCTGTCTCTTGAAGAGACGGCTTTGCTTAAAGGCCAGTCTAAGAGCTCAGGCTGTCTCTTGAAGAGACGATTTGCTTAAAGGTCAGTCCAGGAGCTCAGGCTGTCTCTTGAAGAGACGGTTTTGCTTAAAGGCCAGTCTAGGAGCTCAGGCTGTCTCTTGAAGAGATGATTTGCTTAAAGGCCAGTCTAGGAGCTCAGACTGTCTCTTGAAGAGACAGCTTTGCTTAAAGGCCAGTCTAGGAGCTGAGGCTGTTTCTTGAAGAGACGGCTTTGCTTAAAGGCCAGTCTAGCAGCTCAGGCTGTCTCTTGAAGAGACAGCTTTGCTTGAAGGCCAGTCTAGGAGCTCAGGCTGTCTCTTGAAGAGACGATTTGCTGAAAGGCCAGTCTAGGAGCTCAAGCTGTCTCTTGAAGAGACTGCTTTGCTTAAAGGCCAGTCTAGGATCTCAGGCTGTCTCTTGAAGAGACGGCTTTGCTGAAAGGCCAGTCTAGGAGCTCAGGCTGTCTCTTGAAGAGACGGCTTTGCTTAAAGGCCAGTCTAAGAGCTCAGGCTGCCTCTTGAAGAGACGACTTTGCTTGAAGGCCAGTCTAAGAGCTCAGGCTGTCTCTTGAAGAGACAGCTTTGCTTAAAGGCCAGTTTAGGGGCTCATGCTGTCTCTTGAAGAGATGGCTTTGCTTAAAGGCCAGTCTAAGAGCTCAGGCTGTCTCTTGAAGAGACAATTTGCTGAAAGGCCAGTCTACTAGCTCAGGTTGTTGCTTGAAGAGACGGCTTTGCTTAAAGGCCAGTCTACGAGCTCAGGCTGTCTCTTGAAGAGACAGCTTTGCTTGAAGGCCAGTCTAAGGGCTCAAGCTGTCTCTTAAAGAGACAGCTTTGCTTAAAGGTCAGTCTAAGAGCTCAGTGCTAGTGGCGTGCTGTGGGTGGGTGTGAGGGAGGTCAAAAGAGCGAGAGAGGGTTGGTGGGAGGAAAAAGACATAATGGGAAGGATTAGTGAACTAGATGAGAGGGGAGAGAAAAAAACGAGAGTATGATGAGAGTGCCTAGAGGAGGGACAGTGTGAGTGAGGAGACGATGAGGAAGAAAACCAGATGACAGGGTGTGAGTGGGAAGGAGGGGAGAGATGGGGTTCAAGGAAAGGGGCAGACATGAGAAAAAGGGAGACAGGAGAGGTTATTGGGATCGGGGGTGAGGAAGTGACAGGCGACAGGAGAAGGGGTGCAGAGAGAGATGAGAGGAAGTGAGGCTGGCGGTGACAGGGAGTAAGTTGAGGAGAGGTTCGAGAGGAAGGAGAGACGGATGGACGGTGAAATGGGCAGGAGGGAGGAAGAGTTGGGAAAAGGAGAGAAGACGTGAGAAAGGGGAGAGAGAGAGGTGACCTGGAGTGAGAACACGAAGAAGGAGGTTTCGGTGAAAATGTGTGCACATTCGTGCATTCGTTAGCTGTGAAAAGTGAGGCATCCCCCACTGTGCACTCGCCTACTGTATCTGGATCCCGGACACGTCAGCAGTGACGCACTCGAGCAAGGAGGCATCTCTTGGGGACTCTGCAGACAGCTGACAGGCGGCTTCACTTACAGCTCTAAAAGGTGCGTTTTATTCAAAGCGCAAACACCGCTCCAAGAGCACACATCTAATCTGCAGCTCAAGCCTGGCTACACTGACCCCTGACTGCCAACTAACAATGGGAAGGTGGTCCCAGGGGAGCTCTGTGCTATCACGCAAACACATACACACACTCATCTCACACTCACTGACACATGTACTCTGATTATACCCAAATACACACTCTTTCTGAACACACACACATTGTGACCACACACTGATCACACACACACACACACATTAAAATCTGATTACACTCACACGTATACACACACTTTCTGAAAATACACTGGCACACAATCTGATCAGACACCTACAGTACCTTAGATCACAAACCCAGACACATAGTGAAAACACACACACGCACAAACACACACACACACACACAGATACAAATACACACCCTCCGTCTGAACACACAGACCCACACACTTATTAAACACATATTTTGATCCCTCTCACAGACATTCTCAGAGCACACTCCCTCTAATCTCTCTCACACATACACACACAAGCACACACAAACTATCGACTACACAGACGTATAGTCTGATTACACAGAAGCACAAACTCTGAATATTCACATAGACTCAGATCACACACATTCTAATCAAATGCACACGCTGGTCGCACACATATTTATTTTTTGAGCTCTCACAGATGCTTTCAAATGCCTACTTCTTCTATTCTCTCTGATACCAGTCTCGCTCTCTCTCTCTCACAAACATATACAGACACACACTCATGGACACATAGAAACACATGTCCACACACGCACATGCACTTACACACACACACTCTTGAATCACATTCACTCTCAAACTTACAGACACCGGCTCAGAGATACAGAGAATTTGGGCACACAAGACACTACACACCTCTCCTTATTACCAATAGTAAACAAAAAGAACATTAATTTCATTACAAGACCGGAGGCTATCATTATGCATAAACTTTAATTGCCACTCCTATTTGGTAACCACATAGCAGCCTGTTACACTCTAATATATCCCACTCAGACCTTTCTTCCTGAAACAAACAGAAAGTTCTCCCGACTGATGGAACTCACAGACTCTGGAGTCAGCGTTTTAGGTTCAGAAGTAAGAGGTGGTCATTCAAACACCGCTGCTATATCCTTACCACCCACTCAGCATCCGCGTGGAATAACGTACTGGATATAATTGGAATATTCATCGTAGTCCAAGAACTGTGCAGTCATTGGCCGATCAATACTAGTTTAAAGAAATCTATTGGATGTCAGAGCAGTTTGTTATCGCTGCACTCTAGGTCTATGTAAAATCCCAATACTGCACCAAGTGAGACGTTTATTAGGTGGCTGCAAAATGGCCGACAGGAGGACAAATCTCCACCGTGCTGGATATTGATGAAGAAGGAAGCAGAGCTAGTGATCTACTAGACTTCGTTACGTGATCAGAAATCAACATGGACGTCCATGCTGTGATACCTCTGCTGCAACACAAGACAGACCCTAAGATTAGCACATATCTCTCTCCATTCCAGGACTCGGGGTTGCATCAGAAAGGGGAGATGAGATTTGGATCACACTGCAGGAAGTCTCAAGTTTAGAAACATAGGGGCATATTCACAAGGAGCTAACGCCGAATTAACGGCACTTAAACGCAGCCAAAGTCATGATCAATCTACCTCCCCATTCACAAGCCGGTGTAAACAGCCCACAGCACCAGTTTACACGCGATAGCAGGCTCAAAAAACATCACCACAGAGGACCCCCGCAAATATCGCTAATGAGATGCAGAGTGGGCGTTCCCGTGTGAAAAGTCGAGACAACATCACACCTCAACATTCACAACGACCAGCCACATCGGCGATAAGAACACCAAACAGGCGATAAGGTGCGATAGCCGCAGGTATTTAACACCTGCCTCAAGCAGGTGTAAAGACGGACGTCTACCTGCAGTAAGCAACGGAGTCCCGCACACAGCCATACCCAAAGAACAAATGACGCCATGGAGCTACTCTACATGCAGCTCGGAGCTCCAACAGGGCCACAACACCCACCGCCACCACCCCCAGGACCGCCACCACCCCCAGGACCTGAACCCGCTCCCCCCCGGACCACCACAGAGGCAGAGTAGAGTAAGACAGCGGACCTACCGAAAACGCACCACTCTCACAGACCTAACACCCGCGGAAGTCATTGCCCACTACAGGCTCAAAAGGACAACCATCCTCCGCATCCTGACCCACATCGCCCACAGGCTGACGGTCCCAACACAGCGGAGAACAAACATCCCACCGCAGACAAAGCTGCTGGCAGTGCTGCACCTGTTGGCCTCTGGGACCTTCCAACCAACAACTGCCAGAGTCGGAGGGGTCTCACAGCCAGTCCTATCAAAGTTCATCACACCCGTCCTGGATGCCATCATCAGCTTCATACCCTAGTACCTTCACTTCCCCCACACTGCGCAGGAACAGCTGGAGACCAAGCAAGGCTTCTACGCCATAGCCGGATTCCCGGCCGTGTTGGGTGCAATCGACTGCACACATGTCCCACTTGTGCCCCCTGCGGATACTGCACACCACTACCGCAACAGGAAGCACACGCATTCTATCAATGTGCAGGCAATAGTGGACCACCGGGGAATGTTCACCAATGTCGTCGCCAACTACCCAGGCAGTGTGCATGATTCCTTCATCTTCCGACAGTCCATCATCAACCAGCGCTTCCAGGATGGCACATATGGAACGGGACTGCTCATTGGTAAGTCCCAAATCAACACCCCACACATCCCACAGCCATCAACGCACAAGGCACAACTGTGGGGATGCACACGTGGCCTAACCACATCCGACATGTTGAACTACACGACCACCTACCAGGCAAGACCACACCACTCCATGGTCATCCTGGGCTACCCCTGCACTCAATACAGACTTCACATGGCACCACAGCCACACAACAGCTGAACGTGTGGAGATGCGGAATGCAGCCATGACACATGTGAGGCACTGCTCTGCCCTCATGACCCTACCCCCAGTCTCCCGCAGGCCAGCGTCCCGTGGTGGTGGGCCCGTGTCGGCCGCTGTGCATCCGGGCGACTAGCCCTGTGCGCCTCGAGTCATCCCCCCTTGTAGTTCTGACATTGCATGTCTGTGTGCCTGATGACTGTTGGTGTAGTTGCCAGCACCAGCTACTCCCTTAGGGCTGGCTTACACTCACCCCACACACAGCCAGCACAGGCGTCACTGAAATGGTGGGCCTGCCATCACATCCTGCAGAACCAAGTATTGACTCTTTTCTCCCTGCACTGTCACAGGTGATCAAGGATATGCACTCTGCCCTTGGATGATGACACCCCTCCGAGACCCGAACACACCCGCCCAGAGGCAGTACAATGCGGCCCACATACGCACCATGGGCATCGTTGAACGCACATTTGGCATGTTGAAGTCACGTTTCAGGTGCCTGGACGGCACTGGTGGGAAGCTCCTGTACAGCCCGGACGTCGTGTGCAAGATGATCGTTGCATGTTGTGTGTTGCACAACATCTGTGTTCGCACCAGTGCCCCATGGATCCCAGTTCCAGAGGTACCGGACGATGATGGTGGTGATGGGGCAGGTGGCCCACATCCTACTGCAGCTGCGGCAGGAATGGCCCGTAGGGACTCCATCATTGACACTTACTTCTCATGAGCACGAGACATTGTGACCGTCTGTGGCATTCATGGGACAGTGGTAGATGTCCAAATGCACTGCATGTGTGAATAAAACATATTTGCAGGTCACAGGTTGGAATTGTACATTGTCATGTTACATGTCCCTGGGGTTTCGGATGTGATTTGCCATGTTGTGCACATTTTCCGAACCAGTTGTGTCCTGTGTTCAGTTGTGGAGGTGTCGCAGTTTGTACCGGGATGTTGTCACTGTCCGGTGCACTTCTGCTTATGTGCTTATGGTGCACGGTGGATGTGTCGCTCCTGCGGCTCAGATTTGTCTGCCACTGGTCTCTTTCATGTGGTGTGCCTGTAGGGTCTGTTCTTCCACGGTGCGTGGATGTTGTGGTGTGCATGTTGTCCTCTGCAGTTGGCCAGGGTGCACCCGTGGTATTCCGCTGTTGATGTATTTTGTTCTGTGGCATTTTCCGTATACTGTTCTTGTGCTTTTTCCCACATTGCGCGGTCATATTGCTGCCCTCGCGCTGGTTGTCACTGTTTTCTTATTGCGCTTTGGCGCATCGCAGCTTTTTTCGCGTTGTGGTTTGTGTTTTTATCTCCATTGAGGTGGTTGTCTCGCGGACATTGGCCGCTGTGTCTGCCAACTATCGCATACTACCGCCGTGTTGTGAATTCCACGTTGACACAGGGTTATTTTCTTGAGATAGGCTGCGGTATTGAAAGTTGCATTACGCTACCTTGCGGTAGTTATCACACGTTCTTGTGAATATACCCC